>JXTC01000209.1:21820-168752 GCA_002914845.1 Trema orientale
TTTTTATAATGCAGTACACTGGAATGATGTTACTTGAGGAGATGGCCTCAATTTTTCTCACTCCATACTTACTTCTTTTCGTTGTTCCAAAGGTATTTATTCTTTAGGAGATTGTTTATCCATAATTAGGATCATCAGACCCTATTTTTTTTTTCCTGGTCCTAATATGGCCGATGTTCTGTTGAGCAGCGGGTGGAAGACATATTGCAGTTTATTGCAGATTTCACAGAGCATGTGGACGGCGTTGGTGATGTTTGCAGGTTAGTGTTCTCTATTCACCAGCATTATTAATGTACTTTCACTTATAACAAAAAATTAATAGTGATACTTTCCATCTTCTTCAGGATTCACCAGTGATTAATGAGTAGTGGTTTTATCTTGTCCCTGACTCTTACAATAATCAGGACTTGCTTATTTTTTCTTCTTTTTGGTGGCAGCTTTAGCGCCTTTGATTTTCAAAAACATGGCAATAGTAATTATGGATCACCGTACAATGCAAGTCGCACCCAGAGGAGCTCTCAGGGTAAAATGGAGAAGTCATTCTTGAGGTAAGTGTTTAGCATTGTCACTTGGACAATTTGCTTATACTTGTAAGACATTAATGATTTGGCAAAATTGCCTTGAGTTGTATTCCTTTATATCTCATTACAATATTACTGCCTTTAGTTATTCAGATCTGCATCATTACATATATATATATATATATATATGTTCCCCTGTGGAGGAAACAGGTTTGCGACTGTTTTGATTTGTCTTTCCGTTCTTCTCTCAAACACATTATCTTTTTTAGCCCTATAAGAGTTGAGAACACTTTTCTTATAGTACATAACCAACCTAGTTATTTTCCTGCGAAAGCAAATTTGATTTCCCAATAGTCATTCTGATGGACCAGAATTTTTGTTGCAGCTTCCAGAGTAGCTATCCTTCATGGGAATCAAATTCCGAAGGAAAGCAGTTCCTTTTAAATCTTAGAACTTTCAGGGAGCAAAAGATGCAGCAGGGACATGTTACCCGAGTTCCATACTCTCCCCCAAGAATGTGGCAGGGGAGCCCAAATTTGAGAGGTCATGGAGACCGGTTCAACATATTATCAAGAGATATGCCACAGTATAGTCCTGGAACTGGCTACCATTTGGGTTCTCTCTGGCTGATTGATGCAGATCAAAAGAATCATCCTTATCTTCTTGATTGGTATTACACCTCACAGCCACACCATCCGACTAATTACTCCAGAGACATCGAGGAACCAACTGAAGCTACTGAGCGACAATTTGGGGACTTTTGGAATCCGTCCAACTTGACACCAAATAATGCTAGATATGAAGATTTCTTGGAGCAACAAGCGCCAAATAATGGAAGACATGGAGATTACTTGATGCAACAATATGATTTTCGGTCACGATCTAGTCTTGGGGCCTCTACATCGGCGCCTTTCTTCAGGGAGAGTGACATTGAGAATCAGGAACAGGGTAATCTGGTGCACCCAGCAAAGAGCCATTGGTGGGCTAGAAATGGTCCCCAAGGTGTACAGCCACAGGCGAGTTTTCTTGAGCCTCCAGATTTTAATCGCCGTGATTCTGTTAATTACTACGACAATCTCTCTGAAAGAAGCACCGAGGAACAGGACCAACACTTGGACTGGAGGAATTCTCGCAAGTTGTCTCAAACTACATATGTGGATGACTTAGATATGGGAGGTTGTAATCTTCATTTTGATGATATTTATAGCAGACCTCCGGAAACCCCAAGAATAGATCCAGAAGCCTCACACTTTGAATGACCTATTTATATGCTTCCCTCTAAATTTTTGAAGAGGTTGTTGCTTTTAGGTATGTGGAATATGCATGGGTTTCCAGTAGTGGATAATGTCACAAATTCTATTGATTAGGGAACTCTGGTATTCTTTGGTGTATATAAATTCATCATGGCTATAGCATTTCGAATTGGGTTCGGCTTTGATTTGGGAGGGTGAAACCTTGCTCCAAAGAGAACTTGGAGTCTACCCCCAAAAGTGTACAAACAAATTCCCAACTTATTAATCAGGTTGAATTCGCATTTACCTTGTACATATTGCTGCGTTTTGATCTTGTTTTCCGTTTGGGTTTCTTGTATTCTATTCTTTTTGGATTTATAAATATGTTTCCCAATCCAATAGGTATTTTTATTTTTACCTACCTATAGGTATTTTTTTTTATTTTTTTTTAGCCATTAGAATACTATAATTTGGATAGCTAGAAAAAAAATAATGAAAATAAATATTCATTATTTAATGTTTTTCTATCTCTTATTTTTATTATAAAAAGACGTGCATGAAGAATTTTAATTGGATAAAACAATACCTATGGATAGATTAAAAAGAAAATACTTACTGGATTGATGCCTATAAATATACATATACATATATATAGGTTATGTTTCAATAGAGATTTTTGTTTTTGCTCTATAAATGAGTATTTTGACCAAGTTAAAAATGACTTACAATAATAAGTTACTTTTACGTATAATAATTTCATTCTACTTCCTTTAGAGAATCCCCATTCCATTTTTTTTATGCTTTAAATTTTAATTGTATTTTTATGTTTATGTATCAAAGGATTAGGGCAATATATTTTTCTTTTTTTGGGGTTAATAATAAAATATTTTCGTCTATTTTATGGAAAATAGAAAAGAGACAAGAGTAAAAGAAGAAAGTAATAATACTTTGTTATGTGATGTAATCAAATGAAAATACACTAACACTTTGTACTTTAGTCTACCCCTATTTTTTTTTTGGTAATGCAAACTTGACCAAGTTATGAATGAAAAATTGACGTATATTTTAGACTTGGATATCTTACAACTATATTAAACTAATTTCGGCCTTCCTAATATATTATTCAATTGATTATTATAGCTCAACATATAACCAAAAAAAAAAAAAAAAAACAGTTAGCTTCTGTCCATAAAGTATTCTCGAGGGACTTTAAGATAATTCAAAAAAATTTAAAATAAAAAGTAAAAAAAAAAAAAAAAAAAAAAAAAAAAAAAAAAAAAGAAAAAAACAAAAAAAAATAAAATAAAATAAAAGGGTAGAAGTAAAGATTGAGAAGATAGAGTTTGGTTGATTGAAAAAAAAAAAAAAAAAAAAGCTCTTTACAACTCATAGGTCACAAACAGATTACTAATTTTTTGAGTCATAAATATCTTTCTATATTTATATAGGTATTAATTAGATTTTTCTTTTTTATAAAATTACTAATATTATTAAAACCATTAGATCAAAATCTAGTGACCCAAATTAGAATACCTATCTATAGAGCAAACACAAAAATCTCCATTGAAATATTTATATGTTATATCGCTAGGAAAAAAAAGATAGATGAATTGTAAATGTAGAACATTTACATAAATAATATTCCAGCAATTGAAGAAAATAGCCTATGGTGCATATGTAAATGAGCTTTCTTCAATTGCTAATGGCTAATTCATCTGCCAGGAGATCATTAGTTGAAGTGACCAAGAACAACAACAATATAACATGGCTGAATAGGGTAGCAATTTGTGCTATGTCGTGTTTGACCTAATTAAATCATGTCGCTAACAGGTTAACCTACGTGTTATCTACGTGTCATTTGTTTAATGAAAACATCATGCTGATTGATGAGTCAAAACATATATAAACAGTATAATTGTTAGTTTACTCGATTTTTTGAATTCAGTTTTATTATAGTTAGAGAAACTAGTTCATTAGGTTTATGTTTTTCATTTTATCTACAAGAAATTCATGAAAAAATATTTTTTTAAATAATTATTTAATATAATTTATTAAAAAATTACTAAATCGTGTCCATTTAAGTCAATTTTGTGTCAAACAGGTTCAGCTAAACGTGCGAGTTTCGAGTCGTGTTGTCATGTCATGACCTATATTGCCACCTACTTGAATGAGATCATGAGTTGATCCATAACATATGATATATATATTATAGATGAGGTGACTTTTCTTCTCTTTTTTTTCTTAATGGAAACCAAGAAAGAGGTTTTTGGTCGCATCATACATTATACTTAAAAAGTTGTCCGGTACATTATTGTTAAAACAACGAAAGTCTTCTGGATATTGGCTACCTTCTATTTCATTTTCTTTAAGGTCTGTATGTTTCTTATTAGTCATTTTATTTACAAATTGTGTAAGAAAAGATAATACTTTTTGTCTATTACTATCGACTTGTTACGGACTAATAAAAGTAGCCTTAGTTGTTACACGTTCTCCAGTGATCCTTCAGGTAAGGAGAGCTTATTTGCACTTAAAAAGCATGTTGCTGCTGCGCACTTGATATTGAATTGGTCTGACACAGGAAGAGGTAGGGAAATCCTGTTTGAAGAATAATAATGAGACTTGATATCCACTTCGAATATTGATGATGTTCACATTGAAACACGTTCTAATTATGATGTTGGCTCTGCTCAATGCTCATGCATTTTCCTTTCACTTATTTCCTTTTTAATCATTTCTCCCTTAGAAATTAAGCAATGCTGCCTTTTTTTTTTCCTTCTTTCTCTTTTCCTTTCCCGTTCATAAATCATATTTGAGATATTACAAAATCTGTTAGGTAGCTTCTTCTGAGCTTGACCTCATTTGATAATCAAGACTATGGAAATGTTATATATGTCATAATTAAACTCAACAACAATCACAGCCTTAGAGTTTTACCAATATTCTTATAATTGCCTCAAGATAATAGAAGTGAGAGATCATTACCAAGGATATACCTTCCACTCCCCCCCTCCTCCCTCTCTCTCTATTTGTTCACTTAATTGTCTGGGGTTCCTCTATTCTGGCCACTTTACTACCTCTTATGTTCACTGAAAGTCCAAATAAAAAGGAGAATAAAAAGTAATCATGCTCATTGATGAAGAAGCAAGACACAATGAAGATAAATATATCAACCCCCATGATTCTCAAACCAAAGCCTATCTTTAAGCAAACTATCCCTTTTTTTTTTTGAACTCTTCTGATTAAGCCTAAAATATCAACCTAAGAGAAAGCTATACTCATTTTTGTTCTTCTTATGTAAATATCAACTGAACAATTCCAACATCTTGACCTCAAAACTATAAACTGAAACCAAGCCCAAGTCAGAAAATTTAAAAAGCAAATAAAAAAAAAAAAAAGAAAATAAGCAGAGAAAAAAGTATGAATTCTCACATTACTACTCACAACTCAAATGGAAAAATGGCATTCCTGGAGCCTCTACCATGTCGAAAAGGAAAGAAAGATCTTCTAACTCTGGTTTCACATCCTTCACTAGTACTAACCTCATTCAAAGGCCTTCTATTCTTCTTTATGATCTCTTGAACAGTTGAGTAGAGCTGTCTATCAGTAGCTGAATCCCATGAAAAAGATCTCCTTAAGGGTTGAACAGAGAAGAACTGATCATCATCTTTATGATCTCTCACATCAATACACTCATCTCCCATTATGGAAACATGGTGACACTTCTTCACTTTGAGATTATGGTCCAACTTTCTTGGAGAATGACTTCTGGGGACCAAAGCTTCTCTAGGATTGTCTCTTTCTTGTTGCCTTTGTGGAAAAGCAACTCCATTTTCTTCTTCTCCACCCAATTCAATCACCACAAAGTCTTCATCACTTCCCATAAGACTATCTGAGTAGGGCTGAAGCTCTTGAGGAGAAGAGCTTGGAGCTATGATTTGGTCAATCGGGCATCGAATGGTACCTGAAATACTTGTCCTGCAAAGTGGGCAGTTGGCATTTTTTTGAAGCCATATGTCTATACAGTCCAAATGAAAAGCATGATTACAGTTTGGAAGAACTCTTAAGGTGTCATGTACTTGAAACTCGTTTAGACAAACCACACAACCAAAAACGCTTCGGTCTTCGATTTCTCCTCCTTTGAATTGGAAAGTTGGGATTTCACGTATGACCGATTCATCTAGACCCCCACGATTCCACATTGTCGTCGGAGAGAAGGCGATAAACGAGTCATCGTCTTGTCTGGAACCTCCTAAGTCAGAAAACCTTCTTAGGGGATTGAATTGGTGCCAGTTTGAGCAGCACTTGACCACAAAGATGTAGTAGCTTGCTAACAAGAATGCTGTGCCCATAATACTTAGTAAAGCAACTGCAAGCATGGGAAGAGCAGAGCCTGGAGTAGGTAGCTCTGGTTGATGAGTTTGAGATGACCCTGTTTGGACTTTGATTAGTGGAAGAGCTTGGAATCCAAGATGGTTGAAATGCTTGAAACTTGGTGCCATAAGATGGTGTGAATCTGAATGTGAGGGAGAGAGAAAGATAGCTTAGAGAAAAACTCAAGTGGGATAAGATAAACGGGTCTATAGCTTTGTAGTCAAAGGTCTAATTTAGTAAAAATTAAGAATCCCATTTGAGGGGGAAAAAAAAAGGTGAGGAAAACTTCTGGTTTAGAGAAGAAGCACTATGCAAAAAGAGAACCAGAAGCTAAAGACTTATATGCTGAGTGAGTAATATGAAAGAGAGATAGAGCCGGAAAGTAGTATAGGAAAGCATAGTTTCGATTATAGTTAACTTGTATGGAGTTTGGTCCATTGAATTGCGGAATGGTTTGTGCTTTTGCGGTCACCCTTTGAGGAGAACCATGTACGTGATCATGCTGCCTCAGAATCATACCACCTTTATGAAATTTATACTAAAATAAATTGACCCCAACTGTTCTTGGAGTACAGAGTACTTAATACGGTGTCTCTTTATATGAAACACGTCGTGTCGTTTTTTCAGTTGAAAGACAGAAGAATTCTCTTAAACTACGTATATAAGGCTTATAAAATTATAGGCAGCAAATGGTTGCCTTACACATACTACATGTCATTTGCTTACTTGGCGACATGTCGTTTCTTTAAATGACGGCAAACGACATACATTTTGTCCTTGAATGGCAAACGGCGTGTCTAGTTTTTGAACTAATTAAATGACAACGAGTGATAGTTTTCATACTTAAAAAATGAATTCGACATGTTAAATTACAGCATGTCGTTTTTAGTCGCAAAACGGCATAAACTTACATGTATAGTTGTTGTTTTATTGTGTTACATGGTCAATTCGATTTCGACTTAAAACTCATTTATGGAAAGCTTAAACCTACTAATATTGTGTGAGTTACAAGTCACTTATCTTGCCGTAACTCAAATTGCCACATCTACTGTCAATATACCACAAATCGGTATGTTTATAGAGGAGGATTTGGTAAACGGTCAATTTATAATTCTTTGCAAAAGAAAAATAATAATAATAAAAAAAAAAGTCAGTCCATAACTTCTTTTGATATCGAAGCGATGAACTAAGAATTTATTTGATGATTTCACTAAAAAAAAAAAAATGATGATTTCACCAAAGACAATGAACATGAACATTGGCTATGATATAAAACTTTTTTTTAATAAAAAAGAAAAATAAAAAATGAATTAGTGAATTTGATTTTTTTTTTTCAATGAACAATATTTTCATTAATAATAGGAATATAGTACAATACTCATCAAAGAGTTTTTGGGTACAAAGCAAACATCCATAGTAAACTAATTAAATTCATTAGAGGAATTTTGCGCACTAGGATATTTGTGAAATCGATTCGGAATAAGAAGACTTATATGGATCACTATTGTTATGCGCTTTAATAGAGTTCTCAACTTCTGTTAGCTCGCTATGATCATTCGTTCAACTTCTATTGCAGTGTCTCTCATTTCAAATCCAAATATCATTAGAGGGCAATACTATCACACAAACCTTCCAGATCCGAGTTAGAATTGATATAGATCGGGATAATAACCGTACTAAAGGGATAAAAAATATAAGATACACTAAATCACCATAAATAAAGATTTAGATGGACTAAACTAACGAAAAACATAAAACAAATACAGAACCACTACAGATCAAGATTTGAGTGGACAAAAACCCCCGTTATGTCTATATTTGTATGAAGTTATACATTTCTGAATAGAATGATTATTCAAATACATAATAAAAAATAAACAGAGAAACTGAAAATCCCCACAGAGAAAGAGATATAAAAGACCTCCCTCTCTCATGGGTTGGAAGAAGATGAAAAGAGACCATTTGGTCAGTTAGAAGAAAAGATGAGAAAAAAAGAAAAAGTTGAATTTGAAATTGTTTTGATAATGAAGATTTATATTATTCAATTTAGCAAATTACTGCTAAGTTAAGTTCAATTCACCAATTGAATGAGATAACTCACTTACATATTAAGTATTATTGAGACAAGACGTTAGATTTGTAGTATTAAAACTTGTAAAGTTATATTTAAAAAAAGAAAAAAAAGAAAGAAAGAAAAAAAACTAATCATGTGCTTCGCTGTTAAGGTATATACTTGGATTTGCACGCAACATACGGTTGTTAAAGTCAACAAAGAAACTTCTCAATTTTTTTTTCCTCATAAAAAATAAATCAAGATATAACGTACCTTTATGACAAAATTTCATGACATAATAAATTAACGTCTCCATTTTATTAATCATATGAATATTTTTTTATACAAATGAAAGGAATTTATCAAGTCAAATTATTTAGTCAATATTTTGTTAAAATAATGAGGAGTCATCAACTCGATCGTCACTTTTTCTTTATTAATATTTTATGGTCATAAGTTAGCTCGCTAGGTTCTCGTTAGAAAATGTCAACCTACCTATACCGCCCAGGCTTCCTGATTATGAACACTCTGCACCTAATTATTCACTTCATATTTGCAACCAATAGTCTAAATTTGATACCAAAATCATATTATGTAACATTAACATATAATTAGGAACAACAGATTTATTAGTAACACTACCAGCGGTCCAGCACTCTAGGAAGTGATGTAACAAATAGAATGATCAAGCTGAGAAACTTTGAAGGAAATCAAGATATTTGAACAAATACTTATAGGATCAACCTTATGGTTATCTTATATAACTAATCAAAATAAAATCTGATTAATTAGTCAGCCAATTAAATAAAATTTTTTCAATAAAACCTGATTCGAAAGGGTGCTGTTTCATAAGGGTCAAAAGTCATGAAAAGAAAAGAACTGTCTTCGTCAATTATGTCACAGGGTTATAAATTTCTTCTAATTTGAAAGCTTCTGGCTTAGCTACTTTTCTTATATTACTCTACCAAATAAAATTTTGTTCCTGGGGTGGGGCGGGCCGCTGGGGAAAAGCCGTGTGTCTCTCTCTTTGAATTATTGTTATATTTTACTATTGTTGTTGTTGGTCTGGGTGGTTTGCAAAATAGAGCATTAATTTGGAAAGTCACTCTGAGTAAATGACATTTTTAAAAATACTTTGCAAAATATAGTCTTTCAAAGAAGAATGCTAGCAACAGTTACTTTGTCAGGCTCTTTTTTAGATGCCAAGTTCATTGACTGACATGTGTCATTTTTTTATTTGTTAATGCCATCTGTTTACAACGTTATCACCTACTTTATCTACTTAATGAAAAGAGGCTGATAGAGTGACTGTTTCTAGTCATCCCTCCTTTTTAAATTACAACTTGATCAAGTTCGATTAAAAATTAATTTTGCAAAGAATTTTGAAAAATAAGTTATTTATTAAAAATCAGTTTCAAATGTTCTAGTTTATAATTTTTTTCTATCATTATTATTATTATTATTATTATGACAACTACAACTACAACGTCATAGTCATGCAAATGCATATCCTCATGGCTCATGGGGGCCTCATAAAGTAGGAAATATTAATATTACTAACTTGAACTACCAGAAAGCAATACAAGTTGCTCGATTAATATTCTTGCCATTAGAATACATTTTAGCAATTTGTAGATAGATGCATGTGGTTGGCCTCATGTATTATTATGATTAATATCAGCAGTAAGCTTGAACTTCTAGTCTATAGACGTGTATACATATTTAATATATAGACATTTCATAGTCAACGACTTGTAAGTTTTATATATATATATATATATTTGTATATGATCCTCTTTTCCTTGAAGTAATCCCTTCTTCCGTGTATCAGATTACATCATTTAATATCATATGGAGAAGCTTGTTTCCAGCTGGTCCACTGCTGGGACAACATTACCGGAATCATACATATTCCCACTAGAAACAAGACCCGGGGAGCTTCATTTCGGTCCAGATGGCAATAGCAATATTCCGGTGATTGATCTTGATGAAGATCATAATCATGACCAAACTTCTATCATTCAACAAATCATCAAAGCTGGTCAGGAATATGGAATTTTTCAGGTTTTGATAACTGAATAAACATGATCATATACAAATAAATATAAATATCTATTTTTTGTTTTCATTTCTTTGATATTTCAATTATGTTATATTTTGATATCAAGTTTCTTATTTTGTATATATACGTATATATAGGTGGTTAACCATGGAGTTTCAGAAGAGCTAATGGATGAGACCATGAAAGTTATGAAGAAGTTTCATGAGATGCCAGCTATTGACAAGGCAAGAGAATGTTCCAAGGACCCCAAGATGAGATGTAGGCTCTACACAAGTAGTGAGAACTACTCAACTGAAGAGCTTCACTACTGGAGAGATGCTTTAGTTCATCCTTGTCACCCTCTTGAGGAACACATGCAATTTTGGCCCGAAAATCCGACTCAATATCGGTAGCAATAAAGCCGTTCTATTATCTTTAAACAAAAATTTGTAACGTTTTGTTTCTCATATAATACCAACATTTAAAGTCTTGTTTCGTAATATTCATGTCGTTTATTTTACAAAATAAAAAGGATGGTGAAGATTTTTTTTTTAAAAGTCATATATATACCGCGACATCTTCACATTTCATTTTACTTTTAAAAACAAAATTGTTAGCAAGCGTCTTTTAAAAAAAAGAATGTAACGTTTTGTTTCTCATACCAACATTTAAAGTCTTGTTTCATAATATTCATGTCGTTTATTTTACAAAATAAAAAGGATGGTGAATATTTTTTTTTTTTTAAAAGTCATATATATATCACGACATCTTCACATTTCATTTTACTTTTAAAAACAAAATTGTTAGCAAGCGAGCCTACAATATATAAAAATTAAGCAGTTCAATTATCATTTTTCAGAGAGATTGTTGGAAAATACACAGTGGAAGTAAGGAAGTTGGCTTCCAAGATTCTGGAATTGATAAGCCAGGGATTGGGAGTGAAGCCAGGGTATTTCAGCGGTGAGCTTAGTGAGAATCCAATAGTGTTGGTTAATCACTACCCGGCTTGCCCAGAGCCTGGTTTAGCCTTGGGGATAGCTAAGCACCGTGACCCCAGTGTTATTACCATTCTTCTTCAGGGGGACGTGCCTGGTCTTCAACTTTCCAAGGATGGAAAATGGGTTGTCGTTCCACCTCTTTCTCATGCATTTGTGGTTAACATAGGTTATGTTTTACAGGTAAATAAAGACACAATATAGATACTGGACTTTAAAAAAAAAAATAAAATAAAATTTCTCTTTATGATTTACTTAATATATGATAGAAAATCTGTGTTTGACTTGATTTGTTTTCATAAATACATAATGAGTTTTTAGGTCCTCAGCAATGGAAAGCTCAAAGGTGCGGAACATAGAGTTGTGACAAATTCAAGCGTTGCTAGGACGACTACGTCTTTGTTTATTTATCCTTCAAACGACAGTATTATCAAGCCAGAAACGACTTTAACCGATGCCTGCAATCCACCTCTCTATAGAGCCTTTCAATACAAAGATTTTCGTAGCTATTACATATCAAATACTGCAGATGCTGAAAAGGTACATGAATTTATGGATAGGCACACTTGATTGTGTACTCCTTGATGTAGAACACGATCCTAACGGAATATTATCTGCCGTTAATGAGGTTTGATGCAGCTTGCTTGGTCAGTATAATACACATATATAACTTTATTTATGATCTTTTCCTATTCAAAATACATCAGAATGATATGTACATGCAACTGCTTCGCAAATATGAGAAGTCAAGGTGGTAGAATGGAACTTCTTAGATTTATTACGTTGTTTAAAAGGGTGTAAAATAATGGCGCTGGCCTCAACATGATTAATATGAACTAAAACAAAAGGGAAAAAGAAAAGACAATTTATTAGGTAACATATTTCTATCTCTCTAACTCCTTTATTTTTTTTTTCACGAAGTGATTAAACTTTCAAAGTTTTAATTAATTACTGTTAGACTTTTTTTTTTTTTTGGAGTAATTACTGTTAGACTTGTGCTTTAATAATTTTAATTTTTTTTCTTTTTCTTGCTTTCTCTCCTGCGCGGTTATTTGTGCAAATTCTCTTATAGCCGGCTTTGAAGGCCCATTCTCTTATATTTAAAGATAGTTTAAGACCAAGGAAAGACCTTCGATAAAGACAATACTTAAGATTCATGAGTCTATCAGACTCAAGGAAGACCATATATTGATTCCCCAACTTGATTTGGGTACTTCTGTTATCGTCATACAACAAATATCAAACTTTGAGACATGTCTTTACATTATGTACAAAAAGCACAACTTTTCAGATTAATCATATTTGGCAAAGCCTAAGCTTGAAATATCAAAATCAGATACGAAACTGATCTGAGGATATGGAGATGAGTTTCTAGAAAGTTTCTGCACTAAATAGTTTGTAAAAGACAACAAAACTGATAAGTGGGAACAAACCAAACCTATGTCTCCGCACTATCAATTCCACTGTCATCTTCATTCTCAGAGCTAAACTCCCCTCCAGAGATCATATTCATCAAGGATTTTGTCGCCTGGCCAACAACTCGGGAAGTCTTCTTAGCAGCACCGACAACAACAGGTTGTAAAGATATAATTGGCAGGCTTGCCCTTTCCTGAATCATCGCTGCATCGAATAACTGATAGCTTAGAAATCATCCACAGTAAATGGAAACCCCGCATTAAAATTAGGCTAGTTGGGAAGACGTCTTATGGAAAACAGATATGGCTTTAAACATACAGATAGTCTGTTGTCGGGCAAGCACACCAATCTGTCGAATTCCAGCTTCCGCCGCTTGCACAGCTTGAGTAGATTTGGTGACCCCATCAGCTATCTCTTGGCTGCATTAAAAACATATTACACATTATGTCACTCATCGAAAAGGTTAGACAGATATAAACTCAGCAAGAACATGACTGAATCGTTTCAAACTAACACTTCAAATGGTGTTCTCTTGTTATTTTACACAATTCACATAATTAACCAATTGCTTGTACACATGCACTTCCTATCAAATATGTTCTTCTGAAACTCGCGGAGTCTAACCCTGAGAGTTGTATTTTACCGGAGAAGCACAAACTCCTCCCAAGAAGCACTGTTCATGTTTTAGAGCCATGTAGGGTAATGGAAGGTGATATAAAGCAAAGCAGAGAAGTGTGTTTAATTTAAGTCTATCAACGGCAAAGGTGCACCATAAGAATCAGTCAAAAATATCAGATACAATTATTACCTTAGATCACTTAATTCCAGGGTAAGATCACTGATTTCCATGCCTGAGAGCCTAATGGCTGCCATTGTGCTAGGGAGTTCCTCACGGGCTGTATCTGCAAGCTTTGAGAGAGATGTTGCAGCCCTCCCCATCGCCTAAGGAATGCACAAGAAAACTAGTACGTCAGGAACCAGAATTGAGGAAACAAGATATACTTTAAACTCATTTTAAGCATCCAGATTCCTGTTGGCTCAGTAGGCTGAGAATATACAATCATAAATCAACATTCTATAAGAACATAAATCTCATCATCCATGTCCGAAATATTACACGGAGTAGAATGCTCGTGTTAACATGAAGGCCTCATTACATAACGAGTGTAAAATTTCTCTGCAGAAATCCTAAATGAACAAAACTGGTGGATCCATACTCTGTATATTTACTTCGATTCCACTGTTTCATCATACAAAGAAGCCCAACAAATTCTTTTTGCAGAGAATATGTAAAACAGAGCACAAAGGATTTGCTTGGCAACATTTTTATCTCTTGTTTCCTGGTTTTAATAGCGAAAAGCATGATGTCGATTTTTCTCAAACAACATTTAAAAACATATTAACCCGTTAAAAACGAACAAGTTTTAGATTGAAAATGCCATGGAAAAGTTAAGATTGCTTAACCAAATGCGTTGATAAATTGAGACATTCCATACAAGTTGAAACTTACATACAGAGTTGGGACAGCCGCAATTACAAGGCTCGTAAATGCCACCGAAGTCTGCACAAATTCAGAGAAACCAGCTTATCAGAACCCAGAAACTATTGAATTCATTTAGAGATTATGGCAAGATATCAATATATCAACGCACTTGGCTTCATTACAAAGCTTCCCATTACAGACTTACAGCATATTCAAGCCCTTTGAAACAAATACCATATATTCATATATATATATATATATATATACGTATATATACACGAAAATCAAAACCCAGATTGAATATAATGAAAGGGAAAGGAATACCGTGCAGGCGATGAAAGCAAGGAGAAAGAAAGCCTGGTCGCTCAAGCTCAATTTGGCCACGGATGGGGCTGGAAGGCTAGAGTTTCCGACTTCCACACGCCAGCGACCTTGCGGTGCTTCGTCTTTAACTCCATCAAATTCTTGATTCGCTTCCGAGGCGTCGGAAGAGGTCGATTCAGGGGAACCCGAACCCGAACCCGATAGCGTGAGCAAGCGGTAGGGCTTGAAGCGCGAGGTCAAAGAAATGGAGTTGCAGAAGCTGGGCCTGAGGAGAGTAATCGAATTCCTCCCGTTTGGTACCGACGATTTGAATCCACGGATTGGGGCCCATACATGTCCAAGATGAGAGCTCGTGGAAGAAGAAGAAGAAGAAGAAGAAATAGCTTTCATTTTTTGGAAATTATGAGCTGAGAAATAATAATAAGCTAGGCTTCAAAATCCGCCATTGGAGATAAGGCGGTTGTCGAGTCGTACGTGGAGCTCAGCCTCGTCCTTGGGGTTTTTTTTTAAAAATTTTTTTTTTTTTTTTCCTTTTTTTTTTTTTTTTTTTTTTTTTTTTTTTTTTTTTTTCTTTTTGAAATTCGTTTCTAAGAAAAAAAATTACCTAAAATTAATATTTGAATGTGCCTGTATTATTTACATGAACAATGTTATTATAGAATTGAATGATTGAATTTTCTTTTTCAGATGGAAATAATTTGAAATATTTTTGAGTTATTACAGTACTGTGCCAAACGAGGCTAGTACTGTATATCTTCTTCGACATTGAATGTTTATACTAGATGTCAAAGATGAATATAAGTGCGAATTAATTTTATGTAATCAGGTTAATCATATAAGAGATTGAAGTAAAATTTATCTGATTTTACAATTAAAAGTGGTTAAATTTAATATACAGTAACCCAATTTTATTGGCATTGATACTCAACCAATTCATATATATACTTTTCTAATTTTTTTTTTAAAAAAAAAAAAAACCCTCAAAGCAACGGACGTTGGTAGATCCATAACATAAACTACGCAAAAACATAACCGTGTTTTGCTTTCATTAAGAGTTGCAGGGAAATGGTCTATTATAGTTGTCGAGTATAAAAAAAAAAAAAAAAAAACCCTCAAAGCAACGGACGTTGGTAGATCCATAACATAAACTACGCAAAAACATAACCGTGTTTTGCTTTCATTAAGAGTTGCAGGGAAATGGTCTATTATAGTTGTCGAGTATTTGCTCAATTAATAAAGGGAAAATTATACATTATATTTGACTATTTGTTCAATTTATATTTTGCATTTTGATTATTATCAACATTAATCTTCAGATTTAAAATTTATAATAAATTTATCTCATCCCTAAGTTAAACATCAATGTAACTATTATGTTTACCGAAATATCTTTGAAAATGTAAATATATAAATTTTAAAAGAAATCACATTTAAAGCATATATAAAATTGATAAACGGTTTTATAAATAATATTTAACTTTTATATATATTTTTTTCTTTTTTTAAATATTTGTTTTTTTAGTGATTTATTTTAATTATTTTTAAATTTAAATTAAGTATTAAAATATATATATTTAAAATTTAAAAAAGTATTTTAGTAAACTCAATGATCAAAACTGGTGTTTGACTAAAGAAAGTATAAATTTATTATAAGTTTCAAATTTAGAGGTTAATGTTGATAATAACCAAAACACAAGATATAAATTAAATAAATAATTAAAATATAAATTTTAAAAATATAATTAATCCATTAATAAAGCATATGAAATGAATGAGACAGAGATGCTAGAGCAAAAGCCCCAAGTTTGACACTAGGAAAAGTTAATCCCTTGCCACGTAGATACATTTAAAGAAGATCATTTGATGTCGGCACGGCCTCCTACATATTAATTATATGGTTCTAAAGAATATAAAATTTTGATGCCCTTTGTGCAAAGGAGGAAAAGAAAAAAAAAAGTGAGGTATTCTAAAATACCTCCTTTTAAGTTTTTATGAATTAATAATGCGTTTTTATATATTGTGTTCCATTGCATAGATAACATAGAATGCCCTTCAATTATAAGTTTATTGTTGTATCTTTGCGCATTAAATGTCGATAAGACCTGCTTAGACACCACTTTAAATATTAAATGAAACAAAATTGCACAATCCTGTCCATGGTCTGTGGTTCAGGACATGTGTACTGGATTTGGACTTGACTAGGACTAGGAGAAATTTGGACACCAATTTTTTTTTTTTTTTTTTTGAAAGAAAAGGATAGTGGTATTAGAAAGGTAAGTCATTTGCCACAAGATTGGTAATACAATTTAGAATTTTCCCAACCCAAAACATAGAAGAGCTCAAAGAAGAGCTAAGCTTAGCGAGCGAATGGGCTACTTTGTTCCCTGAACGAAGAACAAAATTGCAAGAACCACCCCCCGTTAATACTCAATAAAGAAATAATATCCGCAATAATGAGACCCGCTGTGGACAAATCGTTACTCTTGGTTTGAACTGCATGGACAGGGTTAAGAGAGTCACTTTCCAAGACAACAACAAAGAACCCCGAGTCAATAGCAAAATAGAGACTTTCTCTCGTAGCTAAAAGTTCAGTAGTATAAGAATCAAAAAGCCCCTTCAGTTTCTTACAATAGGCACCAAATTTTGTATCATCTTTTAACTTCTTTTATGACTATTTTTCACAATATAACTACCATATACTTTAAATTTTGAATGTAGAGTTGGTTGAGTTTTAAGGAGTGTACATATAAACTTTTGAAATACTATCATTAATTTTTTATGATTCAGATAGCTTGTTTATAATTATCATGTAATATAAATTTTGTAATTGGTTGAGTATTAAAAAGTGTATTGATTGAGTACTGAAAAATATATAACCAATTGATTGAGCATTGAAAAGTATAAATTTTCATATTTTTGAGTACTAAAAAATATACACATAACTAATTGAGCATTGTTATATTGAATGCCATAATATGGCATATCTTATATTTGGTATTTTAGACTTATAAATACTACAATAATGGAAACATCATGGATTAAATGAGAATTTTGTGATACATACTGAATCGTAGGATTGGCACAATGATTTATCATCATGTTAGAGTCTTAGATATACTCCTAAATAGGAGAGAAAAAATTCCCAAAAATCAGACATGTCTAAACCCAAAATAGAAATTCTACTAAACCAAACCGAAGAACCTTTTTGCGTATAGTTTCCGTCAGTATTAGGATTAGCCCATCGGGTTCAACCCGAACTTATTATTATTACTAGTATTACTTATTAAGAAGGAAAAATAAGGTTATTTTTATATATATTTGGGTCATCATTATTTATATATACTAAAGTTGGGGAGGATTTAATTGTGTATATAACGTGTTTTACTGTATAAATAATAGTTACTTAGCTTTTGGCATGATTTTACGGGTTTGTCCTTAAAATTCTAGTTATGGCCTGTGAGTGAGTGTAGTTATTTGGTCTTTTCATCTTTGATTTTGTGATTTGACTGAATTGGCCCTTTGTCTCTCTGTTTGGGTGAGGGATTGGACTGGATTTTTGTGTCTTTTTACTTTGCCCTTGGTTATTCTGCCTCCTTTCTTCCATCAATCCGCTGCTTTGCTACTCTCTCTCTCTCTCTCTCTCTCTCTCTCTTCAGTGCCTTTTTCTCTCTTCTTTTTTCATCATTCATGCCTTATTTTCTCTCTTTCTCCAGATCGTTTTATTCTCTCTTTCTCTCAGATCATGGCTTCCTCTGTTTTTTTTTATTTGATTTATTCTTCCTATTAAATTTCTGTGATTTGTCTTCTTCTTCTGATTTTTTTTTTTCTAAGCCTTTGTTTTCTGACATCTGGTTCTTCGGTTTGGATTTGGTCCTATCGATTTAAATTGTTCTCGATTTTTTTTTCATCTTAGGTACTTCGGTTGGTTTGGTGATTCTTTTCGTTTTTTTGGTATTTTCTCAATCTAGAACTTTGTATTTTTAATTTTTTCCCTCGTGTATCACACTCTTTCTATTTTTGGATTGTTGTTTATTTTATGTTCACGTTTGTTCATATTATAAAATGATTCCTCGGTATTTTTTGATCCTTTTTTGTGGCTGTGATTTTTGTTGGTTATGTTTTTCAGGATTGGTTTATTGTTTCTGTATTCTAGGTTCTTTTGTTGGGCCTTGGTTTGTGAATGCGGGTTTCTTATTTTTGGGCTTAGATTTTGTGGTGAACAGGTTATGGTCTTTTTTTTTTAGAAACTGGGCTTGATTGGGCTCCAATATTATCCGATAAATGTTATTTTGATAATTATTTTATTTTTTTTTAACAAAATGCCCGTCATATTTTAATTTTTTTTTTATATATTTTCTTACAACTTTGTGCATATATATATTTATATATATGTGTGTACATGTATATATACTGGATTTTAGGATATTTTGTATATGTGTAGTTAAATTTCTAGACTTTTCCCTAGAAGATTCTTATAACAATTTTTCTTCTTTTAAGTTATTTTTGTTTGATATTTATCATCTCTTCTAGATTTTTTTGATGCTAATTATGATCCTTGTTTTTGCTTTTGATTATGTGTCCACTTGCATTTATGAATTGAGTCATGTTCACATAACTTCATTGAATGTAGTTTTGATGTTTTTCATATTATTTTCATCCAAAAAAAAAAAGAAAAAAAAAAGTTAAAAAAAAAGTAATTTGGAGATATAGAAGAAAAGTGAGGCAATTTTTTCTTAAATATATTTTTGGAGTTTTTTTTAATCTATTTTTACATAAGATATTTGTTCTTTTTACTGTTTGTTTATTTAAAGTACTTGTGTTGAGTATGTTTCTGATTTTTTTATTGGGGATGGCTAGGGTAGGGGCGTCCCTACGTAGGGTCATGCCTTAATTATCGTTGGATGGGAATCTGTGGGGAATAACGGGAATCTGTGGAGAATCTATTTATATACAGATTCCCATCCAACGGTGAATAGACATGGCCCTACGTAGGGGCGCCCCTACTGTAAACGCGCCCTTTTTTATTATATATATATATATTATTTTTATTATATATTACTTCTAGATGTTGCCATGTGTTAAATTTTCTTTTAATGCCTTTTGTAATCTTTTTACTGCCGTTTGACCATAAATACTTAAGCTATTTACTACTCTGTTGACACCATGTTCATGTCCATCTTTCTTTTCACTTACAACTCACTGAGTTTGTTCTTAACCTCTTTGACTGTATTTATTGTGTTCTTATTGCTTTCTCTGCACTTCGTATGACTTTTAACCGTTTATAGCTGATCTGAAGAGCTTTTTTTTTGGAAACAGTTCAGGTATTATTGCCCTTTGTTATGTTGTGCTATGTTGTTTTCTTTTTCTTTTTTTTTTTTCCTTCGAGTTATGAGTATGCTTTGTTTTGGTGTTCACTAATGTCTATACTATGTTTTGTTGATATACAGTTGAGATGTTTACTTATTTGTTATTGTGTTCAAAGATTTTCTCATTTCTCTCCTTTAGTATAATAACATTTTATAGTGTTCTAAACAATATTTTATCGTATTTTAAATAAATATTATCCTATTGTAAAAAACTTTTAACTATTATAAATAATATAACAAATAGTCTAAAATAGTTAATCCGCAGCAAGAGTGCGGCTCTAAAATTCGAATAGTCTAAAATAAAGTCCAAAAATTGTATTTAGTAGTTAGATTTTTTTTAAAAAAAAATGCAAATTATAAATATCTCATTTTATTGTTCGTTTACCACCAAAATCTTAATTATATATATAATATCCCAAAATCCGACACGATTGAAAACTCGCCTGACGTGCACCCCTACTTCTAAGCATGTAAATTTGACATTGTATTGGAGATGCTGTTTTAAAATCCATACTTTTCTCAATTATTTGTCTTTCCAAAAATGGCATTAGGTCATAGGCGTGAAACAGTAAAAGTAACTAATTGGATTGGAAAAGCATAATCTTCCCACTTGTTCTCAAAGCAAAAGAAAAATCTAAAGGCTATCACATTCTAATTGAAAAATATGTATATATATATAATATGAGTAATGACAGGGACACTAAAATTATATATTAGAAAAATACACTAATAATGTGGTATCAGTTTCAGCCTTATAATTTTCAATCATGCGGTCCCACTCTAAAATAAAAAGTAGTTGAAATGCATGACACATCATTTGGTGCGAGTGTTCGGTGCAAGATTTAGTGTCCCTATCATTACTCTATATATATATATATATATATACTATTCACTTCTACTTCTATGTATAATTAAGTTGTCATTGTCAACGACCAGCTGGTGGCCATTGGATATACGAACAACCGAACAAGACACCTACCCTATGATACATGCCATGAAAATTACAATCTATTGGGATACTAATGCTGATTTTGATTTAGTATATTCCGAGTTTTTCACCCTTTTGCCAGTGCTTTTGTAGGTTAATAACATATACCTAAGACTCAAGTCACGTTACCCATTTCTGCTTCATCTCGCTGATTAATCCGGATAATTATCTTTAATAGGGGTATTACAAAAATAAAAAATAATAAAACAAGGATCTCTTTTTTTTTTTTTCCTTTTTTTTTTATATAATAATGATCTTTTGGACAGGAAATAGGACAGTTACTCTTGATCTTGATCCACTACAGGAAAGATCTAAAAAAAAAAGAAAGACCAGCAAAAACAAAACATTAAGATTCTCATTTATAACTTTATTTTTTATTATTACTTTATTTTTTATAACTTTTTTTGTCTTTATTTTATCCCCATGTATTCTTATCACTTTCTTTTTCTTGTGTGTTGTCATTAGTTTTTTTTTCTTCTATCTTTCTCAACACTTTTTATTTCCATATTCTCTCTTATCACTTTTTCTCTCATTATTATCTTTCATTATCTTTTCTCTTGTGACTTTCTCTCTCCTCATTCCCTTACTTGAATTTATATTTGGTCACTCTCTCTTGACTTTTTATCTCTAAATATTTTTTTTATAATACAAAGATGATTTTTTATATTCATATAAATTTTTTTTCCTAAAAAATATTTTTAGAAAACATTTGCCAAACACCCATTGTTTTCTGAAAACATTATAAAATAGTTTTTGTTCTCATTTCTGAAAACACAACTCTAAAAACAGAAAACAAAAAACAATGCCAAACAGGCCCTAAGATTCTCATTCCCAATATTGCATAGAGGAGACATGAAGTCCTTCCCTAAATGTCAGTTTTTAATTATGCTTTTCTTGCCCAAGCACCAGGCTTGTGACACTCTGAAAATTAAAAGACCTAGCCTCGTAGATTACATTAATCAAATATGTCTTTTTAAGTCTTCCAATCAATCAAGGACATATATGCCGCTAATGTCGATAAGATTTTGCCAAATTTCAAATATTAAAAACGTAAAAAAATTTCACAATCCTCTAGCAGCCTTGGTGGTACGGAGTGTGTTACCTCAAATACTTTGTTTGTCAGGAAATTTGATTTTTAAAAAATTAAAAAATCCCGGAATTTGAAATTATTTAGAAAAATTCCAGATTTAATTATAAAAATATCACTTTTAAAAGTATTTAAAAAAATACTATTTTTTAGTGATTGATGAGATACTTAAGGTAACTATTCAAGTTACCTGAGGTAACTTGAATAGTTACTTTACCTCGAGTACTATTGAAAAATACCAAGTTTAAAGAAAAATAGTATTTTACTAAATATTTTTTAAAAGTGTTATTTTTCTAATAATATTTTTAAAAAGTGATATTTTTCTCAATTAGTCCGGGGTTTTTCAAAAAAATTATTCCATCCGAAATTTTTCAATTTTTGGTATCTTGGGCTTGGAATTTTATAAATAGCCCTTTGTTTGCTAGAATCACCTTTGGAATGTAATCATCATTCTTATTCTATTGTTTACTTTGACAATTAAACAAAGGAATAATGATTTTTTTTTTTTGGAATCATAATTCCATCATTTGGTAGAATTGTTATTCCACTGTTTTGTCTCTATTTTTATAACATCACTTTATATTTTTGCCCTATTAGGATATTTAACAGACAGTAAAAGTATTTTGATCAATGTAATACTTATTCCATTCTATTTTACTAAATTAACCAAATAATGGAATATCATTTGTATTCATATTCTACTTCGTTACAATTTTTATTACCATTCTTATTCCATTCTACCAACTAAGTGTTTGTATAGAAGGAAAAAGAAAATCTTAAGTATGTACTTAAATGTGGTATTTCAAAATACCTCCTTTCAAAATACCTCTTTGTTTTTTTTTTTTTTTTTGCCTCTAATACTAAATATAATTTGCAATTGAACGAAATAATAACTCCTACAATGCATGATGAAAGTATTTCTTTACAAAGATATTTGTACTTACAAAGTTAACTTATAGTGGTATACCTACTTTTTTTAAACAAATTTTCTACAAATCTTAGATGCAAAACTAAAATTACCGAAAATACATAATGGTCTTCATATAGCTCCATCCTGCCCAATATTGAAAATTGGTGAATTAGACTAAACTAATACTTGCATCATCCTCTAAAGACTTGATCCTCCTCTATGTCAATCCTCTTGTTACCTCTTGTTTAATTTTGACCTTAGCGGAGAATTTCTCCAGTAGAATTTTTCTGTTCACTTTCCTTTATATTTGTATTTCAATAATTTTCGTGTGGAGTCATTTTCCAATAGATCTAGATCTAATAGGATTTTCATTCACTTAAATATGTATATGTGTAGTGTGAGTTTTTTTATATATTTTTCTATTTTATGCGTGATTTTTTATGGTGCTCTTCTAGATTTGAAGTTTCTACTATTTAGATTTTGAAAAACTTATCATTTCAAAGATTGACTTCTATGGAAAATCTATCACAGTTTCAGTCAAAAGAGCTAACTCGAGTGGTGAAAGTAGATTCAAAAGAGCTGAAGAGATATCTCTCATAATAGTGCTATCTAGTTGTCTCCCTTATGGAATATCATGTGCATTTTCAATAGCTATTGC
This sequence comes from Trema orientale, assembly GCA_002914845.1. Lineage (NCBI taxonomy): Eukaryota > Viridiplantae > Streptophyta > Magnoliopsida > Rosales > Cannabaceae > Trema > Trema orientale. The sequence goes on from JXTC01000209.1 coordinate 45,266, forward strand.
ACAAATAATTAAGTTATGGGGGTATGCCTAATTTTTTTTAGTTGATACATAAATTTTTTTATATAAATCTTAGATATAAAATTAAAATTGTCAAAAGTCCATAAACGTCTTTATATAGCTCCATCCCCGCCAAACATTGAAAATTGGTGAATTAGACTAAACTAATAACCACATCATCCTCTGAAGACTTCATCCTCCTCTATGTCAAGCCTTTTCTTACCTCTCGGTTATTTTAGCCCTAGCAGAGAGGGAGATCCCTAGGATCTTCTTCTCTCTAGTAGAAATTTTCTATTCACTTCCCTTTATGTTTGTATTTTAATAATTTTTTCTTATATGTGAAGTTAATTTTCCCATAGATCTAGATTTAATGGGATTTTCTCCTACTTAAATATACATATGTGTGGGACGAAGTGGGTTGGCTCAAGTGGTAAGAGCACTCACTACCTAGGATCTCAGTCCTAGGTTCGAGTCATACCGAGGTAGGCGTGAAAACCTAATATCCCTAATGGAGTGGGGTGGAGATTGGGTAGTAGTAGGTATTTCCCTAATGGGGTGGGGAGGAGATTGGGTAGTAATAGGTATTTTCCTTTAATTTGTAATAAGTGAGATCATTAGTTAAGCTCCACTTTTAATATATATATATATATATATATGGGTACCAATCCAGTAGGTATTTTTTTTTTATCTATACATAAGTATCAATTTGGCTAATAAAAATTTTTCATGCACATTTTTTTATTATAAAAAGTAGGAGAGAGAAATAACATTAATGATGCACGTCTTTTCATGCACCTCATTATAGCCGCTGGATTACCATTAGATGATGATCCAATAGCTAAAAAAAAAAATATCTACACATAGGTAAAAAAGAAAAAAAATACCTACTGGATTGGCAACCTACATATATATGGGTTACCAATCCAGTAGGTATTTTTTTTTAACCTATGTATAAGTATTTTTTTTAGCCGTTGAATCATCATCTAATGGTGATCTAATGGCTATAATGAGGTGCATAAAAATACGTGTATCATTAATGTTATTTCTTTCTCTTACTTTTTACTATAAAATAATAAGCATGATAAATTTTCATTAGCTAAATTGATACCTATGTATAGGTACAAAAAGAAAGTATCTACTGGATTGTTGCCCATATATACGTGTGTTTTAAATATATATATATATTTCTCTTTTATGTATGGATTTTTTATAGTACTATTCTAGATTTGAAGTTTATAAGATTTAGAGTTTCAGTAATTTATCATTTCAAAGATTGACATCTATAGAAAATCTATCACAGATTCAATCAAAAAAGTCAACTCGAACAGTAGAGATAGATTTAAAAGAGCTAAAGAGATATTTCTGATAGTGCCGATGTCTATTTGTCTCTCTTATAGCGTTTCACATGCGTTTTCAATAGCTCGCGGATAATAATTTCCCCGTGATCGTTAGTAGGTCTAAAGGGTTTTGGTGATTATAATTTACGGTTATGTATTACATGTGATTCTTTGTACTGAATTTGTTATCCTACTCGTTGTTTGAATGAATGAAATTAATACTATCTTTATTTGAAAGGAAAAAAAACAAAACATCATTAAACAATATTTATATTCTAGTTGTTAATATACCAGACGTGCAATGAGTACATGTGATGATCAGTTTTATCAAAACAAGTAAATTAGGTGAGAGAATCACGTGAAAGCGAAACATACTTGATTAAATGACTAAAGATCAAAAATTCTATATGATAATAACTGCATTTGATCAACCATGACTTATATTGAATTCAGAATCTTTTTTACCCAATTCAACACACAAGTCTTTTGATCCAGAAAATCAAATTCGGCATAACAGAATAGACTTTTGGAAGGTGGGTATATTAATGTAGGTAGGTAGGAAAGATCTGGGAAAACAAGGACACGCAAAAATATAACATACATGTCCCATAGCATCCTACATAGAGTCCTTTTGTAAATGTAGTTTATTTTATCCTCCTTGCTCAAGCCCTAAGTTTGACAATGGGAAAAGTTAAATCCATACCTAACCTCATATATGTATAACATTTAGTTACAAATAATGTTACGGATCAATTGTTATCCAAATTTTTTAATACTAATTTATGCGGTATATAAGTTATTATCATTCAATTGGTGAATATTATAATTTTATTTATGCTAAATTCTAATAAACTAATTGAATAGTGAACTCAGGTTGTTGGTATTTAAATTTTGTAATAATAATTAGATCCTAACCTCATCCGTTAAATTAAAGAGGACTTTTAAGTCGGCCATGCCTCACTTCATATATTAATTAACTTAGCAACTTATCACAACCCTCTTACATGCTTGGTGGTAGGGTGTGTTAACATCTTGCCTCAAGGTCACAGGTTCGAGGGTTGTACAGAAGGAGAGAGAAGAAGAAGAATATGAGGTATTATAAAATACCTCCTTTTTTTTTTTCGAAATTTACCTTTACAGAAACTGACTATAGTGTCGAACTAACTTTTTGGGTTACAAAATCAAACAACAATCAGACGGTGGCCATTGGAAATACTAACAAGAAACCCACCCTACTATATACGCAATGGTAAATATTATAAACTATTATTGGGATACTAAAGTTAATTCAAGTATGTTCTTAACCCTCTTCCATAGCTTTTATCTCAATAATTAGATAATTAATTATGAATCAAGTGACATATCATCAAATTGAGCATCATCTTGCTGATTAACTACATATAAGTAAGCCATATCAGCTCCTATATATCACCAATCCAGTAGGTATTTTTTTTTTACCTATGCATAGGTATCATTTTGGCCAATGAAATTTTTTTTTTACACATTTTTTTATTAAAAAGTAAGAGAGAGAAATAGCATTAATGATGCACGTCTTTTCATGTACATTATTATAGCCGTTGGATCACTATTAGATGATGATCCGACGGCTAAAAAAAAAAATACCTACCCATAGGTAAAAAAAAATACCTATTGGATTGGCAACCATATATATATATATGGGTTTAGTTTAAATGGTTAGAATAATATTTACCCATGGACAGTTACAATAGTTTAAGCCGTTAGATCTATATCCTATGGTTGTGATTAGTTTGGTGGTTGGCCAAAAATATTTAATACTATTTATTAACATCAAAAAAATTTAATGCTATCAATATTTTTTTTAGTATTCATTCATGGTCAAAAAAAATTGTAACCATTGAAAAGTCTTCCATATATATATATATATATAGGTTGCCAATCTGGTAGGTTTTTTTTTTAAACTTATGTATAGGTATTTTTTTGTTAACAGTTAGATCATCATTTAATGGTGATCCAATGGCTATAATGAGATGCATGAAAAGACATGTATTATTAATGTTATTTATCTCTCATATTTTTTATAATAAAAAAATGTGCATGATAAATTTTCATTGGCCAAATCGATACCTATGCATAGGGAAAAAAAAAAAAAAAAAACCTACTGAATTGGTGCCCATATATATATGTTCTGATTTCAGTTTTCATAAATTTTGCCTATCTGTGCAATAGTCATTAATTTTAACTGAAATTAACCAATGGTCCTTATACTCGCTGACCAAACATATATTATATATATATAGAGCCAAAGCCAAATGAGCTCACCATATAATAAAATGCAAAAAGAGATCTAGAGATGACACCTCAATTTGTCATTTCTCACCTACGTTAGCTGGCTGATCTGACCTTTTAACGGAGAATCCTTATATTATTTTTGGGAGCCTATAAGTGCACCATAGGATCTAATTATGTGTTTTCCTGTATTAATTGTTTAATGTTCTGTTAAACAAATGGCTCATTTGTTGATCATAGGATCCTGTCCAAACACTAATAAAACAATATTAACGGCGGTTAATTTCAGTGATCAATACAAGTCTAGAAAGTAACTCTTACTGGAACCAATTAATTTAATTAGTGTTTTATTATAACACATATCTCGTCATGCATGTCCAAACTGTTACTACACCGAACTTAATATGCTTCAACTAGAAGACCTCATTACATTATTAAATAAAATGACGATACCTCCACTGAAAAAAATACAAAACAAAACTAGAAGACCTCATTATTGTGGAGAATATGCAGGGGAGTTAGAAGTTTATTTCAGTTCTTAAAATATTTAGTTTAGTCTTGTTTAGTTGTAGAAAAGTATATTTAATTAAAAATAAATAAAATTTTACTAAATGTAACTAGTAACGATTTCACAATCACTTACAAATATATTTGGATTAAAGAATTAAACAACTAATTTTGGACCCAAAAATAGGCAATGATCATGATTAAGAACGAAAATCGGTATGTGTAATTATAGCATAAGAACAACATAAGCCCCAAACAAGTATTATTAGGCACAGAAATAGGCAAGTAAGAATATGACATTAGAACAACACGAGTTCAAAAATGATTTTAAATTAATTTTATACAGTATTTTTTGAAATGTAATTTTATTTTATTTTCAATTTGACTTGTAAAATTTAAATTAGAATTTCACTTCACAAATATTGCAATTTTTATTACTCGTATCGAATTCGTTCTCTTTATTCACTTATTTTTCGTAAGTGAAAAAAATCTAATGGCTTATTACATTAATACTTACCTCGAAATCATACTGTTTCTTTATCCAATGCACAAGAAATACCTCCGTAGCAATAAATCAGGCAAAAACATAACCATGTTCTGCTTTCATTAATACTTGTTAGGAAGTGCTCTACTGAAGCCACGAAAAACCTGAGAAAATAAAGACCGGTAAAAATATAACATCTATACATGTCCCACTCACTAGAGCAACTTATAGTGCCTTTTTAAAAAAAAAAAAAAAGATTTCCTTCTTAATGTTACTTTATTGTATCCTTCTCAAGCTCCAGTTTGACAACGGGAAAAGTTAATTATCTAGCACCTTACATGCATTTAAAGATGTATTATTTTTAAGTCTAATAGGAATACAAGGCCATATGCATTTTGAGGTCACAAGAGGTCTGCCACACTGTACTTTAAATTTGAACATTGCAACAGTCTCTCACAACCCTCTAGCTTCCTTGGTGGTAGGGTGCGTGCACCTTGCTTCGTGGTCATAGGTTCGAGGGTTGTAGTTGGAGAGAGATAGAGAGAGAGAATATGAGGTATTATAAAATACCTCCTTTTTTCTTTTGAAAAGAAAAAGAAAAATATCTTTTCAAAAAATGATATCAGTGTAAAACTAATTTTTTTGAGTTACAAAAGCGTCATATACCCACTTTTTTTATTTTTAAAACCAAAAAAATCTAATGCCGCATATAAGTAGAGTTGTGAACGAAATACCCACCAATGATATATTCTATGGCAATCATAATCTATAATTGAGATAGTAAGACTACATTAAGCACATTCTAAGTTTCTGACCCTCTTTAGGAGTTTTCGTCTCAATTATATAGATACTCAATAATTATGAATCAAGTCACATTACCCATTTTGAGCATCATCTTGCTGATTAATCCCCATAAGCGTAAGCCATATTAGCTCATATTCTGACCTAGTTTTCAGAACCTTTTCCTGTCTATATAACAGTCATTAATTTTAACAGACATAGGCCAATGCTCATTATTCTCGCTGACCAAACATATATTATACAAAGCCAAAGCCGAATGAGCTCACCATATAATATAATGCAAAAAGAGATGACACATGACACCTCTAATGTCATTTCCCAATACGTAAGCTGGCTGATCTCACCTTAATTTTAATTAATCTAAAATAAAGTAATCNAATATAAACATAAGATAAAGATTAATACGTCATAAGATCGTCACCAGAAAGCCTCAGCAAAATCCTAAACTTGTATTAATTAAAACCAAAATATTAATCAGTCCCAAATCCCAAAGACATAATTAATGTTCCTTCAAAAGGAAAAGCCACCACCTTGATGAGCAACAGTCGATCTCCCAAATACGTTGCATTTGAAAATTTTGACACGTTGAAAAATTCATCAACTGTCAACCTCCGAATCTTTCTTAGACCAATCAGAATCATTTTCAGCTCAATATAAACGAAACACCAAACCAGAGCAGAGCAGAGCAGCCTAAAGCTACAAGCTTCATCTGAGTCAGCAATGGATGAAGACCTTAATAAAGGCGCTAATAAGGACAAAGAAGAGGAGGGAACCAAAGACGTGAGATACAGAGGAGTGAGAAGGCGGCCATGGGGGAAGTTCGCAGCAGAGATACGTGACTCTAACAGGAACGGAGCTCGGCTATGGCTAGGGACTTTCAACACCGCGGAAGAAGCTGCCAGGGCTTATGACAGAGCCGCTTTCGCCATGAGAGGACCCTTTGCCATTCTCAACTTTCCTAATGAGTACCCTTTGCCTGAAGCTCTCTCCTCTGCTTCTTCTTCTTCTTCTTCTTCTTCTTCCTCTTCTGCCGCGTCGTCTTCTTCTGCTTATCGGAATGCCGAAACGCAGCAGAGGAGAGAAGTTTTCGAGTTCGAGTATTTAGATGACAAGTTATTGGATGAGCTTCTTGATTTTGAGAAGAAAGGCAATCGAGACTGAATTTTTCTTTTTTCTAATTTATATTAACTTTTAGTCTTGTTTACTCAGAAACAGAGCATAAGGAGGTGAAACCTAGTCTCTATTGCCTCAGAATTGTTCTAAGTTCAAATCTAAACAAACCCTTTTAGAAATAATATGTGAATTTCTCTTCTTTTTTTTTTTTTTTTCTAATTTGTGTTATATTGTTGGATTTGTAAGATTTTGTACTAAAATCACTTTGTCTTCTATACGGGGAAAAAAAAGGAAACAGAGTGAACTGTGAACTCTCTGACTTTAGTTTCAATTTTTTTTGTCATTTCGTTATTATTTTCGATTTTTTTTTAACATTTTGCTTGGTGGCAATTTTGTATTGGTTGAATGATTAAATAAAAGGTCGCTTTTGGAGTAGTACGAAATGCCAATCATAAATGTAAGCATCTTATTATAATTATGATTTATTACAATTTGATTATTAATTAACTAATTAAAATTAGAAACTATCAAAGAAACTACATTTTCAATGGACCTTGCGCGGTTAGAATTGACCGCCTTACCACATTGGAACATCCCCTGAATGTGATTTTCCTTTTTATTTTTTTAAAAAAGCTTTCCTCTTTTTCTATTGGAGGATCCTCTGAATGTGATTGGCATGTCAATCATTTTCCATTCTGGGTCAATAGCAGTATTTTACAATAAAAAAATTTGAGCTTTTTTTTTTTTTAAAAAAAAAACTTAAGTTGATCACCATTAATCTCAGCACTTACATCAGTGCCATTAATTAATAAGCTCTAATTTATTCTTGTTTAAGCAGGGAGATATAAACAATAACACAAAGAATAGCTTAAATCATACCACAGGTGAGTGCTTAGAAGAAAAAAAAGTCTCTCTTCTGCTCTTTTCCATTAAACCCCAAACACCCCCCCCCAAAAAGAAACCCCAAAAAAGAAAAAAATAATAATAATCTATTCAACAAATTCGTTACACTGGAAAGAAATTAGATTTTTTCTTATTACTGCAAACAACAGAAAATTGAAGAAAAATAATAATTAAAAAGAAACGAAAAGAATGCCACACAAATTAATTAGTCATGTTACTCTTAATCAAATGTTCTTATTTCTTGCCCTGCCTACCTTCACAATCAAGAAGGTCCTCCAACAATTTATCATCCAAATACTCAAACTCTATGACACCATCACTCTCTGGCCCTGATTGACGGGGTCCACGTCCACCATGAGGAGGAGCATGTGAAACTGAGGAAGAGGCCTGGTTATGGTGCTGGAACTCATTGGGGAAGTTGAGGATGGCCAAGTGACCCCTGAAAGCAAAAGCGGCTCGGTCATAAGCCCGAGCCGCCTCCTCCGCCGTCTCGAACGTTCCGAGCCATAGGCGGGCCCCATTTCTAGAAGGGTCACGAATCTCCGCCGCGAACTTCCCCCACGGCCGCCGCCGGATCCCCCGGTACCGAGTTTCTCTCCCCTTTTGCTCGTTCTCTGCCCTATTTCCCTCCATAATGTTTCTACTCTTTTTTGGCTAAAAGAAGAAAAAAAAAATGTAAAAGTGAGTCTATAGTCTATAATTGGGATTATTTCAAATTTGGTGGCAATTGGCAAAAATAATTCACATTCCGAGAGTATATATATAGCTATTACTGCATGGTGTGCTAGATCCTAATGGACAATTCGGTCATATCTGATGTTTTCTTTCTTTCTTTATGACGTTTACTTTATGATAAGGAGAGGAGGTCATATCTGATGGTTGGAACTTGGAATTGATTACGAGTGTTCTTGCTTGGAAACTTCGAAATATGATATAAATCTAATTACTTTTGGGCGGAATATATTGTGGTCAGTGGTGTGTTATTTATATGGATGTAGCGGATATATATGTATATACTACGTCTTACGTGCGTGCGGGCGTCAATTTTATGGATTGACCAATAATTTTGGTATTAATGGTATAGCAAAATCGAAATTGTGGTTGGCGAGACCCTACTATTGCTCACCATTTCTTTATTTTCTTTATCGCCGCCTTTTTTGTTTCTTGGGCAAAACGAAGTATTGTTTTTTACAAACGACGTGTTAATTTATAGGATTAGGCTATAGCATACATGCATCTTCAGTACGATTTTATGTCATATATTTTTTTTTAATAAGTAAATCAGAGATAATAAGTAAGTTCAGTATTACTCGATTAACAGTGTAATAGTTTTGAATATCGCCACTTCTGTTTTTTGTTTCTTTTGGTAGACATTGATTATGAGTCGTGAGAAAATGCTAAAGAGATTTCATGGTTCTTCAAACTAAATATACACGAATAAATAAAGCAAGGGATTTCATGGTTCTTCAAACTATATATAAACGAATAAATAAAGCCAAGTAATTCTAGGTGTATTTACATGTATTTCTACAACTCTACTAATATATGGTCGATAGTGCTGTGTGGTTGTAAGCATAGTTTGATTGATTATTACCACACCCCTCTACGGCTCTACCTATAAGGCTATAATCTTAGATTTAAGGTTCAGAGAGAAAAAAAACAAGAAAAACAAAAAATAACATGCCGAATTGCCCTTTATCATTTACTATTTTATTTTTACAGGTCAGGTAATATTGTTCATGCGTATGCATGTTAAGTGTAAATACTATGTGATTAATTTGTTACTTAGTAATTACTATGGCGTTTTAAGTACCACGACTATTTAATTTTATATTAGGGAATAAATTAGCGTGTTACACCTTTGAATAGTTTGTGTAATTCTAAATGTTGATACTAACTTACTATTTGCAAATTTTAACACTGTTAATATAGTTTATACCTACCGATCCTTAATAAAATTTTGGAAGGTATCACATAATAAATGACGTCATTTTTCTTTTTTTTTTTTCCCCAGAAAATCCATAGCAAAGCATGTATTCAATAATAATTTTTGTTTTTCCGAAAGCTTTGTTTCGTAGAAGGGATTTTTGAGAGCATGAAGTGGGGTGGAATGAGATGTAAAATCTCCGTTTGGCTAGAGGAGAAGTGGAGGGAATAGTAATTTAGTAATCTCCTGGCCCCTTCATTTTGGATCCGTCTATAGGTTTACTAATGTAAGGATCTATACCTTCTTAAAATATTAAAATAACTTATAAGAAGAATAATATAGTAATTCTATAAATATGTAAAGCATTTATCTTTTCAAGTCCAACTTTCTATCCATCCTACTAAACAATTGAAGATATTGTTACTCTCTTATCCCTCTTGTATATCAAAGAATAGAGCCATTTTAGGCTCAATGGGAGTACATGCCCCTAAACTTTTATAATTTTAAATATTAACCTTATCTTATATTATATTTTGTTAAAGTTTCAATTATACCCTCGTTTGCCCCTAAATTATTGTAATTTTAAAGTTCCCCCACGTTTTTTTTAATAAAAAGTTCAATCATGCCTATCATTTTCCCCCACTTAATTTTATGATTTTTAACTTTCAATTATATTATTTTGAAATACTTAATTTTGTCCTCATTTTTTATGGATGCTTTCTCTTTAGATCTCACTTGAAAAACTCTTTAATCCTATGTTAGTATTTTTTTTAGTTTTTCTCTTCATGTTTCTCCCTATGAGCCTTTCCCTTTTCTCTTTCTCTCTTACAGCAGTTGCCTCCCCCTACCAGGGAGGGAGTTCTTCCCTTTCTCCAGTTTGGGTTCTTCTCATTTTCTTTTATTGTATTTACTTGTATTTTTAAATAATCATTCAGTATGTAAAAGTAGTTGTCTACCTAGATCTAGAATATCTATGATGCTTTTAGCACACCTAGATCTAAATTTACGGTAGTTTGGGTTATAATTAATATTTTTTTCTTTTACTAGTGTAGTAATCCTCAAGATCTGTTTCATTTTTTATTTAGATCTGAAGATGTTACTATTGTGGATCAGAGTTGGTAGAATCTCTTTTAGTAAATCAATTAGAAGTGCCAATTAAGATAATGAAGAATCGAAACGAGCCATTGAATAGTTCTAATATATTCTTCATAAAGTTTTTCTCCATGATCGTTGACAGTTGACTTTGCTACGAGATATTCGAAGGTTTTTTTATCTTTAAGTTTATGAATCGATTTTTTGATTCTCATTGTAAAAGATCCTATGTAACTCAATTTGTTATTATAACCCTTTATTTGAGTAGTAATAAAACTGTTTCCTTAAAAAGAAAAAAAAATCCTATGTTAGTATATGTTGACTATGTGTATGGTCAAAGTTTACCAATTTTAGATTTTCATGAATTATGTTACTCTATTACAAGTCCATTTTAAGAAAGTGGAAAAACAAAAAGAAACAAAAAAACAAACTTAGCCTAATAACTTTCTTTATTTATGCTCCACCGAAAATTTTTTCTTGCTCCGTACTTGTTCACTTCACAGTAATCTTTTCATTCTCACTCTCTCCTGCCAAATATAATGTATCTCAAGAAAGATCATGTATTGTGGGTGGCCTATACTACAATCACATCCCATCTGTGATATGTCACATGTATCATTCCCTTATTAATCCGATCACTGAGATAGCTCATATAGGAAATTAAAAAAATCATAGGACTATACTATGACTGGAACTATCCATATATTACGTAAATATATAACTTTTTTGATATTTGAATTAAAAAAAAAAAAAAAAAACTATTAAAATAATGCTACACAGGAATTTAATTATTAACATGTAGTTGAACATGTAAAGCAGTTCGTGGCCATACGTCAGGTGCCTTGGTGCGTAAGGATGACGATGTGGGGCCAAGGGATGACGAGTGTGATAGGCCCCTAGTTCTTCTGTTATGGGTTGCAAAATGCAATTTATCTGAATCCAAAGCCCCACCACCACTCACTAACTGAGAAGCCCAAACCCAATCCAAACAAGGCAGTAATAGCTCAGAATTGCCTAAAAGCTCTAAAATAAATTATTAAAGGAGTGTCGAACCCTATAGTAGTATATCTATGAATCTATGGGTTCCGCAGTCTAATTAATGTGACCAAATGAATTTCCTCCAGTAGAAAGTTTGATGGTATAAAACTTTCTATATTTAGTTTTTAACACCAATGGTGTGTACATCTTAGTATATGAGTGAGCAATACAAATAGATGCAAGCTTAGAGTGGGTGGTTGAGCAATGAGCACGGAATATTACATCATTCTTGTTACTGTTGTTAATTAATTAGTTTTATCATCATAGTTTTAAAGATTATATATATCCTCTAAATATTTTGTTTTTTGGGTTACAAATTAAATATAAATACATTAAAAAAAAAACTACGTTATCGTTGATTTGTGAAGGGTAGGTAGGAGCACTCGGGCGACAAAACACAGAAACTCAGTCCTTCATGCAAAATTAATATTGTACTAGCAAACCAGTATCGACATTTTTTTCTTTTTGGAACTTAGAGGCTTATTAGCTCAAAAAGAAGTAACGGTTCCCATGAATTAGAATATTTATTCGAATTTAAAAATAATAATAATTAAAACAAAAACAAAAAGGGGATAATACATTTCCTGGACAGCTTAAAGTCAATAACATTGCATTATTAGAAGAAGTCATCATTAATACACCTTATATATAATTATAACTTACTGTTAGAGAATACAATGCATGAAGCCTTTTTTCACTTTTCTATGCATGAATCAATATTATTAGAGGCTGCACCTCAAAAAAAAAAAAAGTCAATCCTAAAGTGACAAGGAAATGAATAATGTACAAGTTAAATCAAATTAAATCTTAGTAACTCGATGGCTATATATGCTCTTTGACAAGATATCAATTGGCTGAGTTTACTATTAATTCAATGTTTTCTTGCTTCCAAACTTCATGTCAGTCGAACAGGGGGATACAAATTAAATATGAAATTAAAGACACGCAAAATATATTAAAGGCGCAGCACGTGATAACAAATAAATAACAAAATTAAGAGTGTATTTCTTATGATCTAAACTCAATAAATATACCAGTTATACTCATCCTTTCAAAAACTGGAGTTGGAGTTTAGGATCTCTAGCTCTAATAACATATTTAATTATTTACAATTCTCTCTCAAAAAAAAAAAAAATGGACTTCATATTCTCACGAGATTATATATAATTACAGTTCTACAATTCTATACTTATTACTTACTTTTGCTAGGCAAGTTTGATATGTTCTTATAGAAATACAAATTTAGAATATCAAATATTAAAAATCTTAGATAACATATATATAAGGTTATTTTTTTCTCCGGAAAATTCGGATTAGTTATCTCACGTAAAATAACCAAGTAAACTGAGGGGTTACCTTGGGCATCTTCTGATAAATTCAAATTTTGAAGAAGTATTCTGATAGATTATCAGGCTAACTAGCTATTTGATAATTTTTTCTGACCCTGATAAAAATGGAAATATAATATATTTCATAACTAAAGTTTTAAAAAGGATAGACACTTAGTTATAACTTTTAAACATGAAAATATACTTAAACAATTTAAAAAATTGCTCATCCACCTAATTATTCTAAATAACCGTATTTTTCTCAATAAACTGTTAAAGATAGTATATTTCTAAATAAATCCGGATTTTTAAAAAAAAAATAAAAATTAGACCACCTTGGATTTTTCAATTTTTTGGGTAAATTTTACTTAAAAAAAACAAATTTGACTCTAATCTCAAATCCAAGTTATTAGCTATTTATAGTTGACCGTCACTGTCCCATTATTAGAACAATGTATGAGAACTACTTGACGTTTCATTGGTCCGGCTATGGCCATCTATATATTTGCAATTTATATTGGGGAAAAGTTGAAGAAAAAAAAAGAGGAAAATATTTTCCTAAAATCTTATAAAATTTTGTTTTCAAAACGTTATCTTCTATAGTCTTTTTATTATAATCTAAGTCCTCTAGAACTATTCTTAATTGAAGTTTTGCAGAATTTGTTGATTTCTTTCGTCCTTAAAATCCTCTAAGTTCCAAATGGATGCTAAACGTCTGTGAATAGTGATATCTTATTAGCATTGTTAATCTCTGACTTTTTGCTCATCTACAATGTGGTTTTCGAAAAAAAAAAAGAAGAAAAAAACTATTGCAATAACGTCGAAAACGTGAGTATAAATATGGGACGCTTTGTCCCACATGCATATTGCAGATGGAACATCACTTACAGGCAAAATATTTATATTTAGAACTTAATAATTTAATTCTGTTTGTTTAAATTAAAATCAAACGAAAATTTCATTTTAAAATATAATAATAATAAGTCTAATTAAGAAAATAAAAAAAATTAAAAAAAACTCCATGGCCTCACAGTAACCATGCATGGAATGACATGGAGGCGTGCGGCTATCACAGTGGACCAGTGGCGATGGCATTTAATTAATGTGCCAAGAAATTACACTTGTATTGTTTTCCATAGAGAAATATATTTAACTTAAGTCAGTGAAACCGACATATAGTCGCTTAGAACGTCTTTTTTTTTTTTATTCCAATAAAAATGGACTCCTCAAAGGAATATCATTAATCGAAGCAAAAAGCTTCAAATTACAACGTAAGCATAAGGATTACAATTTCAAACTCTTCAAAGAAAGAAATGAAAAATGGATCACAAATACAACGAAGAACAAATGTGTGGGTTACCCTAATTCTTCAAGAGAAAGAGATAACAAGGACTACTAGCAATCTATTGCCTAACACTTGCTCCTGGCTGCATTCTTAGCAGGGTAGACTATATGAGGCCAGCACCAATTGAGATCCATGCCCGTGAAAAAGAAAACAAAATAAAACCGGCCATTAAACAGATCTATGTCTGAGAAGAAATCTCAGATTTAAGATATGGACTAGACTAAAATCCACACAAAAAGTGGTACTATAAACCAGATCTAGATCTGAACTTATTAGAACTATAAAAGAAAAGGAAAATGAAGCAAGGGGAGGAAGAAGAAGAGGGTGAACAGGAGAGGAGGCTGGAGAAGGAGAAGGGAAGACCCTCCTCTCCGGCCTCCAATAAGCGGGGCAATGCTGGTTTTTTTGTTTTGTTTGGAGGAGGTAGAGAGAGAGAGAGAGAGAGAGAGAGAGGGGCTTCGCTAAGAACGTATTAAAACATATTAAAACTACAAAAGAAAAAAGGATGAAATTGTAGATGGGTGAAAATTTCTGGGACCAAATTCTATTAACTACCGTAATAATATAGTAAGTAGTAATAATATAAACGGAGTGAACATATATGTTTGGTGTTCACAAATTAATTACAACCGATGTTTATTCTAATTTAAAACAATTTTGTCGTGAAAAATCAATCCTAATTGGATTGTTTGGCCAATTGAAGTTGGTTCATGATTTTGAAAAACCGACCTGGATTGGATCGGTTCCTCTTTTCATTCTGAAAATAATCAATCAAACAGATCCATATATATATATATATATTGTATATTTTGGAATTATTTATTCTATTTAGATTTATACATATTAATGATTGATTTATGAAGTTCGTTCTACCTTCCACAATACTATAGATTTTATTTTTTGATCTTTAGAGATTTATGAAGTTCGTTCTACCTTCCACAATAATATAGATTTTATTTTTTGATCTTTAGACTATACATACTTTTAATTTTTTTCATTTTTTATAAAGTGCCAAAATGCTAAAAATGACATTAAAAAGTTTCAAAATGGCCATATCAATATAAATGGTAACTAAAAATGGTTGAAAAGATTTTTTAAGACAAATGAAAAATCCAAATTGATTGGATGAGACCAATCGAAACCGACCTTAGTTGGATTGGATCAGATTTAGGTTATTAATTTGATTGGATTAGATGAGACTTTTCAAATCAACATTTCATTAAAATTGTTAGGTCGGTTCAAATCAAAGAATACCGGAAAAAGTTCATAAATCCCATTTTTTAAGGATATTTTCATAAATACTGCTTTTTATATTTAATTCATACCAATTATATATTTTTTTCCGGAGAAAGGTATACCACATGTATTTATACATGAAATGTATACCATAGTATATATTCTATGCATAAAAATTGTACTTAAAAGTCAATTTTTATTTTAAAATGTATACTATATGTATAAACTTACACTATAAATTGGTATTTTTGAAAGAAAAATTAGAAACTTACTGGGCATAAATTTCTCAAAAGTACTCCTATGACCATTTCGTCCACCTATTAAGTGTTAAATATGTCAAAGGGGCTGGGCTATCCATGGAACGGACATGATCCTACTTAGTTGGGGGCTTGGGCTGGGAAAGGGGCTCAAGAGGCTAGCTAGACTGGGCTTCAGCATCAAGCCTTAGCCCTTATAATTGCTTTGAACATTTTGTTTTCAGCCATATAATTATTTTGAGAAAATGTATAAAATGATATTATATATATATATATATATATATATATATATATATATATATATTTTAATGTTTTAAGAAATATGAGAAAATCGCCGAATTTGATTTTTTATTGTAAAAATCCTTGTAATCTAACTATTTTTGAAATTTGACCTTCTCATATAAATTAAATTAGAAAAAATAATAATAAATAAAAAATTACCCTTAATAGATGGTAGATTTAGGTTTATATTATGTTTTTACTTTATGTTTGGAAACACAAATAATTATTTAAAAACTATTTTATCATTTATAAAGTCACTTGAAAAATCAAAATATTATTTGAAAAATAGTATAAATAATTCTTAAACTTATTTTAAATCTAAATTTACCTTATACCTGGGTAATTTTGTCATTTCACCAATTTTCTTAATTTTGATGGTATAAGAAAATCGAATTTCAAAAATAGTCGAATTATAATGTTTTTAACAATAAAAAGTCAAATTAAAGGAGTTTTCCTATATTTATTAAACCATACGTGGTTTCGTAAGAAAATAATGATATACAAGATCATTTTTACGATATTTTCTAATTGTTTTAAACATTTGATTTTTCTTTTTAGTAAAACTACTACTTTTCTCAAAAATTTAAATTAATTGCGAAATCACAAATACCTAGGTACTATTATTTATTGAGACATTCCTACTTAATATTGTAGCATTCAATGGCTAAGGGCATCCTTACAAGGAGAAACATAGATGGGCAACAAACTTTACTTCTTTTTTGTCCCCCTTCATCAACTATTGTTTATCCTTATTTCTTACTACTTGTCATGATTTTAATAGAGTAAATTACGTTGAAAGTCACTTTTTTTTAAGTCAAAATTTATACTTATATATATATATATATTTTTTTGACAGCGATTATAACTTTCATTCAAATTTTGTTACAACTGTTAAATTTTTTCGTCAAGTACCACCTTAGAGGTATTATTTCATTTTAAAAAAATGAACCGAAAACTCATCCTTATCGTCCTGCATCCCCACAGTCGCTGGAAAACCAGAGTATGGTTAATGAAATGGTACAAAAGCTCTTCTACTAGTCCTATTCCTACAACTCTGAAATGGGTCCTCAGTTTCCAAAGCATAACGCTTTTCATTACTCTGCCATAGATAAAGGATTATAAGAGATATTTGGAATCAATATTTCCCAGTTGGAAGGTAAATGTCATCAATACTCGTTTTGGGGTTTAAATATTTTCTCATGTACCTTAGTCTGGGTCTTAGAATTTTGCTTTAGATCCCCGGTGGTGATATCACTAGTGGGAAAATCATCCGTGGTAACTTCTTTATGTTCTTCAGAATCCTTCTTCAACGGTATAAATTCCAAAAGCACTGGTTGGGCATTTAGTGCTCCATATTGGGCTGACTCTTCCTTCAGAGCTAGAATAGCTCAAACCCGAAACAAGAGTCAAAACAGAAAAAACCCATTAATCAATATCTTCGAACATGAAAATCCCATTCCATGCATTAATTGCTCCCTCTTAAAAGTGACATACGTTAAAGACTTTAGTAGCAAGGGAGTCGGCAACTTTCGGCCGGTGAACCGGGGAGACAATAGCGGCGAAAATTCCAATCCCCTGATTACGAAATTTTTATTAAAACCATTTTTTTAACTCTTAAAAAATATTATAATATTTCTTTATTTACACCTCAACTCTCAGATTTAAATATTTTATTTTGTTAAATCATGTTATATCTCCAAAGTTAATGTATTGTGATCCTATCATTTCCTTTCCGTTAATAATTTCAAACTTTCTTACCAAATTAAAAGTAAACAATAAATGCACCAAAAATCGGCCGTGCGGTTTGGATAAAATTTTCTGATTCAAAGTACACTGCATCGCAAATAGAGAGTATGACGATCGCATGAATTTACGATACGCTTAGGGTATGTCTTCTTTGATAATTTCCTTGATCTTCCATATATTTCATTTTTTGCACTTGATTTTGATTTAAATTCTCTATGTATACAGTCTAATACTGTAGTGTAATGAATTATATATTAGCATTTGTATGATAGAATTACAATATTCTCTATAATCTGTTTTTTTAAAAAAAACTTCTATATTGTAACCGTTTTTTTTTTTTTTGAAAACTATTGTAACCTTTCCAATAACACCAACTATTATGGTACCACTTGTTAAGTATTTGATATGACTTAAATTCATTTAGCATTAAGTTATATAAACTATCATACAGCCTAATCTTCAATTTTTAAATCTCAACGGTTTTTGTGTAAGAATTTTTCCTTTGATACTCAATATTGAATTGCATATTCATATTGGGCTTCTCCAGTCATAAAAAAGTATGCTCATGTTAGTTATTTCTTTTCATCAACTTATAATGAATAATATAATATCATTTACTTTGTTTTGATTTGGCATTTGTTATTGAGATGAAAACACGTATATGTGGATTTTGTAATCCCATTTGTGTTTTTAGAAATCTTAATGTTTTTAAGAATATGTTGATTTAAATCTCCGAATATTGGAGTTTGGTGTATTGACACTGGACCACAAGCTCTTAATGATGGTTGTATTTGCCATTCAGAGTTTGGTCATCTACTATTGGATACATTTAGTTTATTGTCTTAGTTTCCTAGTGTTTCAGTTAAATATGTATATCGTGATTCTTAAAAAGCGGTACATGATTTAGTTAAGTTCACTTTAGGATTGGATGATAGCTAATTTAATTGAAAAAATCTCCTCTTCTAATATTATCTGTTGTTGTAAATAATACGATATTTTTATAATAACTTATTCGTTGTTCATTCTCAAAAAAAAAAAGAAAGAAAAACATGAAAACCCATTTGAGAAAAAGGCAAAACCAATGGCCAAAACTCATCAAAAATCAAAAACCCATTTCGCTTTTTTCATAATCACAAAACTCGATATATATATATATATACATATATAATGCATAATCGTCCATTGATCAAGATCATTAAAAAAAAATGGAAAACCCAATTGAAATATCGTATTTGGAAGAGCAGGGATCGACCATCTTCGGACGCATTTGAACGCGTCGATCTTCTTCCTCCAATCTTTGGATGAAATCATCGAGCTTCGAGGTCCTCTCCTGCACATTCTAGATCGAGGAGATCTATCATCTCTTTGAGAAAATCATGGATTATTGTCGGAACAAAACCCGCTCTGAAATCTAAGCTCAGATCCAATGGAATCGAACACATTTCGAAATGCTCTTTTTTTGTTCAGATCTTTCTTCTTTTTCTTATTCTTTTTCATCGTTGTTGTGTTCAAGAAATTTCTGAGAGGAGTCGAGAAAGAAGGGAGAAAAGAATATGATTATCACCGATGCGGGTATTTTTTCTTTTTTACTTTTTTACTCATTTGTTTTCTTTTAAAAAAACTCACTTCTTCTTTTTTTTTTTCAGATTTTATTTCATTGATTTTCATTTTTCTAATTTTCTATAAATTTTTTCATTTTTTAAAATGACATAATACCTTATCTGACGTGGTACTTAAGGGAAAAATTTGAAAAAAAATTAGGTACATAAGTGTAAATTTTGACTGAAAAAAATGACCTTCACCGTAATTAAAAAAATAACTTTCGCCACAATTTACTCATTTTAATATATAACAATTTGCATTAAACCGTCTCTTTGTAATCTACGAAAGAACTCGTCATAGAATCAAAGTTTATTAGCATATATTTGTCTATAGCATTAATTTACAAATGAAAAGAAGATAATTCACAACATTCAAAGTTTATTCTCATAATTTTGAAAGAACATTACAAATCAATAATTAGTTATTGATCATAGTCATGCCATTCTAAGTTTCTTCTTATGTGTATCGAGCTCTTGCGAGTCAAGAAGGTCCTCCAACAATTTGTTGTCCAAATACTCAAACTCAATAACTTCCACCACTCCTCCGCACCTATTCCCTTCGGTTTCAACACTCCGCCGCCCAACCGCGGCGGCGCAAAGGGTAGAAGCAGGCAAAGAGGCTGCAGCCGCCGCGGACATATTGTTGGAATAATCAAAGGTGGCATCTTGTTCTTGTTGGTTATGGAAAGAAGATTGGTGTTCATTGGGGAAATTGAGAATCGCCAAGTGACCCCTGAAAGCAAAAGCGGCTTGGTCGTAAGCCCGAGCCGCCTCCTCCGCCGTCTCGAACGTCCCAAGCCACTGGCGTGCCCCGTTTCTCGTAGGGTCTCGAATCTCCGCCGCGAACTTCCCCCACGGCCGCCGCCGGATTCCCCTGTACCGCACTTCTGATGATCTTCTCTTTATCTGCTGATCGTTTCTCATTTGTGATCTCTTTCCCTCCATACACGTTTACTCAATTACTAATTGGTAATTTCAGGCTGAAAAGCAAATTTCTTAACGTGTAGGTCTATGAAATTTGGATATCCAATCAATTGGTCACAACATTATCTATAGCACATCACTATATATATGCGCACGTATACTAGATCAATGGTATTAATCATGATAGTCATATCTGATGTCGTTCGAACTTAATTGACGTTCCTAGGAAGTTTCTTCAGACGTCGGAGATTATGTTAAAAGGAATCTTCAATATTACCCCTCTAGTATTAAATATTATTTACATGTATATATAAATGCATAAGCAATATACGAGGAATACTATGGTCATTATGTGCCCAAAATCATATGACGTATAATCATAATTAATAAATTGAGTCTCATGGATCTCATTTAAAATGTAAATTGATATATTATATGATGTTTAGCCCTTGTCTTCTCTTAATATATAGTAGTATTATGTAGAAAATTAATTACTAATAAAGAAGAGTATATATATATATATATCTCCGTGTGCTTCATTGACCAAGCATGCATGTAGAATCAAAATTGAGGAGAGGTGCATGCATGAAAATGTGGGAAGTGTGGTACTACGGATGCACGATTGGCGATGGAGACTGGTCAGTGCTACTGGTTATAGTGGGTGTGTAATTCTATTCTTTCATTGGTTCATTTCCAATAATATTCTCTGCGTTTCTCTTGTATATTCTTTGCACCGAGGAAATACATTACAATTTTGATTTGATCAATCAAATCTAGTATTAAGAAGGAATATTCTTGTAATCTTTTAACAACCGTGATCATAAATTATCCAACTAGCACTAGAGAAAGTTTAAACTTTCTATTTATTCTTCGTGGCCACCAAAATTATCTTTCTACTAAAAAGATATAACAAAATTTAGTTTCCATAAAAAATTATCTTTCTACTAAAAAGATATAACAAAATTTAGTTTCCATAAAGCTTTTTTAGAGTAAGTTTCTATAAAGTTAAAAGTGGAATTGTTTTATCGTTTACTTTCCATCTTAACGGAAGTTTCAACTTCATAATTGTTGATGTATGTGTGAATAGAAGGAAAAAGGGCAGCCGTCATAACAATAGTAAAAAGGGGCAACCGTCATAGCAATAGTGAAAAGGGGCAGCCGTAATAACAATAGTGAAAGGTAGTGTTCTCACTATCTTTCAAGGCCTATAAATAGAGACTTCATTCATCATTCTCTTCATCCCAAAAACTTGAAAGCATTTCAAGTTCTCTCTTTTAATTAAATCCTTTCTTTCTCTTTATTTCTTCTTTCAAAGAGAATAGAGTTTCTTTGTGAAAGAGGAGGTTTCAAAGAGTGACAGTGTAAGGTGTGAGTGAGAGAATACTTATGAGAAAGTGCTTTGGTGTATTGGGGTCATTGGGTAGAAAAAAGGGAAATCTATGTGATTATAAAAACTTTTCATATAGTGAAAAATTATTTTCTGAGAGACAGTGGTTTTTCTCCTGATTTTGGAGTTTTTCACTTAAATTCTTGTGTTGTGAGATTGGTTTCTATTCCCTATTATTATTTCTCTATTATTCTGACATTTCTTTTAAGTGAGATCCTGGGAGCAGCGAATCTGAGTCAGTCAGATTCCCAACAAGTGGTATCAGAGCAGGGTTCTTCGGTGCACTATAGCTTGGTGTTAGCCTAAGAAATTTTGTGTAAGGAGGCTGTGTTCAAGTGGGAGCATTTGAACACTTTAATCCTTCTTAGAAATTTTCTTAGCGATTTTTCAAGCATGAAGTGCGAAGCGAGATGTCAGGAAATAAGATTTCAATTCCGGTTAGAGCTGATGTGGAGAAATTTGATGGGAACATCAATTTTGGCTTGTGGCAAATACAAGTCAAGGATTTATTGATTCAATCTGGATTGTACAAGGTTTTGAAAGGCAGAGAGGCTTACAAAGGCAAAGATTATGAGAAATCTAGTATGAGCGATGAAGACTGGGATGATTTGGATAAGAGAGTTGTAAGTGCGATACGCATGTATCTGGCCAAAAATGTCCTTGCAAATATGCTTGGAATAACGACGGCTAAAGATCTCTGCAGAAAGCTTGAAGAATTGTATCAGGTGAAATGTGTCTCAAATCGAGTGTACTTGAAGGAGCAGTTTCATATATTGCGTATGAATAAAGGTACAAAAATTTCTGATCATCTAAGTATCTTGAATGGTATCGGTTCTGAGCTGGAGGCTATTGGAGTGAAGATTGAAGATGAAGATAAGACATTGCGATTCATCTGGTCTCTTCCACCTTCCTATGAGCATATGAAACCTATTTTGGTGCATGGGAAGGAGACTGTAATTTTTTCTAAAATCACAAGTAAACTTTTGTCTGAAGAAAGAAGGCTGACGGGTGGTGGAAGTAATGTTCCATCTGAGGGTTCAATATTGACAATTGATAGTAGGAAGAAAAACTCCGGAAAAAAGAATGTAATCTACTGGGGGTGTGGACAATCTGGGCACCTGAAAAGAAATTGTCAAAAAGGTGGAGCGGGCTCGGTTAAAAGCTCCAAATCTGGTAATGCTGCTAATATTGTCTCCTACAATGGAGATGATGATCTTATCCTTTGATCATGATATGTGCATCCTCATGGCGTACCGCTTATCTCCAAAGATGCCATGAAAGAGGATGTATCACAATTAGCGGCAGTAAGTTTGCACACAAGCATTGGTTTGGTGTTGATGTAAGACGTGTGCTGAATGATGTTGATGGCTGATAGATTCCCGAAGATGCCAAACGCGGGAGTCAGCACCATAATTATCAGCAAGGTTCTACCTACATGAGCCGAGATGAAATTCTTAGAATTTATCAATTCTAAGTGGTATATATACTCATATGGTGGAGTATGATTGTCAGTAAAGACAATGATAGCAACATAAGCTATGAGATGAGACGTATGTGAAGACGTGATTAAAATCAAGTCTTCAAGTGGGAGATTGTTGATGTATGTGTGAATAGAAGTGAAAATGGCAGTCGTCATAGCAATAGTGAAAAGGGGCAGCCGTCATAGCAATAATAAAAAGGGGCAGCCGTCATAGCAATAGTGAAAAGGGACAGCCGTAATAGCAATAGTGAAAGGTAGTGTTCTCACTATCTTTCAAGGCCTATAAATAGAGACTTCATTCATCATTCTCTTCATCCTAAAAACTTGAAAGCATTTCAAGTTCTCTCTTCTAATTAAATCCTTTCTTTCTCTTTATTTCTCCTTTCAAAGGGAGTAGAGTTTCTTTGTGAAAGAGGAGGTTTCAAAGAGTGACAGTGTAAGGTGTGAGTGAGAGAATACTTGTGAGAAAGTGCTTTGGTATATTGGGGTCATTGGGTAGAAAAGAGGGAAATCTATGTGATTGTAGAAACTTTTCATATAGTGAAATTCTTTTCTGAGAGACAGTGGTTTTTTTTCCTAATTTAGGAGTTTTCTACTTAAATTTTGTGTTGTGAGATTGGTTTCTATTCCCTATTATTATTTCTCTATTATTCTGATATTTCTTTGAAGTGAGATCCTGAGAACGGCGAATCTGAGTCAGTCAGATTCCCAACAATGATTATCCTAACTTTGCCTAATTAAGAGACATATATATAGCTTTAATAATTTCCTTGAAATAAAGAAATCTGGGAAGTTTTAGAAACGATTCATTAATTAAAGATAGCAATTTTCCGACATATATATATATATATATATATATCAAGTCCACAACAATATTGATTAACGCTACAATTAAGACAATTACGAGTTTTCTTGTTATGGATTCACATTCTTGTTGGTTCAACAAATCTTCTCCATTAAACAAATTAGAGAAAGTAGTTGCATGGCATAATCTAGCGAGTCAGTGTAGAAATTTTGAATCTTGCCTATCTAAACTAAAAATAAAAAATAAAAAAAATTCACTAAAATTCGACTCGATCGGGCAAACTTGTTTTGCCTTCACGGCCAGTAAGTATTTTTAAGTGATTAAATTAGAATATTTTTTTTTCAACATAGGTTGCTATATATGGAATTTCTTTCACTAAAAGTAGGTACTTGAGATTTTATAGGAATGTCATCATTCTTAACTTAAATTTGAAAACTTATGTTAAACCATTTTTAATCTACAAAGAATAAGAACATCGTGAATCCAATGTCACAGCGTACTGGTTCTAATAAACCGGTGGCCCTTTAATTTAACTGAGAGGGAAAAAGGTCAACAAGCTAGCTACCCGATGGCTTTCTACACGATCCCGTTCCATGTATATTAATACAAGAAATTAAATGCAATATTTCAATCGTAATAGTCATCAGTTATCTATTAATTAGATTTTAGATGATGTGTCCGGAATTTGGTACTTAAAGTAGTTCTCCCATATATACTCTAGCAACAAACAAAAGAAAGAAGGAAGAAACAAGGTAGTTCTCTCGTGTGTTTTCTCCTTTTTTTTTTTTTTTTTGGATACCACTTTAAATAACGGTCAAAAATGGTTCTGGACGAATAAGCATGCAACCTAAGCCACCAATTACTTTATTCGGGTCCTAGTCATAGACGTCGTCGATCGTCCATACTTCATATTGATTCGTAGGTTGCTTTATACACATGTATGTATATGGTCCTTATTGACTGCAGGAACTTTCCGAGGAGACCTTTGACCATCACAAACAAAAAACTTTGTCTTTATTCTCTTTATACTTCCAGCTAAGCCATTTTTCACAAATGTGCGAATCAACTTAATTTTCTTCTGTAAGTTCAATTTGAGAGCCAAAACTAAGTAGAAGACAACAAACAAATGATGCAATACTTCTTATCTAGCTTTAAACAACTCAATTCTAATATAAAAAAGGTACTGATGGGCGGTGACTTCCGTCATAGTATAAAACAACTCAATTCTAATATAATTTTTTTTTTCTTCTAGCAAAAAACTGATAGGAGAGGAGAAATATCATGCCCACTAATCTAAAAGAATTTCAACAGTCGGTTGGCACTCCTCAAATTTAAATATATAATCCACATATATGTATTTTAAGGCTCCCTTCCAAAAAAATAAATAAAAGTGACTACTTGTTGTGTTATTATTAGCATTAACCAAACAATTTATTTATTTTTTTGGGTATCATCAATGTAATTTCAAGATCTCATACGGAAATTTGTCAATACATTCCATAAACATATATTATTAAGGGTAAATGAAATAGTTTCTTAAAGTACATAAAATAAAATTAAAAAACCAAAAACACATCTAATATTGCATTTGCCTTGATAAATTTTATTAAGCACCTAAAAATAGATCTCATACGCAATGTTAGATGTATTCTTAAATCCTTTCTTCTTTTTGTAATAATTGTTATGTTATTTACTAAGTTGGAATATTTTACACTTACTTGTAGGTCACATAATGGAGTATTCAAATCATGACCATTTTCTATCCTGCATATATATTGACGTGAAACACATGCAAAATTAATTGAGAGGTTATATGAGATGTCTTAAGTTAAAAGGTAAAGTGGACATTTATGTGAATATATCAGGAATCCCATAAGTGAAATTAACCTTATTTACCAAACCTTACAGACTATGACACACTTATTCTCTCCTTAATTTGTTACGTGACTGAAGATGGTAAATTTTACTTTCCTTTACAAGTGCTTCTTTGTATGAAACTTTGCAATTGTTTTTATGACAATTAAGAAACAGGGGCCTGGCCAGTCTAACTAAGAGAAAAATGGGCTAAAAAGGAGAGCCTAAGTTTTTGCATGGTAATATATTCAAGTATACGGTATGATGGTATCCTATTTACTAATTAGTTTAAGTTTTCATTTTTAGAGTGGAGAAAAATAAATAGAAACTAAAGTCAAAAGACTAAAATTATTAGGTTTTCACATGGCACATGCTATTAAGGCCAAAATTCCCGATTTAGGGAAAGTTAATTAAGAATTGAGCGATCAAGCTAACCATCTGGTAGAGTAGCTAAAGTTAATACCGTTAATTGGTAAACATTAAAAAATGTTCACGTGTAGATTAACTATATCTGTTTAGTTTGACTTCCCTTATCTGGTTAATTAATTACCAATATTTTTTATATATATGGTTTCCATTTCTTTTTTAGCCGTTGGATCATAATCTAACGACTACCATAATTTGGATAGTTGTGAAAAAAAATAGTAAAAATAAATACTTATTATTTAATATTTTTATCTCTTTAACTTTCACCATAAAAAGACATGATGAATTTTAATTGGGTAAAACAATAGATAGGTAAAAAAAAAAAAAAATACCTATTGGATTCGTGCCCTATATATTTATATTTTTTTTGAAAAGAAATACGTTACATATATTTAGATCTTATTCATATATAATTATGAAATGATTATATTAGATATCGTATTTTCTTGGAGATAAGAGGAAGGTTGTTCAGACTTTAGTTAAAACATTGTGAAATTAATATTTGAGGGTTAACTTAAAAAAAAAATAAAATGAAAAAACACGTTGGATTCAATTTGAAACAGAGTCATGTACGTGTCTTTTTTTTTTTTTTTCAGTTTTTATTTCTAGATATTTCTCTGTTTACATTCGGAGAATACTAAACTTGCTATTACGGCTATGGAATTTTTTTTTTTTTTTGATTTCATAAATATAGATGTGGAATTTGGTAAAGAGATGCATGCATTTGCTCGCGATTGTGTAAACTTGCTTGCTATATATAGCTATATTTGGAATTAAATACATGACGACGGCTCACAAAAATAATTTATAAATTTAAATTAAATAAGAGTACAAGAGATTTGCTTAGTAGTTATTATAACCTAGCTAACTTATCACTTTTATGTCTAGAGATAAACAATAATTTAACATCTAACAACAAAATTTATAAATCCTTACTGATCATTTGATTGCAAAATAATATTGTATCGTATAAACTAAATGTTGAAACTACCACGTACTTCTTCTAGATCTTCTTCAATCGGCCTCATTAAAAAATAAATTAATATTTTTGGACTGAAACTTATAAACCCATTAAAAAAAAAGTCAAAAAAGAAGGGAAAGACCACGTACGTTGGGTTTTTGAAACATGGTCATGCATCTCTTTTTAACGATCTGATCTCTTTGATATAATGTAAATAAAACAAGCTATTGAGACAGAGAGAGATCAGATGCATGCATTTAGACGATAAATTGTAAATCACACGAGGTCTAACCATTAATTTATTAATTTGGATTAAAAAGAGTGTATTTGAGCTCTACTAGTCCTTACCGATCATCACTTTAATTTTGTGTGTAATAGACTCAAGAAAAATAAAGAACTAACAAGAAATAAATTAACTATAAGTAAGAGAGCTTACTAAATAATTTTGAATTAATTCGCTAAATATATAGAGAGAGCTAGAACGTCTTAATTAGATGTCATCATATATGTTCAACAAAATAATTTTGATGTAGTGATTAACCATGGAATGGGGTCACAAAACGTTAGGCCTTAGCTCCAAGAAGCTTTTGTATAGTTCAATTTAGGTAGTACTATCTCGTACAGGTTCATGCACTCAGCCTCGTATAAGTCGTCTATTTGCCTAAATCTCTAGTGATTATTCCAATTTCCACTCACAATCCCTTAAAAAGAAGTTGCAAGTTGGCTTCGTCACTGAATCCCGATTAGACCATCCAAATTAAAAAGGAAGGAAAAAAAAAAAAGAAAAAAGGCCTTTTTAATTTTCTCGAGTTTGGTTGGAAGAACAATTTTTCATAGTTCATTCTGTGTTTGTGAAATCATGGGCGGCCTTTTTTTAATCTGATTTCCCTTCTCAAAAAAAAAAAAAAAAAAACAATTACCCAATTTAATATTTGCTATTTGTCAACTTGGAAGCAAATATTTTTATTGTTTTTTACAAGTTGATTATAGAACCTTCTAATATATAAGATGGTATGTACGTCACGTAAAAAAGTATAATATTGATGTAATGTTTTTTCTTTCACATTATAAAAGTTGCTTAACATCTTAAAGACAATATATGCAGTAGTGATTAATAAAGTGGTCACGAGTAATCATAGCTTAATTAGTAATCACAAGCCTTGTAGTCCACATTTTTGCTACGGATTAAGTACGAAATATTGTATCGTATGAATTATTATGTATAAAATATTTATTATATTATTTATAAGGTTGCCAATCTAGTAGGTATTTTTTTTTTTTTACCTATGTATAAGTATTTTTTTTTAGCCGTCGGATCATTATCTAATAGTGATCCAACGGCTACAATGATATGCATGAAAAGACGTGCATCATTAATGTTATTTCTTTCTCTTACTTTTTAATATAAAAAAGTGCAAAAAAAAATTTCATTGGCCAAATTGATACCTATGCAAAGGTAAAAAAAAAAAAAAATACTTACTGGATTGGTGCCCTATTAATAATAAGTAATAATATTTTACAATAGTACGATGTTTATCTAGAATATAATAAAAAATTGTCTAAAATATTACAAGATATTTTTGTATTGAAATAACTTGACGGTTTACATTACAACTTTTGATTCCCTTTTTTTTGTTGCTCTTCTTCACTGTAATTAGAGAAAAAAAAAAGAATAAGAAAAAAGAAGAAATATAATTAAATTATATTTTTTTTGGAAAGAGAAAAATGATGAATTTTTTTTTGTTAAGGTACAAAGTGTTTATTTTTAATTACGGATAAATTAGTTACCTGACTAATTTTTGCTTTGTTAATATCTCTGTTGATATTGCTTTTGATATGAAATATAATAAAGATATGTTATTAGTTTAATCATCGGTAATATACTCTATATTTTATTAAATTTAGTATAAATTAGTAATAATTTTTTATCTTTTTTGTAATTTTTTTAGGGTAAGGTATTTTGGATCCCATGATATGGTTGGCATTATCTCTGTTTCGGGGATGGTTGTTGATACTAGAAGTGATAATGTAGTTGATTTATTGTCGTTAAATATTTTTGATCCGATTATGTCAATTAAAGCTCCTCTTATTCAGAAATAAATTTAAAATATTTTTGCTTATCTACATAGTTGTTCAATTACTGGCGGTGATTTTGTTGGATCGGTATAGTCTTCTTGTATTATTAATGTTGAATATGGTCTTTCGATTAGAATTTGAGCTGTTTTTCTAAAAATTGTTATGACAGTGAATCCTGTCTGGTCTTATATCCTAGTATTTAATATATACCTATTAAAACATTAATATAAGAGAAGATTTTAGTATAAGAGAAAAAGAGATAATTTAATTAATGATTAATGATGTGAAATATAATTTTTTTAATATAGGTCAGTCAAGTAAGAAAATATTAATATAAATTATTAGATTATATTTTTTTATCATGGAATTGGTGTTGATGTGAGATGATCGTGCGTATCACGCCACCATCTACTTCCTGCTTCTCGAACTTGTCTAAAATATTGGTGGCAGGAATTGTAATACCAACTTTGATGTATTTCAAATCTGAATATTGTTACTTATTTTCATTAACTTATTATGTCAAGGGATCTAACTGATTTAATTCTGCAATTGTCCTCCTGTTCTGCAATTTTATTGTTCTGTCGGTTACATTTCTTTTGGAACAGGAGCTGGTAGAAATTCAATGTATTGTATTGTATGTTGAAACCTAAATAATAGATTGGTAAAAAAAAAGTAATGTTTAATAAAGATAAATAAAATATATATTTTTTTGTTCTATGATTTTTTTTTTAAAAAAAAAATGAAGGATAATTATTACCTTATTTTTTATACATTAGCTTCTGGTATGTCTATGTTTATATAGTATAATGTTGTACCTGTACTTATTGCATATATATTTTTTATTTAATATAAAAATTTATGTAAGTTGTTATCTAATTAAAGTATAAAAGTATTTTTATATATAGTTATTAAACGTAATTATTAATTACCTAAATATCGTTTTATTGTCATAGATGTAAAAATAGTTAGAATTGGTTCTTCCATAGTTTTTACAATATCTGTATTAAAGTTTTTTTATTGTTTCTCCCCATAAAATGATCTGTAATTTTTCGCTCCTGTAATTAAATGAAGTGATGTCAGTGTATGATTAGAATGAAAAATAAAGTTTTATTCTTTGATACATGAATTTTTGTAATAAATGAACTAATTACCAGATGTTTTGTATTCTCAGTATCTACCTTGATGTTTTTTTTTCCTTGACATCTGTTTCTTCTAAGTCCTGTATTTCTGTCAACATTTCTATAATATCTGATGCAAAGGGAAGGAAATTGATATAAGTAAATTTAAATAAGTATTGGTAGGTATTAATAAAGAGATAATGTTATAATTAATGATACCTGATAAAATATCGTGAACATCTGTCCATGAAGTTAACTGGTTAAAATCTATAAAGTAGAATTTATACATTGGAATATTTGTTATTAAGATTGTTATTGGAGCAAAGGATGTTGCTCTGACAAATTATAGCATTGTAGTGTGAGGAGTAATTCTGTATTTTGGTTTGTTCGGTGCTATGTTTAAATTGCTAATTTGGTACACTTTTCTTTCAGCTATTTGTTGTGAGATATAATCTACATCTCCTCTAATCATTCTATGAATTGTTTCGTGCTGTATTTTAAAAAAATTAATTGTTATATGATATTTTATGAGATTAAAGATGAAAACATATATGTACTAATTATAGTACGTTATAATGGAGTATGACATAAGGTAATTTAATGTTATTTTTTTACCTCATAATTAATCAAGACACAATCGAGACTTATTAGCCATCCAATTATATAGTCATTGTTGTGCCAGAGTCGACTAATGCGAGCTTTCCTCACTCCATAAACCTCGTTTGGTCTGAGAGATCGTATTGGCATTACCATTCTTTTTTTTTTTTTTTTGTTAACTACAAAACAAAAAAATTTAATAAGATGAAATTTAATAAGATGAAAATTATACTAAGAATATTTAAAAAGTTGATATATAAAAGGCCAGGAAATACATATATAAATTTATGTTAAAATAATATTTTAATAATGCTTAATTGATAGTATAATTTTTATATTTACGTAACGTTATGTAAAATTTCTTTGTCAACTATATTTTTAACATGAGTTGGATATTTATTGATGGATTTATTTATTAATATATGTAGTCCTTTTGGGGTTGTTGCTCGTGACAAGGCTATGTTAAATTGACCATGTGTAAAGATTTCATTTTCTAAATAAATATCTACTTTATTTAGTGATTGTACTTGACTTTTATTTATTGTCATTGCATAACAGGTTTTTACAGAAAATTGTCATCTTCTTAAAATAAATAGGCATTTGTATTCGTTTACAATCATTTCTATTCTTGGAATGTATACTTTTTTATTTTCATTATTTGAATTTATAATTTGATTTTCTATAATTCTATATGTTAATTGTGTAATCATAAGTCTTGTGCCATTGCATAATTATATTGATTAATTTAAATTTCGTAGTAATATTATTGAAGTTCCAACCTTAAGATTTAATTTATATGGTGGTACACCGTTAAAATTTAAAGTATGTAAAAATTGTTGAGGATATAATAGGGTTGGTTCATCAATGTTTTTTCTATTAAGGCTATTATTGTGTCATAACTATAATAAGTTTTTGATTCGTTAAGTATTAAGAATAGTATATATTTATTTATGTTATCAGCTTTTTTTTTTTGGAGTTATTATTGCTCTGTATCTTATATAATTAATATTATTAAAATTTTTTATGAAGTTATCATATATCAAATTCGAGATTTTTTCAATTGGGTTTAATTCATATTGTATTATGTATTTTTTTGATATTTTAATCCTTATTACATCCTTGTTTTTAGGATCTTTTATTCCTTTTACGGTACTTTTTTTAACACTTAATGTCCATTTTGAAAATTATAAAATTTTCTTTTTTCTTGTTATGTAGTATTAGGGTTTTTTAATCTCATATTTTCTGTTAGTGATAATAATTTAAAGTATGGCTATAAATAAGAATTATTCATACTTACATTTATTATATCTTCTTTTGTTCGAACAGATATAACAAGTAAAATTTGTCTAAAATCACCACCTAATATAATTGTCATTCTACCAAAAGGTTGGTCAAAATTATTTTGTAAATCTTGTAGTGTCTTGTCTAAAGTTTCGAAACAGTATTTATTATTCATCGGTACTTCGTCTCGTAATATGAGTCATGTTTTTTTAATTAATTTTGCTAACCGAGTTCCTTTTTTAATATGATATTTAAAAAATTTATCGGTTGATAAAGGTATCCGAAATCTTAAATATGTGGTTCTGTCTTTAGGTAATAATAATGAAGCTATTCCAGATGATGCGACAGCTAAAATAATTCCATTGTTTGATACGATTTTAGTGATAATCATATTCCATAAATAAGTTTTTCATGTGCCTCCATGTCCATAGATAAAGAATATATTTTCCTTTTTATTGTTTAATGATTCTATAATTTGTTCATAAATATAGCGTTATTTATTATTTAAGTTTTTCTCTAAGATAATGTTTTCTTCTCTTAGTTTATTAATATCATAATCTAATTCTTCTCGCAAAAGCTTATTACTTAAATTGTCAATTAATGTTCCTGCTGGTAGTGGTAGATTAAAATTTGTTAAAGTTGATGAATTTAAATTTAGTTATTTTTCTAATTTATATAACATAAAATTGTACAATTCATTTTCTGGAATTTGGAAATTGGGACTATTGAATAAAGTTTTTATCCTATGTAAAATATCGTCTGTCATAAGTTTTCAATGATCTTTAAGTAATATTATTGGATTATTTACGTTACAAAATAGTAAGATTATGGTGAATAATTGTCGTAATTGATGTGGTGTTGACCAAAATGAGGCTTCTAGTATTGATTCATTCTATTCTTTATTATCTCCTAATAAACCCAATGCATTGCATGCTACTTGATTTGCTGAGTATATTACATCGTCAACAGTTCGTATAAAGTCAAAACTTGTTCTATCTTTTTGACGATTTAATAATAATTTCAGATAATATAATTCTCCAGAACTTGGGCGGACATAAAATGTTCACCCAATTGAATATCTTGATTTTCTAGGAGTCCAAATTTTGTTTTTATTATTCTAAACCCACTTAGTGGGAAATTCTATATATGATAACTATCTAGTTTCTGTATTAAATTTATTTATTTTCATATATTCTGTCAAAGTTGTTTTTTCAATTCTTGGTTGTCTAATTATATATAGTTTTTTATTAAATCTATTTTTTTATAAGTAATTTCTATGGATTGTTTTATGCATGTATTGTCTTCTATTACTCCTCTTATTCTATCTGGACCTTTTGTTAAGTATTTAAATAAATATTTTATTAATATAGATTGTGATCATATTTCGACATTTATGTGGGCATGGAATTTTAAGCATAAATCTTCATTATAAGGAAGTACAAATCTATTATCTAATTTAATGGGCACCAATCTAGTAGATATTTTTTCAACTTATCCATGGGTATT
Organism: Trema orientale; assembly: GCA_002914845.1. Taxonomy (NCBI): domain Eukaryota; kingdom Viridiplantae; phylum Streptophyta; class Magnoliopsida; order Rosales; family Cannabaceae; genus Trema; species Trema orientale. Next base: position 78,943 of record JXTC01000209.1, read on the forward strand.
GTTTTGTCCAACTAAAATTCATCAATCACGTCTTTTTATGATAAAAGTTGCAGAGAGAATAGCATTAAATAATTAGTGTTTATTTTTATTATTTTTTTCCTTAACTACTCAAATTATAGTAGACGTTAGATTATGATCAAATGACTAAAAAAAGAAATAGCTATAAATAGGTAAAAAAAAGACCTATTGGATTGATAACCTAATTTAATACATTCTTTTTGTATATAATGAATCTATTTTCTTGTTTCGTCTTTAAATTGTTTGGGGAATTTTTTAAAACAAATAAAGTTTTTCATGTATGGGGCATTTATTTTGGCAGTGCCACATGGTCCATACATCATGAACTTTGCTATGATATTATACTCTTGCGGTTTTTTTTTTTTTTTTTCAGGATTAGGTATTTTAACTGAAATGAATTTATTTATCTGTGATAGTTCAATTAATTTTTCGTTAGAGTGTAACCAAAATAAGAAGTGGTAATGAGATAAGCCACGTTTTTTGAATTTAACAACATATAGATCTACATAGCAAAATAAACACAAAAAAACAAAAGAAACACATTAATTTTAATTAGAGATAAAGATCACTACTTTTTGTATATATTTAGTTTTATTGTATAAGATAATAAAGTCTAACCTGCGATAATTGTGCGGATGATTTGAACTATTTTAATGGAGCATAAAATTAGATTTAGTTTCATTCTAAAAATTCTTGTAATTATATATGGCCTATCTTCAAGTTTTTGGCCAGAAATTTTATTTAGAGCACGTGTAATTTTAGGCCATTTAGGATTACATATAAATATTATAAATAAGTTAGGATTTCTATACTGTCCGCATATTGCCATTGCATCTTGATAATTTTGGATCATATATCTAGGACTTCTAACATGGCTAGATAGGAGGATGATTCTAATATTCATATGCTCAGTAGAAATTCAATTACCTTTTTGAATGGATGCAATTTTGCCAAGCCTGCATTGTTAATATCTTTCCCAGAATCCATTTGTAAACCGAGTTCATAAAATAATTAATATCTAGAATAATCACATATTCAAAACCAAAACGAATACTACATGATTATACATATTATAAATCAACTAATGTAAATAAGTAAGCTCTCATCCTCCTATCACGTCCCTGTAATACCTCTTACCAAAGGTACCCAGCATCATGACACTTCCCAAAGGTGTGTTAGCTAAAAACTTGCGCAGGGGCCTAGGTCTTTCACCTAGCACTGCAGCAACTCGCCAGCGATCTAAACTACCATGATGTAATAATGGACCTCAAGTGTGTGATCCTATGGTATGTGCAACATGAAACAGGATATGTAATAACAATGCAAAATATTCGCCAAACAATGCTTTAAAAATATCACTTGATATTATTCTGAAATTTGCTGTAACATGGGCAATACACCGATGTATTACCCCATAATCACAATTTAAAAATATGTATAAAATTCTACACAGTCCAATCCCAGTATAATCCAATGCGTTTCAATAATTTATCAATCCTCGTAAAATTCACGATTTTTCATAAATAGATTATAGTGTAATTTTAAATCAAAACAAGTATAAAACCTGGTAATTGAACCTCTACCTCGAAATGGTAGCTATATCAAGCTAATAACGCTCGAATAATCTCCCGTTGGTCACTTGGGTGCTCGGACGGTCGTTTAGGAATGCCGGTAAGCTCACTTTAAAAAGTGACTTTTCCAACGGAGCCTCAGATTGAAAACCGGAGGTCATTGCTGAATTTGGAGCACCCAAAAAAGGCTAGTTAGACATATAATTTTTAAAAGTGGGTCCCATGGCGGAACCCAGCCTGTGGCATGCAAAACGACACTATTCACGAGCCTCGGAATTTGTACCACTTCAAAACATATTGATATTATATATCACAACTCGTTTCTCGATCTCACTAAATTCAAAATTGAGGTTAGAATTCAGTTTCGAGGTCCCGAGCCTTAAACGAGCTTTAAATCCGAGAATTATAAAAATGTCTCCTTTTGAAATTAATTGCGAAAAGCGTTCACTTTTTCCAAAGTATTTAGAAAAATACCATCTTTGTTGAATATTTAAAAAATATCACTTTTTTGAAATATTTCAGAAAATATCACTTTTGAAAGTATTTGAAAAAATTATCGAGTTTTCTATTTATTTGTAAAAATATCATCTTTGCATAAATATTTCGTAAAATAACACTTTTCTAAGCTCAGCCGAAGGCCTAATCTGAATAGTAACAGACTTTAGTCTAATATTATTCAGTTTTGCAAAAATATAACTTTTGATTCAAGATTTCTGTCAAACTGGACATCATTTCAATATAACACTACCATATTTATTCATGATTCAATCTCCTCTTTGATTTTATATAACTTTTACTGCCACAAAACAAGTTCACAAAAATAATTTTATAAACGCCACAAATTAATTTATAAGATGGCCAAAAAAAACTCATAAATCGGTTTACTGGAGCTGATTTGCCAGAAATAAGCAGCTGAGAAGGCTCGGTGCCGGTCGTGAGAGGTTTGGGCTTGCCGTCTATGGTAGTGGCTGATTATTTGTTAAAGTTTACGAAGAAGAAAAAGAAGGGAGGAGGAGAAAAAGAAAAGGAAAAAGAAAAGGAAAAGAAAGATAGAGATGAAGGTGAAAATTGTCAGGCATAAGAGTAAATTAAGGGAAGAGAGTATAATTAAAAATCAAAAGTGGGTCCCACCACTTATATAAAATATTATATTTTATTTATTTAAATTTTTTTTTTGGAAAAATTACTATTATACCCATATAAGAGTCAGGTTTTTATAGGAAAGGTCTGTCACTTTTGAATAAGATGTTATTTACGTTTTCATGCTGTTGTAATTAATAACAATAGAATACTCTCATAGGTATTCTATTTGTTGAATACTATTTTCCTGATCTATCTATGTTCTAATTTAAATCGATTTTATAGCCATCCTCTTTGTATGGAAATAGAAGAGGATATTGTCAGGTCATATAAGATGGATGTAACTTTATGATTCTTTGTAAATTGTTTGTTTTGTCTTGAATTATAATGTCTCTTCCCTCTTCATATTCACCAATATTCCCGACAATTAATCCTCCTATATCATTTGAAGTAGGTAATTCATACTGATTATTATTCATAGGTCGTCGTCCTGTTAATCTTAATTTCATAGATGTAATTTCATTTTTATGGTATCTATCTCTAACTATACGAAAAAGTTTTACTAATTCATTATTTTCATTAAGTATTTTGATTAAATTTTAGACAATTAATTTTGTCAATTCTCTTAATTTATCATCGAATGAGAATATTGACATTCGATTTCAATTTCGTTTTCTGTGTCATATATATATAACTGGGAAAACTTGGGGAATTATTATTTGGTAGCAATAAGGATCCTATAAGATGATGTACTTGACCATTAATTTTAAAAATATATGAGCTATCTGAATTTCTTGTATTTTATTCTATATTTACTCCGAAAGATATGAAAGCAAACATAGAATTAAAAGTTGAATATTGTTTTGGAAATATATACTCAAAGGCCCACTGTAATAATCAAGTAATTAATCTAGTATAGGAAGAGGATTTTTTATTGGAGGAAGTTTAATTTTTCCGTCTTTACAACAAAGATTATATTTTGGTAGATAAGTTCTTTTGATAGATTCATCAAACCAAAAGGATGTACTGTAATATTTACAGATGCAAGAGCAATCTCCAAGATCGTGATATTTATTAATATCACCTATAACATAGCATAGAATATGAGTTAAAAGTGAGAAAAAGCGTAATGAATAGGGTTTTTTTCCCTATTTTTATACAGGGAATAAAGAGATTAGTTTGTGTATTGAAATTGGTTAACGCTGAAGGCTCAGCTGAGTGAAAGAAATATCTTTTAGGATTTATAAAACTTGATATCACAACGAGCCTTGATCAGTGAATATTTTATGAAATAGTACTGGAATTTCTATGTTAATGATCCGAAGTATCATCATTGCTAAATACGGAGTCTTCATTTAGACATTATCTTTTTAGACATTGACGTCTTAATTGTGGAAGCTTTTTAGACATTATCTTATTATTTATCTAATTCAGAAAGGGGGAAGAAAAATAAAAAATAAGTATCAAGTTAATATTTCTTTTATTCAGAGTTATGGAGGAATGTAGTAATATTATCTATGTATAAAATAATTAATGTTGTACTTTTTCTTTTTCTGTATTTGTTTTCTTCACTTTATTTACTTATTTGTACTATACTAATTATAATTTGGATGATTATTATTAATGTTATAATGATATTAATACATTTAAATTAATTACAGCATTTTGGTTTATGATTTCTTGAAATTACATTCTTTTATTATGTCTTTTTTCTATTTATTTAAATTTTAGTCATTATTCTTAGTATCATTATTATAATATTATCTATATACTAATATAGGTTCATACGCAGTAAAAATTACGTCTTTTTTTTGTTTTTTAATTTATTATTATTTCTAATAGTTACATTATTGCGTTATTTTTATGTATGGAAATTGTTTTTTTCTCTTTTTTATCTTTCTTAAGAGAATAAAATTATGGGGGGCTTCTATTGTAAGGGAGCTAATTTCCCTCCTACAAGTAGGAGGGGTATATTAACCCTCCGATTAATATCGTAAGGTAAAGAAGATTAATGATACATAGTTAGAATTGTGGTTTTAATCACATTGTATTAATTTTTTATGATGATTTTGTTTAATTTAAACATTAATAACAAATCCATTTTTAATGAAACAGGACAGCAATAAATATAATCAATAAATATCTAAATACGAAAGAAAAAAATTAACTGCATTCTGAAAGATAAATCCTAATTATCTTCTCGTTCTTATAAAATTCTAGTCTTTTACTAAAGGAAAAAGTAAACCCTAATTATCATCTCACTCTTAGAAAAATCCAATTCTTATAAGAAAATGGAAATAATTTATGAAAATACTTGAGAGACTGGTAATTCTTATGGTTTGAGTTTGTTAAAGCTTATTGTGATTTTGGGTTGTAGAGTTTTAATGAAGATTGTAACCCTTTTTCGGTTCAAGATCTCCTACTAGTGCTTGACTCCTCTCAAAGATAGTTATCTTCTCCTTCCTTTCTTTCTTTCTTTCTTTTGCTTTTTTTTTTTTTCTTTTCCTTTTAAAAAATCATAATCTATTTTTCTGGTATTTTTGAGGAGTTGGATGAAAGAGGTTACTTAATTAGTTTGTTAGATCTATAAAAAATTTATAAGAACCATGGAGTAATCAAATGCAATTAATCTTTTCTCGTTAATTGTGTGTGTTTTAGTCTTGTTGGGATTATTATGATTTGTTTGTCAATTGTGTGCATTTTAGTGCTGTTAGGATTATTATTATTTTTTTTTTTAAATTCATAATAGTTAAATAAAGAGAGTTTAGGGTTTGAAAGAGGAAGCTTTTTGGGGATTGGGATTATGGTTTTATGGGTTAAATTATTGAGTCAATGATGGGAAGCGTGAGTGAGGAAGAGGATCGATACTTTGACACTCATGAGGACATTACCGCCGTAGGCTATAAGCACAGACTCTTGCCATTATGTCAATTTGATTCAAGAACTTGTTTTCATTTTATTAAATTTGACCTGAATCCCAGACCTAACGACAGGGCCTAACATAATGTTTTCATCTTCTTTTTGCTGTTTATGAATAGAGTCAAGAATTTTATATCCTACAAACCAGTCTACAATAACCTTATATTATAACTAATCAGTTATTGCAAATCTAGTAAAATATCCATCCTATTCGTAGGAACGAAATAAGCCCTCCTATAATAGAACTGACCTAAAATTATGAGGGCGAAGAAAGGTGGAAAAAGATTTTCAGAACACGTATAGGAAAACATGTGTTTTTAAAGTCTTTTTCGGTTTTTTTTTCTTTCGTTGTTTTTTTTTTTAAGATACTTTATATAAGAGGATTCTATTGTAAGAGCATCAATTTTGCTCCTACATAAGAGCAAATTTTAAACCATAAGATTCATATCAAGCAGCTGAGATGAGAGAACTGTACTCGATTTTATATACTTGTACATGCATAGGAATTTTTTCTGCTCCACAATTCGAGCCAATAACTCTTACCAATTCCCCCTCCCCCCCCTCCTCAAAACTCCTATTTATATACTTGGGACTTGTTGATCCTTTTTGCTCTAAAATCGATTGATGTTGAATACAATACTTTGATCAAAATGAAAGTCTCTGAGATTAAACATACAAAGTATGAAAGTATACATATCAAAATTAAATACATAATAACAATCGAATTTTTTGAATCATGTTACAATAAAATCAATTGCAATCTCTTCTTTTCCTGTCTTTTTGTATCACAAAACGTTCATCCTTTTCCTCGTCAATAAACAGAGCAGACTTCGATATTAGTTAGATACAACTGATTTTTTGTCGCTGTTATAATCATATAATATATACAGATAAATACATCTACATAAATGTGTGTGTGTATATATATGTATATATATGGGTACCAATTCAGTAGTTTTTTTTTTTTTTATCTGTACATAGGTATCATTTTGGCCAATTAAAATTTATTATGCACGTCTTTTTATAGTAAAAAGTAAGAGAGAAAAATAGCATTAATAATACACGTCTTTTCACACAGATCATTATAGCCTTTAGATCACTGTTAGATGATGATCTAAAGGCTAAAAAAAATACCTATACATAGATAAAAAAATACCTACTGGATTCGCAACCTATATATATATATGGTACCTTACACCTACATATTTAGCCTGTCTTGAAAAACAAAGTTTCTTGCATAATTGTATAGTATTTTTGACTTAACTCAAAACCTCTCCTTCAAACACTTCTAGTTCAGTTAGCAAGCCTTGTAGCCATAATGCCTATTTAATTCATAGCTTGTGCAATAGCTATTAAAAGCCTTAGTGCTTGATAAAGCCACTATTGATTGAAGTTGAAATTTCCAACTAACATGTCCACTACATTTAAGAAAAGGTATCCAATTGTTGACTTGCTCTTGTCCAAAACTCCAGCTTAATCTAAATCCAACAAAGCCTGCAATACTAACCTATGTACTTGATGCACCAAATTGGGAACCTACTTGAAGAGATCCTTTGATGTAAACTGTAAGAGGTAATTTCAACAATTCCAAATTTGAGACCTGAAGGTGCGCCGTAAGATCCAAGGTGAACTCTGAGACCCGAGGGCACATCGAAGGACCCAAGGGGAACTCTAAGATCCGAAGGATGCACCACAGGGCCCGAAGGGAACTCTCATGAGGGTAAACTGTCTCCCCTTGGGGATGCTCCTTGATACTCGAGAATACCTCGAAAATTGAGCCAAATCTCTTGTTTATCTGAATAATAGCCCGAGATCACTCTGAACCCCATAAATTACGGGTCAACATTGCACCGACCTCCTGATAGTCGCCTCTAGCCTCCAAGCTAGGGTATACTATGCCGACAAATAGGTCAGTAGCCGAACTACTACAGTGCCAGGGGTCTCGTCACATTAAATAGCCATTAGATCTATATCCTACGGTAGTAATTAGTCTGGTGGTTGGCCAAAAAAATTTAATGCTATTTATCACCATCAAAAAAATTTAATGCTATTACTATTTTTTTTAGTTCCATTCATAGTCACAAAAAAATTATAACCATTGAGAAGTCTTCCATATGTGTATATATATATATAACTTGGCTCATATATGAGAGTATTATCAATATATAGCAAATATATGTGATAATGTATATTCAAATGTTTATCTAACTACCTAAGAAACTATTTTTCAGATATGGAAAACAGATATTTCTGGTGATTAACATATAAAACATTATCAATATTATATGAGTAAAATAATAGGAATGAAATTATAAGAGTATACTGTAACACTACCCAAAAACTATCAAGTCAATAAAGATGGGAAAATTTGATCAATTTGAAAAAAAAAAAAAAGGAAAAGAATTTTTTTTAAACAGGAAATTAGAAAAAAGATAATAAAAAAAACAAAGAATATACAAAATCAAATCCCAATTATAAACATGAAATAGAATCAGGAAAAAGGAAAGACACGGTCTCTTCTTAAACAGATTTCTTTTTTCAAAGTTTCAATATATGATTTTTTGAAAATAAAATTACACATACACACAATTTAATAGATCTTCTCAATAGAAAACTTTTAAGCCAATATAGATGGCAATTTTTGTGTAGTGAATATACTACTTCATATGATAAGAAATTCATAATTATTATTGCCAATTCAAAGAGAACATAGAGGAGAACACATCAAGGGACAAAAAACCAAGAGAAAAGAATGATCAAAACCATGTGCAGCAAAAAAACTAAAGGAGCAGCCCCGCGAAAGGACCAAAAAGACTAAAGCTCATCCCTCAGCCAAGGCAAAAAAAAAAAAAAAGCCAATTTGGTCACACATCCAACACCCGACACAATAACACAAGGACTACGAAAATGATCAAAAAACCACACCTAACCCCTCAAACAAAAGCAGCATAAAAACGCACTTTGGTGAAATCACATATAGCTAGAATATATTAAAAAAAAAGGTACTGTTATTTGCATAGTGAATCACATTGTGTGCATAGTGCATTCCTTCCTACACCACTTTAGTTATATATAATAACAATGATAGACATTTAAGACAGAAGAATAAATATTGAAACAATATATATATTAATTGGCCACACAACAGAATTGAACTAAGCTCAAAACCAATCATAGAATTTAATAAAATCCTTTAATAGTACGTAACACTCAATACAATAACAGAAAATTTAATGTCCTAGCAGTACATAAACAGAAGATAGAATGAAGATTAATTAAGACCAGAACAAAGCACAACTATAACTCGAAGAAAATAAACAAAAAGAGAACAACAACATATCACAATAAATATCCATCGTACCTGAAACACTTCCAAGAAACAGCCCTTCAAAGCAACTTCAGAAAGACTTGGATTGTGTAGTAATCAAGATAGGGAATAGAAGTACAGTAAATGCAATGGAAGAAAAGAGCAATGGACTCTGTAAATTCTAAGCAAGAGTTAGAATAAAAGTAGGCAAAATGTACAGAGCAAGTAATTTCATTATATATAGTAAAAAAACATAAAAAAAGATTGAAAAAAAAAAATCTGGACACATGGCAGTGGGTACAAGTAACACCTAATTAAAAATGAATATATTTGAAAAAAATATATATTCAGACACTTACCCAGCACACTATTTCCCTTTTGTTCCTCTTTTTTTTAACTTTTTCTTTTTAAATATGAACAGTAAGAAGATATCATCATAGTATTAAATAAAAGATCTCAAATCATTACATATCATCAGACAAAGGTAAAAAAAGAAGATAAAAAGCATTGAACAGAAAATCTGGACACATAGCAATGGATAAAACTAATACTTAATAAAAAAGAATATATTTAAACTCACTCAACAAGAAATTCTGATTTTTCTACCTTTTTTTTTCCATTTTTTCATTCTGAATATAAATAGTCAGAAAATATCAACACATTATTAAATAAGAAATTCGAAATCATAAATGCTAATTGACAGATTATCCAAAGCAAAAATACAATCATGATTAACACCAAAATATCCGAAAAAGATAATAAATATCAACTAAAAAGAATTTAAAAAAAATAGTTAAGCCCCACTTTTTTTTAAGAATTTAAAGGTTTAAATCCTTGGTTTTTTTTTTTCTCTTTTAAAAATAAATAGCAGTATTAATTTAAAAAAAAAGTATATATATCCTGCTTTTCTTTAGTGTATTGTTACTGATTTGACAATATTTTCTCTATATAAAAAAAGTACTCGGAATCATATAAAGAAAAAAAGGAACCAAAATTAATTAACTGGCCAAAGAGCGGGGTGAATGATATAATATATGTGGTCCAAAAGAATTGTACAAGATTAATGAGTGATTTGTGAGTGTAACAATGAAACAAGATGAATAGTATATGAAAGAAACTGAAAAATAAAAAAACTTTGAGGCGTGACTATGTTCCATGAATCTTAAGCTTTTTGTTATATTTTTAAGATTAATGCAATAATTGCCTATAACTTTCATTTGAAACAAAAAAACAAATAAATCAAGAGACCAGAAAAGAAGTTTTAGTCTCCCGGGCAATGTATTTCTTAGGCAGATATCCAACTTCAAGTTTTGTCGCACCGAGAACAAGTACTATACGTGATCGAATTATAAAAGATAGTTGAGTTTGATATAGCCATAGGGCTCTGTTTGAATTTTTTTTTTTTTTTTTCCAATCTCGCTAAGGGCACTACTAATTTATACTAAAAACTTATACACATAATGTGACATCCATTTCAACTACTAAATTTTATATGGTATGATCCCACTTAAAAATAAGATAGTAATTGAAATAAATGCTTTACTATTGGTATAACTTTTTAACATAATTTTTTGGTGTCCCAATCAATCACTCAATGATTTTTTCTTTTGGGTAGGTAAAAAACTACTATAATTAGCAAGTTATTATTATTTTTTTATTAAAAAAAAAAATTATAGTAGATTTCCATTATCCAAACTATATATAGAGAGAACAATTTTCTGAAGGGTTAAGCTATTTTCGCATGAAAAATGTTTTAAAAACCATTGCAACTAAGCCCATTTCCCTATGATGCATATATATATATATATTTTCAAAGAAACTATGGTACATATTTCAGTTCCATATATATATATATAAGTTTAAAAGAAAAGGTACATATAGCCTTTTAATGTGACAACTAATATATAAAACTTATTTTATAGTTAAACGCAAAACAGTATGTATTCATAATTTTTTTATTCTCATGGAAGAGTAGTGACTAAACTGTAACAAATAAAAATATTGAATACATGGCCATATGATTGTGACTGACCAATAAATGGAAGTCTAGATACATGCCCTCTTTTATACTTTCCGATAGATTTGAAAATTGTTCAAAGTCACCCGAAGTAATGGATAAGATATAAATTGAGTTGAATCTTTAAACAATAGTAACTACCCAAATTTTAAAAAAAAATTAAATAAAAAAGAAAACAAAAGAAATAGAATTTTAAAAATAAGAAAAAAGTTTTAATTAGTTTAATCTAATTATTAAACAAGATTTAATTTGTTTTCAAGTGCCAAACCCAGATCTTCTTTCTCCCTACCCTAGTAAATGCCAGTTGGATTTTTTTTTTTTTTTTTGCATTAAATTTCAGACCACAGAATTCCAATTCCTTGTTTCACGTTAAAATCAGTCATAGATATCAAAGTTGCCAAGGGATGTTAAATAAATTACATCAGCAAAATGATTTCACAATTTTATATGTGTGTTCAATTTTCGTCCAACCGCGCCGCCCTGCGTCATTTTGACACACGTGCTTAAAAACACCCCGAGCAAATTTAAGATATGGTCTTGGGTTGGACTTGGCATTAAAGTTAAGTGCAACCATCCAAGGAACATCCTCTCTTGCCAATAATCTTACTTTTCAATCGTTATAATCTAATCATTAATTTCCTCCTCTCTTATTTATTTTTTAATTTTTTGTTTGTTTTATTACCCTTACCATAATTATAACCCATATTGTAATCTTTTAATTCCTAGTAACCAACGACTTCATTCAAAGCTCCAAACACTTAGCTCCTTTCTTTCTTTGGGTGCATATATATATATATATAAAAGGGTTTAGGCTTTCAAAATTGGACAAATCAAACTTCTAGCTAGTTATTGCCACTTAATTGGCACTGAAAAACCAAACTACTAACATGGAGTACTCTTCCTTCTTCGATCAATTTTCAAGTTCCGAATCCTCCTTTGGTAATTCACTTGATTCTCTTTCGTGGGACGAGTTACTTCTTTTCGACGACGTCGTTCGAAACACCAACGACATCCAATCCCTGCCCCAACTAACTTCACAATACGACGATGTCGTTAAAGAAGAGCTCATGGAGGTGACTTCCAATCCAAAATTAGTACTACAACCGGATCAATCACCAAACAAGAAGGAAATTACCAAAAAGTCCTACAGAGGGGTGAGAGCGCGGCCTTGGGGAAAGTACGCGGCCGAGATAAGGGACTCCACGAGGAATGGCATTAGGGTTTGGCTTGGGACGTTTGAAAGTGCCGAGGCGGCGGCTCTAGCGTACGACCAAGCCGCATTTGCATTGAGGGGTTCATTGGCTGTGCTTAATTTTCCGGTTGATGTCGTACGACAGTCACTCCAAGAGATGAAGTGTTGTCGTTTTGATCAGGATCAGGAGGCCGGAGGGCACTGCTCGCCCGTGGTGGCGCTCAAGAAGAGGCACTCCATGCGGCGGAAGAGGACCGGTAATAACCGGAAGAATAAGGAGGCTCCGCCGCAGAATAATGTGGTGGTTTTGGAGGACTTGGGGGCTGAGTACTTAGAGCAACTTTTGAGCTTGAGTTCATCCGAGACGACTACTATTACTGCTAGTAGTAATTATATTAGTGGTCAATCATTTTGATTTGAACATAATTTTCTTCATCTTTAGCTCTTTGCTGTTGGTAATTTTGTTACTTTTATTTTTTTCAATTCCTAATTTTGTAATATTGGTGGTTTTCTTGGTGTGGATTTTGTAATGATCCAATTAGGTCAATAGGACCAATGAGCCAAGATCTTAAGGAAAGATTTGAGGATGTCATGGTGGTGGGGTAATTAGATATGTACTCGTATTAATTAATGCTAGTAATACGTTCAACTTTTCTTTGTAAAAGTTGAAAAGGATATATAGGAATGTAAAATAATCAATTTATTAACGCTATTGGATTCTTTTTCCTAGGTCGTAGGCATTGCTGTCGAAAATGTAGCATAAAGATTAAATCAATTTCTTAATTTGTAGTGTTAAGGAAAACAACATCTATATATAATTTAAAAAATATATATATCAAACCTTTTTATTCGTCCAATTTTATAACATGTCTGATCAAATTGCTGTCGTCCACTTGGTTGGTTGCTTATTTTCAAACCACATAAATATATACGAATATTCTATGTGCATTAGAAAAAATAAATAAATTTGTATGCAATTGAATTGAAATGATAAAGGAAGATTAGATCGCCAATAGAGAATTCGCTCAAAAGTACTCTAACCGGGTTCCCAATTATTAATAAGGTTCAAGCCTTTTGCATTCTTTTATCTTTTACTTTTTATATTAAAAATTATATACCATACTTATCTGAACCTACCGGGTATAAACATTTCACAATAAATCATCATTAGCCTGAACTATATATACAATATAAAAGACTACGTTATTAGCTAGTAGCTATATAGGCGTAGCTGATCGAACTTAGCTCCCAAGTATAAGTTCAACTTACGGCGAGCTTGCTGTTTTGTATACATATGTGTATATAGACGATTCCATTCTTAATATGTGTATATGTGAATTCTATACGTTAAAAAAAAATATATATGCACATTAATTTTATATATTTAATTTTTATAGCACAGGACAATTAATGAGTTCAGGGAAAAATTGTCTATTTCTTTTATGTCTGTCTCTACAATGTTTCTGTTACGGATTCCTGGTTTATATATTATGGAATGAGATCACCTACATGTATAATACAACGTCAAATACATATATAATATTAATTTTCTTTTGTATTTCCATCTATAGATTAATGAGTCTCAACGAGGAATCTGGAAATAAATTTTTGTACAAAACAAAACTATTACCTTAAAAAAATAAGGTAAAAGCATGGCTCTTTTTATGGAGTGGCTTGTGGCTATAAGCATATTAGCGATGTAGGCATGAGTACACTCTGGCAAGTGGCAACACATGTACATGTTTCCATTATTAACTGCAGGTGCTGTTAGTGTCCTTCTTCCTAGGTAATCTTACGTTTAGTACTAATTATCTTTATAATAAGAACATTTATAACCCAATTTTGTTTTATCTTTTTCTATCAAAATTCTTATTTGAGTTTGGCATATACATATATATATATATATATGTGCAAAGAGTATATCCAACTTTTCGTCAAAACAACAAATTAACTCATAAATATCTTCTAGCCAAAAGAAGGAAAAGACCTCGTATATATCCGGTTTTATCAAAGTGGAAAAAGAGCCTGCTTCAAGATCCAGATAATGGATTTCTCCGATCTCTTTGATCTAGACCAAAACCTGGAATTCTCACTTAGATCTTTCTCGAGGGATATTGATGATGATCATCATGATCCTCATAAATTCCACAAAGATTCACCACTTTCTTTCGACCTTGTTGATCATAATCAATCTCCCCAAACAGATTCTCCTACTCCTTCACTTTCGTCTCCTGTTCCTAGTACTTACAATAATCGCACAACAAAATCTCAAGAATCAGAAAAACAATCACCTACAGCCGATGATGAAGATGATCAAGAAGAACAAAATTCCCACGGTCATGATGATCATGATCCAAAGGAGAAGATCATGATGATGACGAGTACTACTTCTTCAACCAGCCAAGCCAAGAAGAAGGAAAAATCATACATTGGAGTGAGGCGGCGGCCGTGGGGGAAGTTCGCGGCGGAGATAAGGGACTCGACAAGGAACGGCCACCGCGTTTGGCTCGGAACATTCGACAGTGCGGAGTCGGCCGCTCTTGCCTATGACCAAGCTGCATTCTCCATGAGGGGTGCGGCGGCTGTCCTCAACTTTCCAATTGAAAGGGTGAGGGAGTCACTCCAGGAGATTAAGTTTTGTGACTTCAACTTGGGGCGTTCTCCCGCTGAGGCCTTGAAGGAGAGGCATTATGACATGAGAAGGAAGATTTCAAAGACTGATCGGAAAAAGAAAGATCATCGTCTCTTGAAGAAGAGCACTAGTACTACTAGTGATATGCAACTAGTTCTCGAGGACCTCGGAGCTGAATATCTAGAACAACTTTTGGGATCAAGCTCATCGTCCACATCAGATCCAAGCTAGCTAGCTAGCTAGTCCTCGGTTAATTTTCTTGTACATCAATTCCGGTCTGTGATTATTATGTTCTCCATCACTATTTCTTCTTTCTTCTTTCTCTCTTTCCACCATGTTTAGGTATTTTTCCTGCCTAGCTACTCGTTATAATATGTGTGTGTGTGGGAAGACCAATAAGATGATGATATGGAACTTATCGTCATCTTTTAACTGTTAATAATGCACTAGATTTTTCTTTTTTACTTTACCTGAATATAACAACTTATTAATTAAAACTTGTTGATTTTTATCAAGTTACGAAATACTTTTTCATTGATTAATTAATTTAGTGACCTATAGTTAACTTTTTAGTTGATTGATTTCAGTATGCACATATTGGAAATTCACGCTTAGCTTTACTAATTGTTAAACCTCTAATTGGTACTTTGAATTCACAGATTAAATAGTGTTTTTAGTGCCATTAATATTATTAATCTCCATTAAGAGTTTGCGGTGAGCACTGATCATTTCCCTGCTGCCTCAGTATTCTGGTGATATGTCATGCATGTATCCAAATAACCTTATTTCAATGGTATTACAAATGATTAATACATATCCTGGTTAGCAAAGATTAATTGACTTTTTAATGACCTGATCACACTAGCTGGTAGCATATATCTTACTAAAGATTAATTGAGGTTCATGTAAAATTTATTCTTATGCGACATTATTAATTTGAATTTATTATTGTCTGTGAATCTTGAAAGGGATATGTGTTAGAATTATCGACTAAAATGTAATAAGCCCGCCCAAATTAACAAGTGCTTTATAGATACCGTTTGCCTTGATAAAGTGCTAGTTATGAACTTGCCTAAACAATCATTATCACAAGAGATATTCTTGCCCCCTTTTCTGGCTGTGACTATTTTGGCAGATACGTACCCTCTCATTAGTATCCAGTTTTTCCAAGCGAAAAGAAAAAAACAAGAAGTGATGAAATCATAGATGAGGACTTGCAATAGTACTACTACTTGAAAAGGACCCTAAAAGCATGATCAAGATATTCAGCTCCAAGGTCCTCCAATAATATCTTGGTCACATTGATGTCCAAATTATGTACTTATTTTACTTTGTTTTTCCTATCAAACATCTTAGTTGCTCTCGCTTTCTTTGCATATAATTAGGGCCAATATTGCTTTAATGTCTCGGCTGGAGAACGCCCAAAGTTCCAATTATATATGATCATGATCGTTAGGTGCAATAATTTCTATTGGAGAGACTGTCTGAACCTTTCAACCGAGAAGTTGAGGACGGTCGTAGGCCAGCTCCGCCGCCTCAGCCCCGTCGAATATTCTGAGTCAAACACGACGGCGCCGTCTCCTCGTTGAATCTCTTATCTCCGGCCGGCGCAGCGTACTTTCCCCATATCCATATATGATTTTTCTTCTTTCTTGGGCAGTTCTTCATTTAGTTTTGATTATTGATCTTTTAGGAGTCAACAATATTGTCAAATGAAAGCGAATATTGGTTGTAAGGAAACTTATCAATATCCCAATTAGAGAAATTTCTTGTGGACAAAGTACCTGATATACTTCTTGAATTAAAAGACTATGGATCTTGGTCCACATAGAGATAAAAGTCCATTTATTTGGAGATCCTAGCTGCGTGAGTTGTTATGCTGTTTCAAAGATATTTATTACGTGCTAAGTATAAAATATAAATATTTTTATTGTTACATTATCCATGTAACAGACATATATATATATATATTATATACAAGTAGTACTTGATAATTAAAGGATTTAAAAATTTGGTTATCAGAATTTTAAAAGTACTTAGAAGTTAAAGTGATTGATGGAGGCAATATAATGAAAAAATGGACAATTTATAAATCATTCACAAAATTAGAACTTTTATTTAATGAAATTTTTAGAAATCTATAATTATTTCCATCTCGATTCTAGTCGAAAATTTTCGACCAAATCGAAAAATTCAAAAGTCAAAAAAGCGGCGCCAGGAAGTCGGTCGACCCTAGTTGAACATTTTGAGTTAACAATCTCCAGCCAGCGGTCGAAAATCAATTGAAACAGTCGAAAGAGGCAGTAGTACAAGTTCGATCATGGTCAAAATCTTTTAACCCTATTCTAGCGGAAGTGTTGCCAAGATTGGGATCGAGACCGACGATGATGGTGGGGTACTGTAGATGATGGTAGAGTGGCAATAATAGCTTGGAGTGTGTTGGAGAATAATGTATTTTCGGGTTTTATTAATATCCAAGTAATTTTATATGTGTAACATGACAATGAGGATTAAATTTTAAAAGTATTTATTAGTAAATCCATTTTTTCATCATAAGAGATTTAGTAGACCTCTAGATATAAATTCTAATATGGGAAATTCTATACCCATCACAAAATGGACTTAGTACATTCATTTGTTTTAGTTACAATTTTACCTATATATAAAATTACTATAAAGGACAATTTGTTTTAGTCAACATCACTTAGAATTCTTGTGAAACATGTAACACTTACCATTTTGACAATTACCCAGGAAAATTACAAATAAAATATAAGGGAGAATAAAAAGATTCCTGTTAGGGGCCATTTGGTACAAGGTAATCTCAGTTTTCAGATTAATGGGAATGCTGAAAATTGTGATATGATTGTCTGATATCCAGAATAAATGTTTTTGATTGCATACAGTAATCTTGTCTATGATTCTTGAGATGTTAGATAACTATATTTGGTTGTACATGGAAATGTGCTTAAATTAAAATTAAAAAATAATTATAAAATTAAATTGCTTATAAAATAATAAAATTTGTTAGCATAAAATAAAACAATTTGCTATGATTCCTGGGATGTCTAATTTTTTTTTTTTGTTTCGTTTTTTAGGGTGAGTTTTAGATAGGGGGTCATTTAAAATCCACATGTTTTGATAACTTTAAGATGACCCCTACTTAAGAGGATTTGATTCTTGGAGTGATTACTTTACTAGGTGTTAAAATGGTACTAAACATGGGAATGCAATGAAATACTCATTCTCACTTAAAGATTACCCCATACCAAATAGCCCCTTAAGGATTTGTGAAGAAATCAAGAAGTGCTTACAATGGATGTTTTAAAACTTGAATACTATTTGTATTTTTTTCCTACTAAAACTAGATAAAGGGTTATATGAATGAAAAAGAAAAAAGTAAAAACTGGATTTTGGTTTTTATATTTTAATCTCCTTCGTTTTCATCCTACCTACTCCACAAATACAAAACTTACAAACATTTTGATTTAATTACTTACCAATGGATTATTAAACTTGGATTTGATCTAATCACTGTGAGCATTTTTTTTAATGCAAGTATCATTCAATCAAAAGCACTCAATTAATCAGCCTCAAAAAAAAAAAAGTACTCAAATAATCCAATGAAGTATGAGAAACTGAGACGTTAACAATTAATTCATATATATATATATATATTATTCATTTGAAAAAGGCAACAGCAGTAACCTCCCTTGCACGAACTAAATCAGTTGAAATAGATGAGGGCATATACTCACATGCAATCTCGGTGGACCCATAGGAAAATTTAGCTTGAATCTAAAATAATTTTCAAGAGTAAATATTTTGATCAAGTATTTTGTATGTTATGAGTTCAGCTTATTAGAAAATTAAAATTTAAGTAGATGAATGTATGAAAATGGATACTTTTGGCATATGACAAATTCATAAAGAAAAAGTAAACTTTTTAGAAAATTATTTTGTGATGAGCAAAGAAAGTGTATGTGCAAAGTCTTCTTAGTGATGGATATAGAACTTCCCTTTAATTATAGATTGATTTTTTTCTTTTTTTTTTCTTTTTTTGAAGAAAATATAGATGGGGTTTTAAGAAGAAAGGAGCTGATTTAAAAAACAAATCAAGCCCCTCTTGACAACTAAGCATTAGAATTTTCGAAACATATACATGTGTTACCTTGTTTTTCTGACTACTTGAAAAATTACGGCAAGCTAGATCTACATCTAAATATGGCAAAGTTAGCACTAAAATTCGTTGACTCCTTGAACCCCTTAATTATACGACAAACAAAGCACGCGCATAAATAATAATTGATACACACATATAAACATAATGACACAGACATGGTCACTCATTTGCATAGCCAAGAAATATCCAGCAACAGAAATAAATTATAAAGTATTTTAAGGTGTAGGTTTATCTTTTCTATTATATACAGATAAAAAATCTGTTATAAGTAAGAATTTATAATTTTATTGTACTGATACTTGAAATAAAAAATAACCAAAAAACTTCATCATAATATGAACCCGGCCGCTGAATTTCTTCATTCTGAATTGTATACAAAAGAAAAAAAACATGACTCAACGAATATTTATATATACATTCTCTCAATATACATATATATGGTTCCTAATCTAATATGTATTTTTTTTTTACTTATCTACAAGTATTTTTTTAAGCCATTAGATCATAAACTAATGGCTACGTATCATAATTTGGATAATTAGAAAAAAAAATAATAAAAATAAATACACATTATTTAATATTTTTCTCTTTCTAATTTTTACTATGAAAAGACATACATAATCAATTTTAACTAGGCAAAACAATACCTATGAATAGGTAAAAAAAAAAAAAAATTCCTACTAGATTAGTGCCATATATGTATATATATATATATGAATACACCAGCCTTTATTTGTATGAAGGCTTGAGATAAATGCATTTCTATAATATTTTACATAAATATACACATAAACATAGAGAGAGAGAACAATGCAATTCGTAATGTTATGTTTATATATATGATACCATGAATTAAAAATTACATAAAAGGAGTTTGCAAAAGGTAAGCAATTTTGTTGTGCAAACAAAGTTCAAAGAAAAAATAATGAAAGTTATGCAAACGAAACCAAAGTGCGTGATCAAAGTATAGCTACCGCTACTCATGACTAAGTACCTCTGTAATCTAAATTAATTGACCTCAAATGATCAAATCTAAGATCTTTTTTGAGATATAAAATATATGATTATAATAGTATTTATTCACAGACCCTGAGCATATCCTACATCTCTTAATCTAGATCTACTGGGCAATAATATATAAATATTCAATTAGTTTATGGAACATGACACATTTGTTTCCTCACTCTTTTGTCATGTAGCGGCGGCGCGCGCGACAGGTAATATATGTTAATTTTAAAGTAATCAATGTCTATTATTGTATATACTATACTAGTAAGACCGATGTAAAAGGAATTTGTGGATTTCTGAGATCTAAATAACTAACGACTTGATAAAAGACAAGAAATGAAGAATTCAATGATATATATACATCTCAGCAATATTAAACTATAGTATTTGTGGCACTCTTATTATTAATTACACTTTTTCTCTATTTTTTTATTTTTACTTTGCTGAATGTATATTTATAGTTTATTACCAATGTCCCATAAAAGGAAACCAATACGTTGAACATCTCCATAGATTTTCTTTTCATTCGTTTCTATTTCAATTTGTTACACTAAATCCAATTTTGGGTGTGAAAGAAAGAAATAAAAATAAAAATAGCAATTTATTTGAACCGAAAGAGAAAGGAATCCAAGCACATTGTTTTTTCTCTACAACTTCGCTCCGGTTTTCGTTTCTTCATTGAAATATGTATAGAGCAATATTGGGATAATAATAATAACCAGGATAATAGAGTTATTTTAATTTTAGAACACCAAACTATGGAGTCAGTATCATTATAGCCTCTGTTTTCCAAATGCCTCATTACTGCTTAAATTATGTTTTTGTCTTTATTAATTGAGTCCTATTTTTTTCAACTATCTTGATTTATACTTCTGTTATCTCCAACTATATTTGTTACATTAGTTTTGGCCCTGGATTTGGTAAAAGATTATTCAAATTAATTGAAACAAAAACACAGATTAGTATAGTAGCATGAGACATTTGAAACTTCATGCATCGGCCAAGATGGGAACAAACCCCTATAAAATCAAAGGGGGAGGGGGGAATAACTTATAATTTTAATACTAGTATAATAATAATAGGGTTAAATATCATATTTTTGGCTCAGAAGAATAGTTTTAAACCCATTATGGCAATTGAATTTTGAGATCCTATATTTGACACCTCATCAACTATATATGCTTTTGTCTCAGTTTTAGCTCTTGAACTTTTAAAATGTCTTATTCTTTAGCTCTTGAACTTTTAAAATGTCTTATTCTACTCTCTTAAACTATGGTACCGGTTTTATTTTATTTCTTCCCTGTAGAATGATTGCTCTAATTAAGACAAAGATATAATTTAAATGCCTAAATACTCTATAATTTTTTGTTATTCGTCCGGAGCCAAAAGACGATTTGAATTCTTCTTTAGAAGCTTCATCATAGTAGGATTAACCAACAACAATAACAACAACAATAATAATAATAATAACAATAATAATATTATTATTATTGTTATTATTATTATTCAGAAAAAATACATAATACCAATTGTCGCATCTTGAAATTGAAATACAAAATATGATAATAAGCAGTAATATGTGCCGGTTGATATATAGCGACACCATCATGTATAATTACCGAGATGAAAAGTATAAAAGCATTCAGTCAGTTATTGAGCATAACATGTTTGGTTTTGCAAATTTTAAATTTGACGTAGATGAATTTTTCACCGTTAGTCAAAAAATCAAACGTTTTTCCTTTTTTCTTTTTTTTTTTAGAAATATTAAAATCAAATATTTATAAATAATGTTTGTACAGTACTATACGCTACAATGGGAGAGTTTATATTGTAATTAAATAATTTCCACTATCAACTATCTTTCTGTTGGATTATTTAAAAAATAAAAATAAGAAACAGTCTCTTTTGAACGATGAATTCAATTCAAAACTTCTCTTTTAGACATTTTCCTTTTAATAATTATTTACACAAATTCCACACGCAACCCAGTGTGCCAACACATGTTGTCCGGTAAAAGTTCGCCCCTTTTTCAAAAAAGAGTTACCATTTTTTCTATTATCTTGAAAACACCCCTTCATATGTCCTAAACCTAAACTATGTAGTATGTAAACCTACTTTGGTTAAACCTCCCCAGCTTTCTCCTTCTCACTCTTGTCCTACAATCTCTCTTTTCCTTCCTATTCCCTAACACATCCAAGATCTATCATTTTTACCCCCACTTTTGAAATTGAAATATACCGATTGAGAACGATGGAAGTGCTTTGAGGAATTCTCTTCTTAATTATATAAACACAACAAACAATGCTTCTCCGGTTAGCATTTCTCAAAATCAACGCCCCTCGTTATTGTTATTCAGTTTTGCAAAAGGTGGGAGATTATTGAGAGTTAGCCATAACGTTGGTGCATATGGTAAGTGATCAAAAAGAAAGGTAAGAGCCTTAAAGATTTACATTTTTGGTCTATGCATTTTGTGGTTTCATTGGGCAGTGGAGCTAGTTGTTCTCTATTGGTCAATGTTTCTGTCCTCTTGGAAGTTTACACGATATGATCAGTCCCTCAAAGTTCATTGCTAGTAACCTTTTTATGGGTGTATAGATTAGCCACTTGACTTTGCATTTTAATTATAAGTTTGCAGTTAACTTAAAATAAATAATGACGCATTTTGATTCCAATTCATATTTTGAAACTACTTTATTATAGGGTATGGATTAATTTATCAGTTACTGTCAATAAACAATGCATTTTGATCTCAATTTGTATTTTTCTAATCTTTATATGAGCTGTGCAGACTTGTCAGTTAGCTGGAATAAATAATGCATTTTGATTCCAATTCATTATTTGAATCATGATGTGTATACATTTGTTTGTTAGTATCAATAAATAATGCATTTTGATTCCAATTCAAAGACCGCATATCATGTCTCGTTACGTAAAAGTTACGTCAAAAGAAAATGAAGTTATACTACCTTAGAATTAAGCAAATAAGCTCACATGACATTAGGGAAACAAATTAACATAAGAAAATCTTTCATATTAATTTGTTTTCCATAGATGAACAAAGCAATTTTTTTTAGAAATCTGAATCCGTCATTGTTGAGTTGGTCGTAGTTGGAGTGGCACCTTCTTCTAACTCCTACTTAAATTGGCCAAGACGAAGGAACTCTAACGGGCTGGGCCTGATGCTATGGGCCTGCGTATATCATGTAGTGAAGGAATTTTATTTTATTTTATTTTTTGACATAAGTATGGATTCTTTTTCTTTTATCATTTATCTCAATTTAATCTTTGCTTCAACTTGAGAGTTTCTCTCTTTTTTTGTTGGGGTTAAAAGAAAAGCTAGTTGAGTGTGAAGTGACAGGGTATTTTCGTAAATTCATAACACCTATTTTCTTCTTCGCTCTCCGCTTTTCCTCGCTATCCCGAACTTCTTGCCCCAACTGACAGCATACTACCATAACGACATGACAGAAAAACGACAACGTTCGATATATGACACAAAGAAGACATAAACTTGTGAAGCTACGTAATATTAAGAAAACGACTATGGCTTTTGGCTTATAAAACTCAAAAAACAAGTTTACAACTTACAAAAGTATCTTAAAAGGACAACAGCTCAATAAAGCGACAATTTCCTAAAACGACACACTCTTATAGCAACATGACTGGTAAAACGACAACAGCTTAATAAAATAGAGTATTTAAAACGACAACATCTTGATAAAACGACATGATATTCATTAAATAAGACTATCTTTAAATGACACAACGCGAAGAGACAACAAATATTTTAATGAAGCGACATCCATCTACATCTTTTTATTTCCTAGGTTTATTCTCATTAAAAAAGGGGAACTAAAAAAATAATAATAACAAGAGAGAAGAATCAACAAATAACTTTAAATGCTTCCTAGCAAAAAATAAAAATGCTCGACTATAACACTTTCTTATGACAAGAATAGACAGACTGAAACTCAAACAATCGAAATCAGGTGGGTCTAACTGAAAAGTTGGGCTTATCTTGTATGATTTAATATAGGATAGTCACCATCTTGTATGAGCCACTAAGCAACTTAGGGGCCGATTACTGTTTACACCACTACCTTTAGGAACTGGAGCACCCATTCATTCTTTAACCATTATTCGCAATTGTTATCTTTTAAAAAAAAATTATGTTTTGTTTAGTGCTCTTACTGTTCTGTTCCCAACCCACAATGTTGTTGTTTAATGGTCTCAACTCTCAAGTAAATGTATGTATCGATCGACCTTGGTCGCATTAGGGAAAAGGCCGGGGCCCATTTCTGTAGACAAAAATATTTGAGATCTTATTGGGCCACCCCAATTATCATGTTCATATATGTGCCACACGTGTTGACCCGCAAACAGGAACTTTGTGGACCCATTCACCACAAAGCACAAACCACCTGAATTCTAGATTAGAACAAAGTTACGAAACACATGATTGTCTCACCCTTCTATTTTTCATTTTCTTCTCTCTCTCTCTCTCTCTCTCTCTCTCTATATATATATATATATATTCGGCGTACTATTCGAACTCTCGACTTCAACAGATGGGTTGTGATCACTAATTACCAACTTTAATACCTTCTGTGTTCTACTCTCACATTGTCACACTGTTTCATAGAATCAGACATATAAATTAAAGTGAAAGAGTTCCTAATGTTGCCGATTTATTATTATCTACGAAGAACATGTCCTGATCATGTATTTGTGTACAATTGTTATTATCTAATAAAATATGCTATCAATTAATCCAATTTAAATTTGATGTTAGGCTTTAGAATTCTATCCAATCCACTACAATTATGTTTAAATGCTCTAATTCAATCTGATTCAATTGTAATTAGATTGGATATGATCATTTGTTTGCTTTTGGGTTTTACTCTTAAGGTTTTTTCTTTAAAAGAAAAAAAAAGATGAAAATAAAAAAAATGATATAAAACTAAACGAAGAGTGTAATCTATTAGAAAAATATCATACAAGTAAATGTAAGCATCAAGTGTTACTGATATGTTGGTGTTGGAGAGTATAAAGTGTAGTATGGTGTGCGATGAACTTTAGTTGCTAATCTGATAGAAAAATATGTAATAAAGTTAATACATTTATTTAATTTATATTTTAAACGTATAAATATATATAGGCCCTACGTAGGGCCCTGTCTATTCACCGTTGGATGGGAATCTGTATATAAATAGATTCTCCACAGATTCCCGTTATTCCCCACAGATTCTCATCCAACGATAATTAAAGCATGACCCTACGTAGGGACGCCTCTACCGTAGCCATCCCCATATATATATATATATTAGAGTAAAAACTCGTATTCAATTCGATCAACTATTAGATTTGCAAAAATTTTATTCAATCCAATTCAATTAAGATTGGATATTTAGTAAGATTAGATCAGTTGGTTGTTGAATTGAATTAGATAATTTATAGGTTTATCTGTCTAAGAAAGAAGATGCCACATTGAGTACTTAGTCCATCGTAATAAAAACTTTTTATGTAAAGTTAACGCATGCATTAAGCCTTAAGTTTGACATAATATGCTCTCCTCAACTTTTGAGCCTCAATTCAGTGTATTTGCCTTTTGTCAAACGGCAGACAAAAGGCACCATGAATGGCCTAACCCATGTCCTAAAACCTAAATGAAATCAATAAGAATCCACCACATGACAATATTTCATAGACGCCGCAGGAGTTTCCGAGAACCACTCGATCTCTATTTCGACTGCCTATAATTACTTACTTTGTTAAAAGGTCAAAAAAAGAGAGGGGAAGGTATTGAAGTTATTTTTAATGGATTTGACTTAGTTTGAAATTTGGATTGCCTTTTCGTTGTGCTTCCCACTATCATATTTGGTACATTATTTTTCTTTTTTTTTTTTTTTTTGAAGAATCATTTTATATAGGTACATTAAAATAACATAAGGAAGTTCTAACTAGGCAAGTCCTATCTTAGATCAAACATTTTATTATATCATGAAGTGGGGGAAACTTTCACTGTATAGGGTTTGATTTCAAGGAGAATAATGAATGATGAGAAAGATCTAGGAAGCTCTACTTTAAACAATGGCCTTTGAGAATGACTTCCTATGACTGCCGAATGGGTTTATTAGCACATGGCCTGCAAATATCATGGTGGTGGAGATGGGAGAGGTGGCCATAATTAATGAATTTTCTACTTGCTTTTTGAATTAGCCCACTTTCATGGCACTAACACAAAAAAAAATCTTTTAAACTTTTTTTCCCATCATTTCAAGTCGTAAAAAATTCGAAATAGAGAACCTTCGTTGTTTTGTTTAGAACAAATTTTGGTCTCTTATGCATGATTAAAACCAAGTATTTGATCTCCACTACAATATAGTATTCAACTCACTGTTCCAATGTAACAAATCGTTACCTTATTTTTAATTTTTTAAACATAAAATTATATAAGTAAAGGAAATGTGGTTACCAACTATGCTTCAACTATTACCAAATAACAATCAGTATCATAGTTTGTAAAATTTGTAAATAAGATAATACCTATATTGTTACTAAAATAAGAAAGTAATAATTCTATTATTTTTGGTTGTTGGTATAGTCTTACACTGAATATAAACAAAAATCTTTCATATTAGAGTTTTAAGTTCGAATATTTTTTTTTAACTTAAAAAAGAGGGAAAAATATTCCATCATTTTATTACTTTTATTACCAAATTTGTCCCTTTTTAACCAAATCACAATTGGTATAAGAGACAAGATACCCCGAACGTCACTAACTATGGTTAATTTATCTCTTTAATTGGGAATATCATGATGATCGCAACTTACAACGAATAATAATGAGGTTTAAAATGGAACAGATGGCACTGACTGCGACATGGAATTTTGACTCTTCATTATCACTAGAGTGCCCTTTCGATCCTTCAAAAATTAAATTTTCAATCCAACACAATAAACAATTTTATACATGTCGTATTGGACAATAACTAAAAGGAAAATATAAACTATAACCTCCTTTCGATAATGTAATGGTTACATTACAATCTCAAATTCTTGACCGTTAGATTAAAAATAAATAAATCTTAATAAGAAAGTTACTTTTTCCCAGGACGCTGCGACTCGATTCTTTATCAACAAAATTAGTGGTTCATGAATAGAGCAAAAATAAAGTAGAGTATTCCCAACCTCTAAACTCTAATTAAAGCCTGTAATATCCCACCTAATTATATCGTGGCTTCGCAATTTGCCCTATGCTTTTGACTTGGTTCCTTCCGTTGGCCGAGATTTTGCTTGTGCACTAATTAATAATGCTAAAAAAGGCATCAGCTGTGTTTGTTATCACACTCTACTAGAGCCGTAAAACTCATTTGTGGGTCTCACACATAAATTATGATGCAAGTCTCACAACCCTATTAAAATGTGGTGTTGAATAACAATGGTGTCCAATAACAATTTTTTTTCTTTTGCTAAAATAATATGAATATTTACAAAACATAAACTTCACATCAAGCTCGCTATGATTTGAAATCAATAAGAATATCACGATTGAGTTATTAGCGCAATTTACGTGTCAAATTTTCATTGCTAATAATAAATTTAATTATCATATCATAGAACACATCTTTGTTGACGAGGTGGGTTAGCTCAAGTGGTAAGAGCACCCACTATATGAGATTTCGGTCCTAAGTTCAAGTCACACCGGGAGTAGGCGTGAAAATTTATTATACCTAATGGGGTGGGGGTAGAGATTGAATAATAGTAGATATTTTCTTTTAATTTGTAATAAGTAGAGGTCATTAATTAAGCTTATTTTTTTATAAAAAAATATCATAAAACACACCACTAATTTTCTTTCTCTTAATTGTCACTTTAAATGCAGTGTTATCTTGAATTGTGATAAATTCAATCTCGTTATGAAGCATGGATTTGATTATATTATCTTATTGTATATTATCGTCTCTTTTTCTCTTTTTCTTTTGGGCTAATTTCGTGATTTTTTTTTGTGTTTTAGGGCATGCTAATTTGGTTATTTTGACTGACAATAGGGTTAAACTATTCAAACATGTCCTCTCACTCTCTCTTCTTTTTTCTACATTTTTTTTTTCTGGGGGAATATTTACACCCCCATCACGGAAGAAGCACCCCTTTTGCCAAGTTATTTCTTTTGAGTACAACTTTAGCCCTATATATATTAAAAGATTATGGAACAGAACTTTGAAATTAAGGCACCTAATTCAAGTTTTAGAAAGAAAGAACTAAAATTAAGAAAGAACATTGAGCTTAAATTAAATAAAAGAACATTGAGCTTAAATTAAATATAACGGCGTTAAAAGTCCTCTAAGTTATTTCCATCCAATATTCTTCTAGTACAAAACAAGGAAGAAAACGCATTAATCCCGAAAGAGGGGAAAAAGGGCATTGTGCAGTTTTAAAGTCACCTACTCGTCCTTATACTACATTTTCTTTACTAAGATTGTTTCTTATTCATGGAGAATGGCTATTTATATTAATACTTTGGACAAAATAATGGTACATCTTTCATATATAGGACAATAAAACTTGGTAGGAATCAATCGATATGTACGATCTTGGTTTAGAGTTTTGAGGCCATACCATACTGTTTATCGATTTCACTAATAATATCCATATACAATTTTTTCTTTACATATTGATCCAATAATATGTTTTATTGTTAATTTTTTACATATTGATCCAATAATATGTTTTATTATTTAACAAAGTTGTAAAAACTAATATATTAATAAATTATATTTTATTAACTAAAATTACCAATTTGTAAAATTAATATATTATTTAAAAGGCAAAATTACATTAAGAAAATTTTATAATGAACCCAAAATATTACATTTAATAATTAAATATAAACACAAATATGAAAAATAAGTTTCATGTACCCACATTGTAAATTGATATTTCATATTATTTACATATTAAATTTACTCCATATAAATTTAATCATAAAATAATAATAAAGATATGGGTCATAAAAAGGAATGTTTTAATTTTTTTGGTACTAAAAAGTTGTTAATTTTGGCGAAAATTATATAAGTAGGGTCAAAACTAAAAAATTCAAGATTTATTTGTGGCCTTTTTTGCAAATAAAAAAGAAGAATTTTTTCTTTAAAAAAGTAGAATTGCCGTTTGTGAACAGTAATTTAGTACGGTACTATTCACAAATGGGTCTAAACGCCATTTTGGAGTCCAAAAATAGCGCTAAGTTAGGTTGGGTCAACACCCAAAGCCTAATGCCATGTTTTTCACGCTAATATAGCGTGTATTGGAGAAGGCTTTAGTACTGGTTTTTTTTTTTTTTTTTTGAGAATGTCTTAGTACTGGCTTTTACTCGAGAAGGGAAAAAAAAAAATTGCCATCCAGCGTAGAAGCTAATGTGGACGCTTGATTTTAAATGAAATATATTCGTAGAACCAACAATCTAACTAGCAGATATGTTTTATTTTATTTATATATATTTTTGGGATAAGCATGTAACAATGTTTAAGTTGTGCTTCATTTCAAAAGGAATAAATAAATAAGTTGTGTACATTGAACTTAGTAACAAATAGAATGCACAAATACGTATTTTTTTTTTCATTTTTGAGGAACAAAAAACTTATTTAACTATTTTTTGACAATAGATTATGTTCATCTAAAATTTGCCGAGTACGATTAGGCCTTCTAGTCTTTAACACCCTCAATTATTGTTCTCTAATATACGATTAGAAAATACTTCTTCTATGTGAAAGCCCGAAATCAGTTTCATGATTGCTAATATTCCAAACGGAGTTGGTAGTAATTAGAGGTTAAGAGTCTAGATGATGAATAATTAATAGCCGAGTAAGATTGTATTAATCGCTCTATTGTTGAGTACTCCTAATCAAGCCGTTTTTTTTTTTTTTTTTTTTTTGAAACTATCAAGCCGTTATTTTTGAAAGACTGATAAATATCTCTTTTCAAAAAACACAGTGATTAAATATCATGCTACAAAGTATTGTTTCATTGACTTTGCAATTCTTATTAAAATCTGTTGGAAAAATGGTTTGAAAAAACCATTGTTAATAGCCATTTTGAGGCATGGGTGAATGAGAAATTGAGACCCAAAGTGAGTAGATTCTAGAATTGAATTTGTAACATACAAGAGTTACAAAATTCATTTTGGACATTTATTATGCCTCATAAAGCTGAGGTAACAGCTAAAAACGTTTTAGCAGTTATGTTGTAACAGCCAAATGTTTTTCAGTTTTTCAACCATATTAATGCTATTGTTGTTACGTTGTAACAGACAAACATTTTTCAGCCATATTAATGGGCTGTTATGTTATAACAGACAAACGTTTTTCAGCCATATTAATGGACTATTGCTGTTACGTTGTAACAGACAAACGTTTGTCAGCCATATTAATGGGCTGTTATGTTGTAACAGAAAAATATTTTCAGCTATATTAATGGGATGTTAATGGCTTGGTTCCCCCATGAACATTATAAAAGGAGACATTCTCCTCACTCTTACACGTACCAAGACATACCAAAATATTTCTTAGCCTATTCCTCTCTTCCATTTCTCTCTGTGGCGGTTAAGAAAAGTTAGTTAGAAGTTAGAGAGAAGTTAGTTAGAAGTTAGAGAGTTTAAGTTCTTGTTCTTTCTTATAAGAGTGGTCAAGTTCTCTTGAGTTCTGGTGATAGAGTTTCGGCATTGCTCAGTTCATTGTGAGTAGCAAGTTGGTGCGACGTTGCTATTCATGAACCGTTTTATCCTGGGAAACAGACACTGCTGACATTCCTCTAAGCACCCCGGTAAGGAGGCGTAACTATTTTAAAGAAATTGTCTGAAACACAAGACTCGGTTTGGTTTCCTTAAACTCTTTTGTTATTTTGATTATTATAATCATGAGTATAATTATAGTAAATTAATTGTGAATTTATTTTATTACGTTGTTTGATTTAACTTCATGATAATTATTTTTATCCAAGTTATTTGTTAAATCATATGTTATAACATGTTATTGTTATATTTTCATTTTCTAGATATATTATTACTTGCAATAGTTAAAATTGTCCAACAATCTTAAAACAGTTAAATGTCTTTTATGTGTTATTGCTTTATAATATATCTGGATTTATATATTGTGATTGGAGATATTTCTTTAATAAATTGTGATAATTGAACAATTACAATTTAGACAAGTTCTGTCTAGGAGGCTGGATTTTAAGTGGGACCGTTTGTGACCCCTCCGTGGTCTTTCCTAGGAGTTTGTCTATTGAGTAATATTTGATTATTGCCATTTATTTCTAGAAAAAGAAATCTCATTGGATTTGTTATTCTTGTCAGAAATGGCAACTGAATCAAACAATCCTGCTATGACCCATGTGCCTGCTCCTGTTGTGGCTCAAATGCCAACCCCTGTGGTGACTCCGGTGGTACCAGCAGTGCACCACGGAGAGAAGCCTGAGAAGTTCAATGGGTTGAACTTCAAAATATGGCAACAGAAGATGTTATTCTATCTGACCACATTATACCTTGCGAGGTTCTTGACTGAGGAGGCTCCAAAAGCCAACGATAATGAACAAGATTTCTAAGTCATCGCTGTGATTGATGCTTGGAAACAGTCAGACTACCTTTGCAGTAATTATATAATGAACGGTTTAACCGATCCTTTATATGAAGTTTATCGTAATAAGAAGACGGCAAAGGAATTATGGGAGTCACTTGACTATAAATATAAAACTGAGGATGCTAGGTCCAAGAAATTTGTGGTGGGACGCTTCCTAGACTTTAAAATGGTCGACTCTAAAATAGTAATCAGTCAAGTTTAAAAATTTCAATTGATTCTTTATGAAATTCAGGCTGAGGGGATGGTCATATGTGAACCCTTCCAAGTAGCTACTATCATTGAAAAGCTACCCCCTGCATAGAAGGATTTCATGAGCTACCTCAAACACAAGCGAAAGGCAATGAACCTTGAAGAGCTTGTTATACGACTTCGCATTGAGAAAGAAAATAGACGTGCTGAAAAGTCATGAGCATCGTCGAGTACGCCTATGGCTAAGGCAAATGTTGTAGAACATTCTCAAGGCTCTAAAGCCAAGAAGAATAAACAAAAACAGCCAAGCCATAAGTTGGGGCCTAAAGGTGGAATAGGCAAGAAGCAGAAATTCCAAAGGAAGTGCTTCAACTGTGACAAGATGGGTCACAAAGCTTCAGACTGTCGACTTCCAAAGAAGAAGAAGAATGAAGCCAACATAGTGGATAAAATCACTCAAGAGGTTTATGACATAGACCTCCGTGCAGTAGTTTCTGAAGTGAACCTAGTTGGGTCTAATCCCAAAGAATGGTGGCTTGACACTGGTGCCACTCGGCACGTATGCTCTGACAAAGATTTGTTCACTTCCTTCAAACTGTTTGAGAGCGGGGAGGAGTTATTTATGGGAAACTCTGCCACATCCACTGTCGAAGGCCAAGGCAAGGTGGTCTTAAAGATGACTTCTGGGAAAGAGCTGACTCTGAACAATGTACTGTATATGCCAGAGATCCGCAAGAACTTAGTGTCCGGTTCGTTACTGAATAAGCATGGATTCCGCATGGTGTTCGAGTCAGATAAAGTAGTTTTGTCTAAAAGCGGATTGTATGTGGAGAAGGGCTATGTATGTGATGGGCTTTTTAAACTGAATGTAATGACTATTAAGCCAAGTAATAATAAAGCTAGCCCTTTTGCTTATTTGCTTGAGTCTTTCAATGTATGGCATGGTAGACTAGGACACGTTAATTATGATACTTTGCGTAGATTAATTAACTTAAACCACATACCCGCTTTGAATATTGATTCAAAACACAAGTGTGAAACTTGTGTTGAGGCAAAACTGACTAGGTCATCATTTCAAAGTGTTGAGAGGAACACTAAACCTCTTGATCTAATTCACAGTGATATTTGTGATTTGAAATTTGTACAAACAAGGGGAGGCAATAAGTATTTTATTACTTTTGTCGATGATAGTACAAAATACTGTTACGTGTATTTGCTAAAATCTAAGGACGAAGCTATAGAGAAGTTTGTTCTCTATAAGAATGAGGTTGAGAATCAACTTAATAAGAAAATTAAGGTGTTAAGAAGTGATCGAGGTGGAGAGTATGATTCACCTTTTGAGGAAATCTGTGTACAGTATGGAATCATACACGAAATCACAGCACCTTACTCACCTCAGTCAAATGGAGTTGCTGAGCGAAAGAATCGTACCTTGAAAGAAATGATGAATGCAATGTTGATAAGTTCTGGATTACCCCAGAATATGTGGAGAGAAGCCATTTTGACAGCCAATTACCTTTTGAATAAGGTACCCAAAAAGAAAATAGAAAAGACTCCATATGAGTTGTGGAAAGGAAGAAAACCATCCTATAACTATTTACGAATATGGGGATGTCTTGCTAAAGTGGCCGTACCAACACCTAAGAAGGTGAAAATTGGTCCGAAAACTGTTGATTGCATTTTTATTGGCTATGCACAAAACAGTAATGCTTATCGATTTCTTGTGTATGAGTCAAAAATCCCAGACATACATAAGAACACGATAATAGAATCAAGGAATGCATCGTTCTTTGAACATGTATTTCCTTATAAATCCAAAGAAGAAGCAAGTTCGTCAAAATGAACACATGAGACTATTATTGAGAATAGTCAAGGCCAAGATAAAAATGAAGAAACCGAGGTTGAACCTCGACGTAGTAAGAGAGTAAGGACAGAAAAATCTTTTGGTCCGGATTTTCTGACATACTTGCTAGAAAGTGAGCCTCAAACGTATACCGAGGCTATAAGTTCTACTGAAGCACCTTTGTGGAAAGAGGCTATCAAGAGAGAAATTGATTCCATCTTACAAAATCATACTTGGAAACTAGTGGACCTTCCTCCTGGATGTAAACCACTAGGTTCAAAGTGGATTTTTAAAAGGAAAATGAAAACCGATGGATTGATTGATAAGTACAAGGCAAGACTTATAATTAAAGATTACAGACAGATAGAAGGTCTCCACTACTTTGACACTTATTCTCCTGTGACGAGAATAAATTTCATTAGGATGGTACTTACGATTGCCGCTTTGCGGAATCTCGAAATATACCAAATGGATGTAAAAATAGCCTTTCTAAATGGAGATCTAGAGGAAGAGATCTACATGGAACAACCTGAAGGTTTTTCTGCACCAGGGCAGGAAAAGAAAATCTGTAAGTTGGTGAAATCCTTATATGGATTAAAACAAGCCCTGAAATAATGGCATGAAAAATTTGATAATACTATGAAGGCTAATGGATTTAAAATCAACGAATGTGACAAATGTGTATATGTCAAAGATACCGAAAATGGTTATGTCATTTTGTGTCTTTACGTTGATGACATGCTCATTGTTGGTAGTGATGATAAAATGATCAAATCTACCAAAAATATGTTGAATTCAAGATTTGACATGAAAGACATGGGCTTAGCCGATGTCATTTTGGGAATGAAAATCTCAAGAGTATCAGATGGACTTGTTTTAAGTCAGTCACATTATGTGGACAATATTCTTGGAAAATTCGATAAAGATAATTCTGGAGTTGTCAAAATACCAATAGATTTAACTTTACGTTTATCCAAGAATAAAGGTGAGAGTATTTCTCAAGTAGAATACTCTAGAGTGATAGGCAGTCTAATGTACTTGATGAGCTGTACAAGACCAGATATTGCCTATGCAGTTAGTAAACTAAGTAGATACACAAGTAATCCTGGAGCTGAGCATTGGCAAGGGATTATAAGAGTATTAAAATACTTACGGTTTACACGTGATTATGGGCTGCACTATACAAGATATCCCTCTGTACTTAAAGGTTACAGTGATGCAAATTGGATATCTGATATTAAAGATTCAAAGTCTACTAGTGGTTATGTGTTCACACTAGGAGGTGCAGCAGTGTCATGGAAATCCTCGAAACAAACTATTATTGCCAGATCCACTATAGAATCTGAATTTATCGCACTGGATAAATATGGGGAAGAAGCAGAATGGCTCCGCCACTTCCTAGAGGATATTCCAAGATGACCAAAACATGTGTCTGCAATTTGCATACATTGTGATAGTCAATCTGCAATTGGTAGAGCACAGAGCAATTTGTACAATGGTAAGTCTAGACATATTCCTCGTAGACATAATACCATTAGACAACTACTCTCAACTGGGGTTATCTCTGTAGACTATGTAAAGTCAAGAGATAACATTGCGGATCCGCTAACCAAAGGGTTAAATACAGAGTTAGTTGAAAAGTCATCGAGGGAAATGGGACTAAAGCCCATGAAAGAATAGGTCGATACAGTGGATACCCAACCTAGTTGACTGGAGATCCCAAAATCTAAGTTCAAAAGGGACAACTAAATTGTAAAGACTGTGTTGGATCACTGCGGAGATTTTCCTCATGTCCATTCCTATGATGAAACAGTGATACCCGTAAAACGAAAGATTAAGCTATGCTTTTAATGATTCTTATGCTTCGAAAATAGAATTTCGAGCAGAGTAATGCGGGTTACTCTTAATTAAGAGATCACCTATGTGAGAGAGAAGTAGGGCCGCTTCTAAGGAAATTGTTAGGGCGCAATTCTTATTAAACCCTTGCAGAACCAGGCGTATGTTCATGGCCGAAATGAACATAACAGTGAGAACTGAGAAAGTGTCAGGAAGATTCCTGTGTGAGATACGTTATCATTTACACAAATGACAGAATAGTTTAAGGACATCGCGTCTACTATTTAGTTAGTAAAGTAAACATATTTTCACAAGGGAAGGTTCAAAGGGTAACACCTACCTATCCTATGCAGGTTTCGACTGTTGAATTCTATCACCATGTCGGTCGAGTCTTAGGTCGTCAATTTCATTCATGTGGGGAATTGTTGGAAAAATAGTTTGAAAAAACCATTGTTAATAGCCATTTTGAGGCATGGGTGAATGAGAAATTGAAACCCAAAGTGAGTAGGTTCTAGAATTGAATTTGTAACATACAAGAGTTACAAAATTCATTTTGGACATTTATTAGGCCTCATAAAGCTGAGGTAACAACCAAAAACGTTTTGGCAGTTATGTTGTAACAGCCAAACGTTTTTCAGTTTTTCAACCATATTAATGGGCTATTGCTGTTACGTTGTAACAGTCAAATATTTTTCAGCCATATTAATGGGCTGTTATGTTGTAACAGACAAACGTTTTTCAGCCATATTAATGGACTGTTGTTGTTACGTTATAACAGACAAACGTTTGTCAGTCATATTAATGGGCTGTTATGTTGTAACAGAAAAACGTTTTCAGCCATATTAATGGGATGTTAATGGCTTAGTTCCCCCATGAACACTATAAAAGGAGACCTTCTCCTCACTCTTACACACACCAAGACACACCAAAATATTTCTTAGCCTATTCCTCTCTTCCATTTCTCTCTGTGGCAGTTAAGAAAAGTTAGTTAGAAGTTAGAGAGAAGTTAGTTAGAAGTTAGAGAGTTTGATTTCTTATTCTTTCTTATAAGAGTGGTCAAGTTCTCTTGAGTTCTGGTGATAGAGTTTCGGCATTGCTCAGTTCGTTGTGAGTAGCAAGTTGGTGCGACGTTGCTATTCGTGAACCGTTTTATCCTGGGAAACAGACACTGCTGACATTCCTCTAAGCACCCCGGTGAGGAGGCGTAACTGTTTTAAGGAAATTGTGTGAAACACAAGACTCGGTTTGATTTCCTTAAACTCCTTTGTTATTTTGATTATTATAATCATGAGTATAATTATAGTAAATTAATTGTGAATTTAATTTATTACGTTGTTTGATTTAACTTTATAATAATTATTTTTATCCAAATTATTTGTTAAATCATATGTTATAATATGTTATTGTTATATTTTCATTTTCTAGATATATTATTACTTGTAATAGTTAAAATTGTCCAACAACATCACCAGCCACATTTTGGACATAAAAGCACACATTTTCTATCGATTTCTTAGATAACCCAAACGAGGAAACACAATTTTTTTGAAACAAAAAAATGAGGAAGAAGAATAGAAAAATATAGTAAAAAGACATGTACGAGCCGTGTACGAGGAGAACACAAGCAAAGCATGATAGCACATCGTCTCATCCTTATATTATACCCAAAGAAAAAAAAAAAATGCATAACCATGCTTTCAAACTAATCAACTTTAGATTTTTATTTTTATGTTTTATTTTCTAAAGTCAATGCAGCAGACCCAACCGTGGTGCACACGTGGAAACGTTAGTCAATGGACACAAAAGCTATGGAAGTTAGCTGCCCATTCACCAATAAATAAACGACAGATAGGTCAAACTAAAATTTTTCAAAGGCGTGACATAATGGGTATTGAAAATAGCATATGGTGACCACTTTGGATTTTGGAGTTTTTCAAAGCGGTCCATGCCTAGCCCCATTATATTTCCTATGTGATGCAAGTCTCAAGGGAAGCTCACCCATTTTGACGAAAAAAATAAAAAAAGACGAAGAAGAATTGTAAAGGGTAAAACCCGTAAATTACCTTGAATTAATATAAACAATTTATGGTAAGAAGTGAATTTAAGCTATGAATGTGAGACAAATATATTCAAGTTCTCAAAGTTCTTTGTGCTATTTTAGTTACGGTACTTTTGATTAAGAACGAAAAAACTGTTACTGATAAAGAAGGTTTTAGAAATAAGAAACATAATAGTTTTTTTATTAGAAAAAAGAAATTCACAATGCAGGTCAATTTAGTCCGACAACCTTAGCTATTTCCACATCACATTGTCTATCTCTGCACTTTGTTTTTGTTTCTATTTCCACCTTTTTTTTTTTTTTGTTTGTTTGTTTTTAAATGGCTTTCGTTTTCTGTATTTTATTTCTATTTAAAATTTCGGGTCAACTTCGACTTTCATTATGTATATACAATTATTATCAATTATTGTTATTTTATCCAAAAAAAAGTGTATTTTTATATTCCGGGAAAAGCTTCACATATTCTTAAATTTCTTACACTAGTTGATAGCAATTTCATAATTTTAAAAATTGTAACTAATCTCCTTCAACAAAAAAAATTGTAACCAATCTCTAAATTTTTTTTGGTGTAGAATTTATTTCAATTAAAAATGTTTTTGTGATTTCCTAATTTTAAAATTTGTAATTAATCTCCTTAAAAAAATTGTAACTAATCTCCTTAAAAAAAATTTTGTAACTAATCTCTAAAGTTTTTTATTTGTTGTAGAATTTATTTCAATTAAAAATATTTTTTACATTATGTAAAGTAAATGCGTGTTTATAATATAACTCTAAATGGTCTAATATTGGTAAGAATAATGCTTAACATTTCATCTCATACTCCATTTTTTCAATAGAACCTTAATGTGCATATGATTTGTTACTATACAAGTGGTGAATAATATTTAATCTATTTATGGTTCCTTGTCAGATATTATTAAAAAAAGTGATAAACTACATGACTATCCTATTAGTTATACGCCTACTTAGTACATATATATATATATATATATAATATACATATATAAAGAAATAAATTGATACTACTAAAAAAAAAGAGCACAATATTAATATATGAATAGAGTTATCAAACATGTTGTGCTGTGACGCACGACTCATTAAACTTAGGCGCAAACGTGCTTTCATGCTGTGCTCACTTCTTAGTTGTGTCATGCCGAAGATTCAAAATCACTAGCCCGGTATGACCCATTGGCTCATGCTTAAATATGACGTATCGTGTCAGCCCTCGTGCCTAGACGTGCTAATTTATTTGGATCAAAATTAGTCTATTTAATTTGTAAAAAAAATTTCATTTTATTCCCGTTTTATGAATATTTTTTTTTCCAAACCATTCATTCATATGTATACAAAAAACAAAAATAACTTAATAAATTAAAGATAAAAATTTTTTAACACTAAATAAGAACAAAAAAAGAACTTATAAAATATTGCAAACCATAATTGATCATAAATTGTCTCCCAATTAGATTGGCATTTCTATATTGAAAAAATAATTTAAAGTAATACATGTATAACGTACTAACGTTTTGTACCTACGTGCTAACTTATCGTACCATGCTGTGCCGATAGATCACGGTATGCCATACCTACAAACGTGATGTACCGTGCTCAACTCATCGTACTTAAGTTATGAGCCTGACACGACCCATAAAACTGGACTATGCCTAGTACGACCTACATTTTGGCGTGTTTGTGTCGTGCTATGCTTAGGTCATGTTGTGCCATGCCATGCTGCTATACTAAATGGGTTGGTCTGGCCCTCTTTTTTACTTTATATGTGAATAGCCAACATGTGACAATTACATATCCTTGCATGCCAAATAGTCAACTTTCCCTACATCGAAGTAGACCTTATTTGTCAAATAATTATTTATTAAAAATACAAGTGCTACATCAGTACTACATTGGTTATATATATTGTTTTTTTTAATAGCACAAACAGCTCCTGAACTATCCATTTTGTGGCAATTTGATTCTCAAAGTTCCAATTGTAAAGTTTTAATTATAGTAATTAAGTTACTGAAGTTTTTTATTTGAAATAATTTGGTCACCAAACTGTCTAAATTATAAGTTACTGTTAATTTTTTTTTTTTTACTAAAAACACACATGAGGAGTACGTGATAGTATTTGAAAGTGTATTTGACAGATAATTTATAAATTTTAAGCATAAAAATGAACAATCACAGAAAAAAAAAATCCTCTAAATTTGCATCTCTAAGAACCTTAAAAAGTGTAAGTAATTCATTTTTTTCATTTTCTCTAAATCCTCTTATTCAATTTATTATCTTTTAAATACACTTTTAAGTTGTACAACGTACTTCTTATAGGTTGCAATTTAGACAATCAATAGACTAAATTGCTTTAAATCGAAAACTTCAGGTACTTAATTGCTACAATAGAACTTTGATTTTTTTTTTCAAAAACAATAAAATAAAATAACGAATCCTCTATTTTTTAAAAAAATAAAATAAAAACATTAACGAGTTTTTTTTTTTTTTTTTTGTGTGAAGGGAATTAATGAGAGTTTTAAATCAGTGTAATTAATGCATATGAACGGAAGACAAGTTCGCTGCTTTGGCTTTTAGTTACCTAAGTCTACTTGACAATGTAGTGTGATAGGATTTCGATAAGGAAGGTATGAAATACAAATAAAAAACAATCAATCACAATTGACCGTAGTATGAGTTTATTTTTTTGTTATATACATATAAAAGTATATTCCACTAGGACGAATATTGCTGCTTTAATTGTTTATAATTTTACAAAGTGGGAGGTTTCGAACATATATACTCGTTAAATTAGGCAAGTCATAATCACATGTTTAATTGCTACGAAATAATATAAACAAATTCTCCACCTCCAGTATTTAGAGAAGAATAATTCAAAATAAAATAAATAAATAAATGCCAACCAACCACGCTCGAGGTTTTTCCGTTTTTGCTTGGGATTATATAGATAGACAGAAAAAAAAAGTTCTTTAAGCAAATAAATAATTAAGGAAAAATTAAAAAAAGGGAAAATAGTTGGTGTCTTACTTTACACTTTCGTAAATAAAATGGCAAATGGTTCTCGGAATTAACAGAGCCATGGCTTTTCAAGATACGTCTAACACGTCCAAGTGTGTTCGGCAATACTCGTGAGTCAAGTTCATCGTGGTACATGTTACAAGTACAAAATGTTAAATAGGAAAAAGCAACTTTCCTAGATACGTCAATCAAAGGACTGAACAACTTTTTTATGTTCTTTTAACTTTTATTTTCTGCAAATAAACATCGTATTTGAAATTGATTTGCGTGACGAATGATGATGATAACATAACCAGCAAACAAAACATATTTAAAAGAAAAAAATCATACTGAAAAATAACCATAAAATTCATTTCGGTCCAAATTACTCTTGCTCGAGCTGACAAGGTTGTTAGCACCTGATATTACGAATACTAATCATAAAATTAATGATACTCCTAAAACAATAATATTACAGTCATTTTGACCGAAATTACACCTTTTATGGGCCTGTGGGCCAATGCTGCCAAAATAACTCTATTAGTATTGTTAAATGTTTATAGAATGTATTGTTCTGGATATTACATGCCTAATTTGATAAAAGTTTTAATGAGAAATATATCAAGTTCGAAATTTCCATTTCTTAAATTGCATTAAATAATCATATTTACGTTTATTATTATTTAGTAAAAGTAGAATAGTCTCTTATCTTCTTTGTTCATAGACTCTATCTATACCATACCCTATTTTTCATGTACGTTTTATTATTCTAAATAGTACTTGTACCAAGCAAGTACTAAATTATATGTATATGTACTACTTAAACATATATACACTTATATATATATATATACACACACATATTTACTAAAACAAACCAAGACTTTTTGTAGGAGTAATCGACATATATATAAGTAAGTACCGTGTATATTTGGATGGAATCCCTAAAAGCCCTACTAATATCTTAATAAATAGAAGGAAAAAGGAGAAGTTTTCTTTTTGTGTCTGACTTTCTAACAATAAGAAATTATGTGTGATATATAACACATGTTGATAATTGATAGGGCCTATCAGTTTGTATCTTAATCACATTAATATGAGAAATTTGATAGTTAAAAAGGAATTACCTTACAAACCTTTGTAAAAAATAACAGAAATACCCATCGATAAAAACATATATGTATATATATATAATTATATTACAATAACACTCTTTAAAATTCAAAAGAATTACACAAAGACTCATTATATTAGTTAAATTTGATTAAAATTTTACTTTTAAACATTAAGTTTTCATTTAACTTAATTTTTTTTAATTAAAACAACACTTAATTGTCAAAATAAAAAGAACAATGTAGTTAAATTGTGAAAATGTCATTGATATTGAAAAAAAAAAAAAAAAAAAAAAAAACTAGAGGCGTTACTGTAATTTTGGCATAAAATAAGTATCAGTATTATTCTTTTAATAAAGACATAACTATCAGTAATTGCTGCAAAATTATCATATATAAATAGTTTTTCAAGTAATAAATATCCCGAAATGGGTTAGTCAGAGCAATTCGTAAGAAAATTACTAGAAAGTTAGAAACAAATCAAAGGTTAAAAACAACTAAATAAAATCTTTATTTTAGTATTGTTATTATTATTGTTGTTGTTGCTGATTAATATTATTATAGTTTTCTAATAAAAGAAAAGACAGGTGGTCACAGTCACAGGTGTGGAAAGTAGAGAGGTAAAGGGGCGTCGTAAAGGCAGAGTGGGGGGTTGGCCTTTGGCCAGGGGAGGGACAGAGAAGCGCGCGAAGAAAGTGGGGGGAATATACTCGAGAATATTTTGGGTCCTTAAGAGCCTAGGCGTTGCGTATATATTCACACCCAACTCCCCTCCTTTTCTCTCCACGGCCTCTTATTTTCTCTTCTGCCAAACACTTTTTTTCTCTCCCTCTCTCAACTCTTTTTCTTACTAATTTCCTTTCACAAGAAAAAAATCAAGAAAGAAAACAGGTCAGTACTAAACAAAATGTTACGTTACGTTACGTTATGTTATGATATGTTTATGTTATATAGTATAGGCTTACTTTTGATTGTTACGTTTCATTATGTTTTTTTTTTTTTTTAATTGGCTTTCCTTGTTAGTGGGAAGAGAGTCCAAGACTATTCCTTTTTTATGTCTTTCCTTTTCTTTATGGGATTTCTGGGTTTTTTTTTTTTTTTTTTTTTGTAATTAACGTACAACATAATCATATATGCATTAAGTTTGTTTATCTGTATGATGACAGATGACTCATCTGGGGTTGTCAAAGATTTTGGTTATTGGAAGAAAGAAATTAAAAATATATATATATGTGGATGTGGTTTATGTTTGGAGCTGCGTACGTCCGAAAATATAGCCACAGTTAATGGAAAAAATGGTCGTCTATTATTTTGTATATATATATATATATTTTGCCAAAAAAATTTTTTAAAAATTGTTCACTTGATTCTTGGATCTTGCTCTATCATTTTTCGTGTGGCATGGGCGTATGGCATTCAGTGCTCTATTTGTAATAGTTAATTTTTTTCTATTTTAATATTTTCTATATTCAACGTACGTTTCTGACCTATATCTACACTGTAGAAAGCAAATAATGATTTTTATTTTACTTAATAAACTCTGTTCTGTTCCCTGAATTTAGATGGTTCAACAACCCTTTGAAATGTTTTATAATTAGCTAATCTTGAAATGTTTTATATTCCACCGCCCATTATTGGCACTGCTTTTTTAACATCAAATTTTATGTTCAGACAATTCCTGTTTTGAAGCTATCTCCATTTTATTTGTTCTATGACGTTTTTAGCTTTAATCTCTTGAGACTTTTCTGCATTTCTTATTTTCTCAGTTGATTTCCAGAGGAGTAGGTTGGAATATTAGTTTCTGTCATTTTTTTTTTTTTTTTTTGTAATGCATAAATACAAATGTGTATAAATATATAGGTTGCCAATCTAGTAAGTATTTTTTTTAAATTTATGTATAGGTATTTTTTTTAGCCATTAGATCATCATCTAATGGTGATCCAACGGTTATAATAATGCGCATGAATAGACGTACATCATTAATGTTATTTTTTTTTTACTTTTTAATATTGAAAAATGTACATGATAAATTTTAATTGACTAAAGCGATATTAAAATATAGGTAAAAAAAAAAAAATTCCTACCGGCTTGGTGCCCATATATATATATATATTTGTGTAGGTCTGGTGTTGATTTTTCTAGTAAGATTTAGGGATGGTATATGTCAATTTGTCATTACATGTTTTTTCTTATGTGGGGTAGAGTTTATGTGCCTGTGTGGTCGTCACAGTATGTCTTTTTTTGTTAAATCACGAGTTTTGTCCTTTCTTTTACTTTTCCTTTGGTTATGGAGGTTTTGCTTCCTTAAAAGATTGATTATGCTTTCTTAAAAGAT
Source organism: Trema orientale (assembly GCA_002914845.1). Taxonomy (NCBI): domain Eukaryota; kingdom Viridiplantae; phylum Streptophyta; class Magnoliopsida; order Rosales; family Cannabaceae; genus Trema; species Trema orientale. Next base: position 122,886 of record JXTC01000209.1, read on the forward strand.
TGATTAACCTTTTCACATCCAGATAAACTTGTTCTATTTGCATGATATCAGTACTTACTTCACTTTCTTTTTTACATTTTTTTTTTTTTTTTTGGGAAATTGACCCTTGTAAACTCGGTCATCCCAGTACACTCCAAATGTCTAAAGGACATAAGAAAATTAGGATCAACTGGACCTACTACATCATGAGTTGACTAAGATACCCTTCTGGTTTGAAAATCTAGTAATTAGTCCATTATATAATTGAGGGACATTATGGTAAGTGACATATGCATGCTCACTGTTCAACACTAGAGGTCCAAAACTTATTGATGTACAATGACTTATTAGTCAAACCTGTCCATGTGATTCATGAAGCTTTGATCAATATTTGGATTACCTAATCAATCTTCTTTTCTCTTCCCTATGTCTTGAAGAATCAAAAGTTATTTAAACCATTATAAAATATCTGTCCATGTATTGGTAGCACCATATCTTAATCTGGTTTAACTTTTGCAGGGAAGGGAAAACAAAAAAAAAAGCCTGTGAGAGCTTTGTAGCTAGGGAGCCATGGCTGGTGAACAACTACATGTTCTCAACGCACTAGACGTAGCTAAAACACAATGGTACCATTTCACGGCAATCATCATAGCCGGGATGGGATTCTTCACCGACGCCTATGATCTCTTCTGCATATCCTTGGTCACCAAGTTGCTTGGCCGCATATACTACCATGTTGATGGTGCGGAGAAGCCAGGTACTTTGCCTCCTAATGTCTCAGCCGCTGTTAATGGCGTGGCGTTCTGCGGAACATTAGCCGGGCAGCTCTTCTTCGGCTGGCTTGGTGACAAGATGGGAAGAAAGAGAGTCTATGGGATGACCCTTATGTTGATGGTCATATGCTCAGTAGCTTCAGGTCTTTCCTTTGGACATACCCCAAAATCTGTCATGGCTACACTTTGCTTCTTCCGATTCTGGCTCGGTTTCGGCATAGGCGGAGACTATCCGCTTTCTGCTACAATCATGTCCGAGTATGCTAACAAGAAGACTCGTGGTGCTTTCATTGCTGCAGTCTTCGCTATGCAGGGTTTTGGTATTTTGGCTGGTGGTTTGTTTGCTATTATAGTCTCTGCTTCCTTTAAAACCCGATTCGATGCCCCAGCTTATGAGGTTGATCCGATTGGATCGACTGTTCCTCAAGCCGATTATGTTTGGAGGATCATTCTAATGGTCGGAGCTCTCCCGGCTGGACTGACTTACTACTGGCGAATGAAGATGCCTGAAACTGCACGTTATACTGCTCTTGTGGCCAAGAACTTGAAACAAGCGGCTGCTGATATGTCGAAGGTTTTGCAGGTTGAGATAGACGCTGAACCCCAGAAAGCTGTGCAGTCATCTGAGAGACCCGCCAATTCATTTGGTTTATTCTCAAAGGAGTTTTTGCATAGACATGGCCTTCACTTGCTTGGAACCACTAGTACTTGGTTCTTGCTTGACATCGCTTTCTACAGTCAAAATCTTTTCCAAAAGGACATCTTCAGTGCGATTGGATGGATCCCTTCTGCAAAGACCATGAATGCTCTTGAGGAAGTTTACAAGATTGCCAGAGCTCAAACTCTTATAGCTCTCTGCAGTACTGTGCCTGGCTACTGGTTTACAGTGGCTTTCATTGACAAGATGGGAAGATTTGCTATTCAGTTGATGGGTTTCTTCTTCATGACAGTGTTCATGTTCGCTTTGGCAATTCCTTACAACCACTGGACTCACAAGGATAACCGAATTGGGTTCGTGTTGATGTACTCGTTGACCTTCTTCTTCGCGAATTTCGGGCCTAATGCCACCACGTTCGTCGTGCCAGCGGAGATTTTCCCGGCTAGGCTCCGGTCTACTTGTCATGGAATCTCAGCAGCATCAGGAAAGCTTGGGGCTATGGTTGGCGCATTCGGGTTCTTGTACTTGGCTCAAAACAAGGACAAGGCCAAGGCTGATGCAGGGTACCCTGCTGGGATTGGAGTGAGAAACTCACTCATTGTATTGGGTGTAGTCAACTTTTTGGGCATGGTGTTTACGTTCTTGGTGCCTGAATCAAAAGGCAAGTCATTGGAGGAGATGTCTGGTGAGAATGAAGATGAAAATGGGGAAGTGGAGCTGGAACAACCATCAGGGTATAACAATAGGACAGTCCCAGTTTAGGCTTTGGTTTTAAATCAGAGTTGAATTTTTAGGATCATGTTGCAAGGGCTTTATTTCGGTTAGGCGAGGAAAATCTGTAATGTTTTTCTTCTTCTTCATATTGCAATAAATCCAAATAGCTGTCATTTCCAGTAATTTTGCGAAATATGGAAAATATATAATGTGTCATTTTTGTCGCAGGGGATAACAAGGTAACTCAATGTGGGTGTCCTTATGCAATTAGATGTACACTATGGGCATTTATGTGTGTGTGTGTGTGTCTGTTTTTTTTTCATGCACATACATGTCTATATGCTATGGCTGGGTTGCAATTTGTTTTCTTATGGATCATATGTGTATACACATAATGCATAAAGATGATAAATAATGGTTAAAGCAAAGCTCCTTTCCAGCTTGTCTATTGGTATTTTGACAGCATTCGCTTTGGCAAACTCCCTAAACTCCTTGTAAATAGTCAATAATAGTGCAAAATTGTGGTACAATCGGTGATAAAATTTATAAGATCTTATCAATTTGATCATATTATTGATTAATGGGTGGTTGAAAAACTTAGAAACAGATACTGATGTGTATATATATATAAATTATTATTTTTTTGGGGAAAAACAAGTCTTTACTAAATCAAATCTTCCAAAACAGAGGAAGAGATGGCAAATTGTCAATCCTGAACATGTCTTTGCATTGGTTAAAAGCCGTCTTTACTAACTTATGGGCTACCCACAGTCTAGGAATGGAGTGGAGTGACAAGAACCAATTAGAACTACTTAATAAAGATTGAATATCAACGAAAAGGAATGCATTATCTACCAAAGGCTGTGGATTTTTCAGTCCAATAATGACTCGTATAGCATCACATTCAACATGATTTGTTTTAAAGTCCAAACTGAGCCGCAAATTCGGCCAAAAAAATAAAAGTAAAACAACATTATGAAGAATCTTCAAGGGAAAAATAAGAAAAACCTATGATACCGAAGAAATTTTGTGAAAGGAGCAAAGAAGCATAAAAGAGGAGAAAAAGAAAGGGGTGAGAAAATAAGAGATAAAATTAAAACGGGAGATAATTTAAGAATAATTAGTAACTTACTCAGCAGTGATCAAATTTAAAATTAATGAAAATTGTTGTTTTAGAAATATTGTGAAAAGAGACAAATGAATAATAGAGCCCTATGAAAATATATAATCGTTACCAGATTTGTTCTGTTTGAAAAAGATGTATGTTTTTGGTTTGGTTTCAAACTGAAGTCTTGTTCATTGACTTTTATCACTTGTCTTGCCGTAATCATAACGGAGTGGATTGTAGTAACTATAGGCATAGGGCCCAGTATTGTGATTTAAAATGCCAAAGTTCTTATAGTCATAAAAGGTGGATTAGAAAGATGGACATTCGAGTGAGTTTACTGCCTAATATATTCAGTTCCCACGTATTTGGCTTTCAACTCTGTGCGTGTATTTCTCCTACTGTAAAAAAATGGTTGAAATTATCTCGTGCATTTTCCAATTCCAAGTGTCTGTTTCATTGATTTTGTGATGAATTATTGTTTGATTAGGCGTCTTTACGTAGTAGTGACGTACAATCTTTTTAACAATGTTTTTTTCGTACTATATATTTCAAAGTTCCATTTTTTAAATTCAGAGGATAATATATCTTTTTGTCGGTATTCCACGGGCTAATTTCATCATCATAATACGTTCAACGGGCAACTTTTTTTTTTTTTTTTTGAGAAATTTTTTTTCAAGGGGCAAATTTCATTCTATACTATGACGTTCATTGGTTTTGGCTAATGTTCGAATTCACAACTCGCCCAAACAATTCTTACACTAATTATGAAGGCTGAAGAAAAGGACGAAGTAACTTTTTTTTTTTTTTTTTTCAAATTCTAGGACAGAGCAAATTTCATTCTATACAAATACGGCACTGATTTGACTAGTGTTCAACTTCACAGCTACTAATAATCAAGGCTGAGGAAGAGACGAAGCATTGAATATTTTTTTTCTTTCGAATTCTACGATATATTTGAGAAAGAACTCGTTTAAATAAAAAGGGAAATTAATATTAAATTTGTGAAGTGTGATGATGAATGAAGATGAAAATGGGGAAGTGGAGTTGGAACAGCCATCATATTATACGGATAGGATAGTCCCCGTTTAGGCATTAGTTTAAAACTAAAATTAAATTTAAGATCATGTTGTAAAGGCTTTATTTTGGATAGGCAAGGAATCCATAGTCCAGTAATTTTGCAAAATATGAAAAGTATATAATGGTTACTAGAGTCTTGTTCCTACAATACTGTTTGAAAAAAAATGTATGTTTCTGGTCTGGTTTTGAACAGAAGTCTCGTTCATGGACTTTTCTTACTTTTCTTGTCATAATGTAGTGCAAATGTGCCAATGTTATACCATAGGGACCCATATATATTCGGTTCTAAACTATAATATTTTGGGCTTCTTACAAAATTCCAGGCCCAAAGAACTAAAAATTAAAAAATCCCGGATTAATTTAGAAGCGTATCACCTTTTAAAAGTGTTGTTAGAAAAATAACCCTTTAAAAATATTTAGAAAATATCATTTTTTTTCTTTAAAATTGGTAATTTTTTTAATAGTACTCGAGATAACCAATCCAGCTATTTAGAATAACTGATCAAGATACCTTAAGTAACTCGACTAGTTACCTTAAGTATTTCATTAATTAATAAAAAGTGGTATTTTTTTAAATATTTTTAAAAGTGTTATATTTTATAATTAATTTCAAATTTTTCAGAACAATCTGAAATTCAGGGATTTTCAAAATTTTTGAAAAATTACCATAAAAAACCAAATTTCCTCTAATATTTTCCACATTTTAAAAATGTCGCTAGAGACGGAATAATGGGCCTTTTGGCCCAATTCAACATTCTTCTAGGTTGGGTGAATTGGACCAGCATATGTAAAGAAAGAAAACACTTGGTCCAGCAAACACATAATGGTTTCTATTATTATAGTCTCTACTTTCGTTAAAACTCAATTCGATGCCCCGGCTTATTAGGTTGATGCGATTGGATAGAAAGTCACTCAAGCCAATTATGTTTGGAGGATTATTCTGATGGTGGGAGCTCAATAAGTTGGACTGACAAACTACTGGCGGATGAAGTTGCATGAAAATGCATGTTACACTAATCTTGTGGCCAGGGCGAGGCACTACCACGATACCGTAGTAGCCCTATCTTTGGCCTCTTGGACTACATATTTTATGGGGGAAATTAGGTGAAATACACCATTTTAATAGTAAGTTTTAGAAAGTACACCATTCTCAATAGTTTTTATATGAAACACACCTATTTTAAAAAGGGAGGTATAAAAAAACTTATATACCCTTAAGTCGAGAGTGCTAAACGAGGGTTGTCGTGTCGAGAACTAGACAATGTGTTTAAGAACTTGACAGAAAAAAAAAAAAAGTTTGAGTACTTAGTACCAAATAGGGTGTGTCAAGAGTGCTGGACATGATGTCGAGTTGCACTAGATAGGGTGTCGAGCGGTACTAGACAGATTGTCTAGCTACTCAAATGAAATATATATATATGTATATATCTATATATTTGAGTTTTTCACTAAAAAATAATATCAAGAGTGTTAGACAGGGTGTCGAGAGATACTAGACAATGTGTCTAACAACTCGATCTCCCCTGTCTAGTCAGAATGTAGACCCTTGATAAGATAAATGTTAGATTATTTTTGTATTTAAAATAATTTAAAACTTAAAAATGTGTACTCATCAAAAAATTATTAAGAGGGGTGTATTTCTTAAAATACACTATAACAAAAGTATATTTTGCAAAGAAAGTCCAGGCCTATGGGTTGACCTAGGTCCTTCTCGTTACCATGTCGAGCTAGCCCATTTTGATACAATACTGTATGAGGAAATTTGATTTTTTTTTATTTATGAATTCTTCAAAAAAATGAAAAAATCATTGATTTTGAAATTGTTTGAAAAATCTCATATTTTAATTAAAAAAATATTACTTTTAAAAGTATTAAGAAAATACCATTTTTTATTAATTGATTAGATACTTGAAGTAACCCGATCGGTTACTTCAAGTAACTAGATTGTTTATCTCAAGAAACCTAATTGATTACCTCAAATACCATTGAAAAATACCAATTTTGAGGAAAAATCAACAGTTTTCTAGATATTTACTAAAAGTGTTATTTTTCTAATTTTTTTTAAGGAATACTTTTCAAAATCAATCCGGCATTATTCAAAAAATTCAGCCCACCCGGATTTTTCAATTTTTGGTACTTTAGGCCTGGATTTTTTTAAGAAACCCATACGGGTCCATCTTAGTCTACAAATTTTATATGGATGGGCTCGGACTATAATATATCATGGAAAATAATAAAAGATTTCTATCACTTTTACATATAAAAAACTAAAAGAATTACAAAAATACGAAACTCAGGCTTTTTTCAAAATTTCGTACGGTTTTATTAGAAAAATATCACATTTTAAAAAATATTTAGAAAAATACTATTTTTAAAAATAGTTACTAGTTACCAGTTTTTAGAAACTTATTACTGATTACTAGTTACCAGTTATATATCAGTTATAAATACTTTTGATTACTAATTACCAGAAAGAAATTGGTTACCAGAAACTAGTTACTATTTTAAAAAATAATATTTTTCTAAATAATTTTTAGAAAATAGTATTTATCTAATAAAACCGTATCACACCTTAAAAAAATTTAAACTACCGTATTTTTCATATTTTTTTTCTAAATTACCGTATAATATCTAATTTTCTCAAATAATAATAGGCTTTTTTCCCAGTTCATCATTCTTAGTTGGGCTAGCTTATGGAAGGAAACTGCTTGGCCCAGCAAACATATAATTATAGTTACTATTATAGTTTCTTACCTGCTTTAAAACATGATTCGATACCCCGACTCATGAGGTTGATGCGATTGGATTTAAATTTCCTCGAGCCGATTATGTTTGGTGGATTATTTTAATGCAGGGTGGTCGAAGGTAAGGCAACCAAGGTAATCGCCTTAAGTCTCACATATTACATTAATAGCCTCACTTCAAGTCAATAATGGCTTCAATTCAAGCCAAGGTTCATATTACTAATTTATCTTTAAAGATTTCATATACTTAAACTTTTTAAGATTTATGCGTAGCTTTAGAATATAAATATAATATATAGTAATTTCAATAAGAGTCTAGAAAAATTTTAATCTGAATTCAATAAATCAATGAATTTTTCCTAAAAATCACAAATTTCTTATTTACTACAAAAGAAATTGGTAGGAATCTTGCAATATTTCCAAAGTTGGAACAATATTTATTTTTATTTCATTGTATTTGGTAATAAAGTTTTTTTTTCCAAAACTTTTAAAATTTTCATTAATTTCTCATTCAATGTAAGCTCTTTTAGTTTTGAAGTTAATTTTTCTTCCAAAATAACTGTTAATATATTTTAATCAAGCCAAGATACACTCATAATTTAACCAATCAATATGCCAAAAACAAGTTGTCTTAGAAGAATTTAAAATAATCTTCGTTTGAAATGGATTTTTCATGTTACTTCTTAATTTTATTATCGGTTTTCCCTTTTTCTATTTTAATAATATAATTACAATTTCTATCTTGAAAAATAATAATAATAATTTTCCAAAGAAAAGCATCTAAAAATTTTTTATAAGTTCAATTTCACTTCGGGGAATTTTTATTTTTAATTTTATCGCCTAAGGCTAAAATTTGTTGAGCCGCCCCTGTTCTAATAGCGAGAGCTCTCTTGGCAGGATTGACTTACTGCTGGCCGATGAAGTTGCATGAAGCTACGTGTTAACTGCTCTTGTGGCCAGAGACGGAGGCACACCTATGTTAGTGAGGATTAAAAAAATTTTAGCCCAAATTATATACAAAGCTTGTTACAAATTAGAAAAATTATATTGTATCTCCTATAAAATAGATAAAATGTAGTTCTTGCTTCCACTAGACAAAATTGTTGGCTCTATCTCTGCTTGTGGCCAAGAATTTTAAATAAAGCAGACTCTGATATTTCAAAATTTTTGTAGGTTGAGATTGAAGCTGAACACCAGAAAGCTGTGCTATTAATTGAAGATATAAATATAAAAAAAAAAAAAAAAATTAGAATTAAATTACTAAATAATTAAAATAATAGGAATTAATGGCGCAAAATTTTTAATAAAATTATGAATAAAATATGCTAAAAGCACTAACGTGCCAACAAAAAATTAAGTACTTAAATACTATTTTATAAAGAAAAAAAAAAGTCGGGACCAATATATCAAAACAGTAATCAAAATACGATAGAATCTCCCATAATCTTCTACTAATAATTTAATTCCCATGATCTTCTACTAATTATTTAATTTATGAATCAAATAAAACCCAATAATTGTGGTAGTTATCCAATATTTGAAACATGTACTACAAAATGGAAGCCGAAGATGAATAAAATTCTCACTGATTGACTTATCTTCAAATTAGAAACCATAATCAATTCAAATAATATTCTTTAATAAAAAGGAAGCAGCTTAGTAACCAACTGACAGGCGGGCAGGGCTTTTGCGATTGCCACCATTTCCGAGGGTAATGTGTATTGGACCACAGTTATCAGCTTTGTCATCGGATACACGCGTCTAAGAAAATCAAATGAATTTGAATTAAAATGACAACATAATTATCCTTGGAATTAAGTTAACTAACAAAATAAGAGAAGCTATAATATCTCTTCAATAGTAACAACCCTCCTAGTATTAGGAACTGCCACTAATAGTGAGACAGAGTCAGTCTCAATGGCAGCCAAAAATGGTGGGAATATGCTTCTTTACTTATTAATATTCCATTTTGCCTTATTATAAATTATTAAGTACCTAAATTCTTCTTTAACCACCATCTTGCTCGCTCAGTCTCAGGTCTCATCGAGCCAAGGACTCAGGCAGGTTCAGGTACTAGTACATTTTATTCTCAATCAGTGTCACATGCTTCTTCATGCTTTTCCTCATATTATGAATGTGACAACTCTCGTGGAATTATATTAGTACATTACTTTTTTTTTTTCCCTAAAAAAAATCTGGGTGAAAATCAATAAAGAATTCTGTCATGTTGCTTCATTCATATTTATGTAAACTTTTGTAGAGTAACTAGTATTTAAGGATTTAATTCTTTTTACTAGGATATGCTTCATTTCATTATTATTATTTTTTCAACATGGAGGATTTTGTTTGATTTTTCCTATTTTCAAGTCTTAAAAGTTCGTACACATTCATAAGATGAAGTACTGGAATTCAGCAACTCCATTTGTTCATGTTATTTTGTGATGATTTGTTTTGTTTTCCTATATGGGTGTAAATTAATTTTTGTAACATTTTTTCTCTTTGTGATTCACACGTATATAACATATGATATATATACAACGTATGATATAAGCACAGAGCGAGAGAGGAGGGGACAACGCAAGTAATATAGCGGCCATGGCCAATGAAGTGCTTAGCGCACTTGACGCTGCTAGAACACAATGGTACCATTTCACGGCCATCATCATCGCCGGCATGGGCTTTTTCACAGACGCATACGATCTCTTCTGCATATCACTAGTAACCAAAATGTTGGGCCGTATTTACTACCATGTCGAAGGTGCCAAGAGTCCCGGAACACTCCCTCCGCATGTATCGGCTGCTGTAAATGGCGTCGCCTTGGTTGGAACATTAACTGGGCAGCTCTTCTTCGGCTGGCTTGGGGACAAGTTGGGACGAAAGAAAGTCTACGGTGTGACACTGATGCTCATGGTGCTCTGCTCCATTTGCTCAGGCCTTTCATTTGGCCATGACTCGAAGACCGTGATGGCAACACTCTGCTTCTTCAGATTCTGGCTAGGCTTTGGCATTGGTGGAGACTACCCGCTTTCGGCTACGATCATGTCTGAATACTCAAACAAGAAGACTCGTGGTGCGTTCATTGCCGCGGTCTTTGCTATGCAGGGTTTAGGGATTTTGGCTGGAGGGGCGTTTGCCATTGTTCTGTCCTTCCTATTTGAGGTCAAGTTTAAGGCTCCAGCTTATGAAGTTGACCCAATTGGTTCTACTGTCCCACAAGCTGACTATCTATGGCGGATCGTTTTAATGGCTGGAGCCTTTCCTGCTGCTTTAACCTATTACTGGAGGTTGAAGATGCCTGAAACTGCTCGTTACACTGCCCTTGTTGCTCAGAATTTAGAGCAGGCTGCAACTGATATGTCAAAGGTTCTCAAGGTCGACATTGAAGCTGCACCACAGAATTCTACTGAAACTAGTAAATATGGTTTGTTCTCTAAGCAGTTCCTTCTTCGACATGGGCTTCACTTGCTTGGAACGACAAGCACTTGGTTCTTGCTTGACATTGCGTTTTACAGCCAGAATTTGTTCCAAAAGGACATCTTTAGCGCGATAGGATGGATTCCTCCGGCTAAGACTATGAATGCCATTGGAGAAGTCTACAAAATTGCAAGAGCTCAGACTCTCATTGCTCTATGTAGTACTGTCCCTGGTTACTGGTTTACTGTCGCATTCATAGACAAAATGGGACGATTCGCTATTCAGTTGATGGGTTTCTTCTTCATGACAGTGTTCATGTTTGCACTCGCCATTCCCTACCATTACTGGACTCATAAGGATCACCTCATTGGGTTTGTAGTTCTGTATTCTCTTACTTTCTTCTTTTCGAATTTTGGACCTAACGCCACAACATTTGTTGTACCGGCCGAGATTTTCCCAGCCAGATTCCGGTCTACCTGCCATGGCATCTCTGCTGCATCAGGAAAGCTTGGGGCAATTGTGGGCGCGTTCGGGTTCCTCTACTTGGCTCAGAACCAGGACAAGGCCAAGGCGGATGCAGGGTTTCCAGCAGGCATTGGGGTCAAGAATTCTCTCCTTGTTTTAGGTGGCATCAACTTATTGGGTGTCATTTTCACTTTCTTGGTCCCTGAATCAAAGGGGAAATCTCTGGAGGAGATGTCAGGAGAAAGTAATGAAGAAAACAACTAACAAACTTACCTCTCAGAGCAGTGCAGATTAATAGACCTATTAGAGATTGTCATTGGTTTATAGTAGAACCTATCTAGCTGGTAACTGGTTCATTTTGATCCCAGAACCATTCTTTCAGTAGATCTAGGCCTCTTATCTTTATATGTACATCATAATCCAGTCACTGAAGAATGAGACTTCTGAAATTGGTTATTTGAGGCGGTTTATTTAGTGGTTTTATTTGATATCTTTGAGCCTGTTTCCATTACTCGGTTACCATACATCAAGTCATACTAACTTGAGATTTCATAAAAGGAGATATTATATATATAATAAATATATATATCCACGAAATACTAAATCTACATCTGGGGAGTAAAAGAAATCAAATTTTTCAGCAAGTAGATAACATTAGCCAAAAGTTCCACACTCCACCCACATGCCAGTTTATTCATAAGATTGGCAAAATACATTCTAACATTGGGTGCATATGACTGTAACTGGGAGGATTCACTGACAGAAAACAGAGAATCCTCTGCTGATGGAGGAAAAGCTCAACCAAAGAGAGAGTAGTTCAGTTTGCCCGTTCTCTGATGACTTCCAGGTCCATCTCTGTTGGGTCAGTAGCCTGAATCTCGTAGTGGATGCCATCCAGCTCCCTTCTAAACCTGTCTTTGGATGTGGCATAGAGCATCTTGGAGCGAATTCGAGCAGTCGAAGGAGACCTGATCAAATAGTTAGGCAGACAGAACGTTATTTGGATTGAAAGAAATTTGAAAAGGATCTGATATGATGATATTCCTGTGAAAAGCAATATCAAAACTAAAGGAAACGTAGATAGAGCACTTATGATTGGACCAAATTCCAAATATAGATTGTTCACACCTATGGGCAGTTTGAATTAAAGGGCCGAATTAAAAGACTTTATGGAGTATGTTAAATAATCCGCAGTGAAAAAAATCCTAAAGGGAAATATTTTGAAGAGTAGTGGGAATGAATCAAAATGAGTCATCCCTTCTCAATTTCAGTAATTTATGTGTGGAATTCCCAAAACTTGTGCCCCAGATGTGTACGTAAAACACAAGAATAGACGTAAAGGAAAACACTTCCCTCATCTTGATTCCCATTACAATTTATTATGGTTTACAGATTAGTAAAACATGATCCCAATGTGATATATTTGGCCTTATGTGATAAACAAAGTGAAGTAGTCAAGAGTTGAAAGCTAACCATGCAATGAAGAATATCTTGCTCTTTTGACAGTTTTCAGAAGTCACAAAATCATAGTCATAAACAGCATATCGGCAATCATTCTCAGGTAAAGATGCGGTGAAATCATCGTAACTCTCGGCTGGACCACCAGTCTTTTCAACCAGAATTTCCCTTTTCTTCTCATCAACCATAAAGATCACATAGCGGTGAACCTTCTTCCTCTGCAATTCCATGAAAGCGTTTTTGCTTTGCTCTGCAACGCCCATGCCAGATGAAGCATTCGGCTGCAACGAAAACCCAATTTGCATCACAAGACACTTCAGTCTTAAGCAATCCCTAAGAAACTAAGAAAAATTCATGAATATCAAACTAGTTTTGGATGGTTTACCAAAGGGTCTAGATGTTGAAATTACACACCTTTCATTGAAGGTCTTTTAAAAATTGAGACCGAATCACACATGCAAATGAAAACTCGGATGAACTTGATGTTACATAGTTATCTAGCTCATATTATTGTCTTATGTATGAACTCAATAGATCACAGAGAAAACATTATGCACCATTGGCTGCTGGATATTTGTGACAATTACATCACTTAGGAACAAGAAAAACAAAACTTTATCACCAATCTGGACTGACACAAGAATTTTGTTCAATACAGAAACCCATAAACGCAGAATACCCCACATCACAGCACATCATGAACCATAAACGCATAATACCCCACATCACAGCACATCATGAACCAAAAAGACCAGTTTTTCTTTTAGGCTTTCTCATCACCCAATAAACAAATATTGAACAAATGGCCTAGATCTTAAACCAAATCCTCCAATTTGAATACATCTAAAAACCCTTTCAGATAAATACAAGATATTTAAGCCCAAAGAAAGATCCTCTATCAATATTTGGTTTGATGGTAGCTTAGATTGAGTTACTGCATAACAAAGCTTCAAAAACACATCCATGTCCAACTTTTAACAAATAGTCAAAAACCCATAATCCAAACAAAATCGAACAAGCACCACTAAATCAAAAAAAAAAAAAAAAAAAAAGAGAGAGATACCCGACTGAGCCATCTGAAAGACATGGCAGCCAAGAAAGTGTTGAGATGAAAGAAGAAGACTAAGCGGTGGCTCTGGTGGAGGTGGTGGGTGAGTTTTGCAAGAAATGGGAAACAATTATGGGAGAATCAGAAAGACAGGAAACAGGAAATGGTACCAAAGAAACAAACAAGAAAAGAAGATCACTTCAATATTCTCTATGCCCTTTTTTTCTTTTCTTTTCTTTCCTTTTCTTAAATTCTGGGTAAGGAGGAGAAAATAACAAAAGGTGGAAGATTCTTATTGTAAGGAGAGGAAATGAACAGAAGGGTGCCCCTCTAGTCTAGTCTACCTTAACCATTCTATTCCTTTCCTTATAACCCACAAAGGGTCTAAAGAGACGTGGCTGTGTAATAAGTTAATAGTAATTCATGGACTGATTCCTCCGAACATTTTTTTTTTTTTTTTAAGTCTCTGAGACTGACACTGCTAAGTGGCTATCAAATGCAAAATAGATCATTTTCACTTGAAAATAAAAAAATTACAATTTACAACAAATATAAGAAGTACAATGAAGATTTAGGTTTTTTTGTTGACGTGAAATTTTGTGCTTAAAAAATGTTTTTTTTTTTAACATTGAACAAATTTCCATACCCATCTTCTTTAAAATGGTAAGTTGGTAAAACTTCGATAAATTTTCGATAAAGGAATCTAATAAATTGAAGGCCAATAATTTTAAAGGGAAAGTTACATACCTCAGGCTCTCACTTTTTATTTTATACGCAAAATTTTTGGAAATTACAATTCGAACTTTTAATTTGGATTTTCGTTTAAATTTCTTTGTAGACAATTAAATGGATTAACATAACTTAATAAAAATACATATTTACCCTTCATAAACACTAGAAACTCAGTTAAATAGTAATACATATAGGGCCTGTTTGGCATGGCTTTGAAAGATCTTTTGGGGCTCTAAAGATCTTTAAAGAATGTTTGGATAAATTATTGTAAGATCTTCTTTAATCTAGAAGATCTTTTTAAGGAAGTATGGACCCCCTAGCTTCTCTAGAAATGTCTTTTTAAAAAATACAGGAAGCTGTTTTGAGTTTTAAGTGATACTTTTATATTTCCTATTTTATTCTTTTTTTAGTGAAGGAAAAAAAATTAAATTCCATCCTAGTCCCTCTTACATATGCGTTCCACCTCTGTTCTTCCCGAATTAAAAGTTTCATCACTCTCCATCTTTACCTAAAGAAAAAACTCTAAGTTCATCATTCAACAAAAATTTCAAGGTTAGTATTTTTTTTTTATTTCTTTTTTTGTACGATTGAGTTGTAATATTGTCTCATGGTTTTCATTGCCTTTTCTTTTATCTTCTTGATTGCTTGAATAAAATATGGCTATTGAGTTTTTTTTTTTTTTTCAATCGGAATGATTAGGCTTTTACTGTATGAAAAAATCACAGCAATATATGTTTTAACTTTTACATATATATGTGAATAAAACATCAATTATATATATTTTTAAAGAATGTGCAATACTTACTTGCTGCACTTTATGTGAGTTCATTTTAAGGGTTTTTTTTTTTTTTTTTTTTTTTTGCTTTTTAAGTTATGTTTCAAAATTTTCTCTAAACAATTATTTAAGTAATTTTTTTCTTTAATTTTGCAGATAAATTCTACTTGGTTGATGCAGGGTATCCAAATATAAAAGAGTATTTAGCTCCATATAAAGGGGAAAGATATCATCTTCCTCAATTTCAAAAAGGCAGTCAACCTTGTGGCTATAGAGAAATATTTATCCATGCTCATTCATCATTACACAGTGTTATTGAGCGTTGTTTTGGTGTGTGGAAAGCACGATGGGAAATCTTGCACCGTATGCCTAATTATAATTTTGACAAGCAAGTAGCTATTGTTTCTGCTTCAATGGCATTACATAATTTTATAAGGAGAGAGGCCATTGCTGATATGGATTTTTCTTCTCGTGATGAAGCAAATAATGATTCTCCTGATGATGATGAACCGAATATTAACCTGGCAACAGATGAGACTGAAATGGGAGTTATCCGCGATAAAATTGCTAGAGAACTCATGTTTCGATAACCATCATTTTACGAGTATTATTTTTTAAAAATTATTGTATTAGAGTAACGATTCAATTTTTATATGGTTGAGTTTAATTTTATGTTTCACTAATTAGAAAAGAAAAAAGACTTCGTATGTTTTTCGTTTCACTTATTTTATTTAGTTGTTACCAAAAAAGCTAGGTATGTCATTTTATTATTAAAAAGTTCAGTCACGGGCAAATTTGACATATCTTATTCATAAGAGCTTTTATGTTACACATGCTAAACACATTAGAAAGGTCTTCTAGAATGAAAAGATCTTTCAGGATGGATTATCCAAACAGTAACTGAAAAGTTACAACTTTTACTTATCTTCTTCTTCCGTTAAAAAGTAGAAGTAAAAGTTATCCCAAACAGGTCCATAAACCTCAAACCAAAAAAAAAATGTTAAGACAAAATAAACTTATCAAGTTTGGTTTGGCTACCTCAATAAGTATTTTTGATATCTTGTTTGGTTAGATTTTTAGGTTTATATTTGTTTGATCAAGTTTTTTAGCATTTATTCCATAAAAAAAAAATTTTAGCATTTATAGATGATTAGTTTATATTTATTAATTCTGAGAAAGCATAAATTTGCACTTTCACTTACTAATATTGATAAGATGTGTTGACCATGGGAAATTTAAAATTTTGAATTGTAATTTTCAAAATGCATGATTTTGTTAAAAAAAAAAAAAGGAAGAAGAAAAGTTAATGATGTAATTTCATAACTATAACTAGTGTGACCGGTCAAATTTGACTGTAAGAGGGCGTGAGTAGTCCAAACAAAATTGTTAATATACCAAAGTCTAGTAGGCCTACGTTGGATTTTTTTTTTTTTTTCCCCTTTTTATTTTACGGGTTAGATATATTTAGAAAAAGAAAAAAAGAAAAACACAAATGAAGACAAAAATAATAAAAGATTAAAAAAAGTCGGTGGACCTACGTATCCAAAGAGAGAAAAGTAGGCGAAAAAACGAAGTGGAGCCGGGGGAGGTGCGTTGTATAAACGCAAGGCAGTCTTTTTGACTTTGTGAAATTGTTGTTTATTAAGTCCTATCAGGGTCCCGAATCTAATCTACTTGCACGTGTAAGTGCGCATTGGACCCAGCAGCGAACTTTACCAAATGGTCCAAATCCATTTTCAGGTGTAGCCGATTCCACCGTACATCCGACTCCACAATTAATCTTTACTGTTGATCATAATTGTACGCTTGCCCGTTGTAGATTATAAGCTGCCGTGCGATGGGTCCCACGTTAGCGTTATCTGCTGGCCGCGTTCTCTTTTTGTTACGGCCAAGGTAAACTATTACTAAAGACAAGGGCCGCGTGCTCTTTTTGTTACTGCCAAGGTAAAGTACTACTAAAGACGAGGCAGATGGGATAAGAAGGCCCAAGAGCTTGTGTGCGTATATATGGGCCCAAGCAGGTCACCAGGCCCAAAAGTCATATGTGATTATAGGGCCTTTAGGCCCATTCCGAAATTATGAATTGGTAATGTGAAGGAAAATTGAAATAAATAGTGTAATTTTGACAATTTTTAAGAGTGATTTGAAAAGTTTATTTTTAAGAAGTATTTTAGTATTTTGTAATTATATACGACAAAAAATCATATAATTTGTAATTATAAATTAATTATAAAAAAATGAGCGTGACTATAATGGGGCTACTCAAATATAGCCCTATGTAGGGTTATCTAATTTCAACCGTCCGATTAAAAATCAATGGTCTGGATAGGGATATATTAAATTACCTGATGTGAACCGCATAACACACGAT
This sequence comes from Trema orientale, assembly GCA_002914845.1. Lineage (NCBI taxonomy): Eukaryota > Viridiplantae > Streptophyta > Magnoliopsida > Rosales > Cannabaceae > Trema > Trema orientale. The sequence goes on from JXTC01000209.1 coordinate 140,202, forward strand.
CAACTCGGAAAACTAACTTCTCTTCGTCTCTTGCCTGAATTACAGCTTGCTTCTTCCACTCGCATTCCCTTTAAATAGAAATCCCTTTAATAGTTATGTCTGCAAATGCCTAAAATATTCATATCAATGAACTAAAGAAACATATAGCAGCTTCTAAATTAAATGAACGGTATGCAACAGATTAGACCTATTTAACAAAATTTAATTCCCGTATATGACAAACCCAATAAAAAGAACAGAAATCTAAGAAAAAAACTCATATGGGTACACATAAAAACTAAAATTCTGAGAAACCCAATTTCCAATGCTTTAAAATAATTAAGAAATGAACATTAATTTAACCAAAATGCTCACCTGGATACACAATAAAACTAAAAATCTTAGAAACCTAATTCCAATGAGCATGAATTTTGCAGAAATACTCATTTAGATATACACGAAAAATGAAATTAAAAACTATAAATAAAAACAAAAATCATGAAAAATTGAAATGGCCGAAATGAGTGACTTGTTTGTGCCCAGACAGCAAATAATTCTGGCTGCACAAAATGGAGGGCAACGAGATCTAGCTTCTCATCAACTCCCCAAACCTTCGCCACTATCTAAGACTGTCCTGATGAAGCAAGTGGACTCGCCTCCCTAAGGACCGAATCTTCATCGGAATCGGAGAGAGAGAGAGAGAGAGAGAGAGAGAGAGAGACTGAAGGGAGAGAGAGTCGGGTGCTGAGAGAGTCATACGAGAGAGAGATTCTTATTTTTTTTTTCCAACTTGGAATTCGGTTCTCCAGTCAATACGGACGGGAAAGTAAGAGACGAAGATAATGTATTTTTTGGGTTTAAATCATGTGTTATGCGGTTCACGTTAGGCGATTTTATATATCCCTATCCAGACCGTTGATTTTTAATCGGACGGCTGAGATTAGATAGCCCTATATAAGGCTATATTTGGGCAGCCCCACTGCAGACGCGCCCTAAAAAAATTATAACTTTATAATCACAAATTATGTAATTTTTTAGGGATGGTTACGGTAGGGGCGTCCCTACGTAGGGTCATGTCTTAATTATCATTGGATGGGAATCTGTGGGGAATAACGGGAATCTGTGGAGAATCTATTTATATACAAATTTCCATCTAACGGTGAATAGACATGGCCTTACGCAGGGGCGCCCTACTGTAGACGCGCCCAATTTTTTATCGTATAATTTATAAAATTTTATAACCTTTCGTCGTATAATTTATAACGCTGCTAGGAATATCAATTTGAAAAAGACTACTGAAAAATCATTTTCTTTCAAATTAGGTCAATTTCCCTAACGTGAAAGCGGGAGAAAAACGACGATTGGATTCCCAGAAAATCCGAAGGCTTTCCCAGAAAATAACCCTAGAAAAAAGATTCAGAAAGAAAGAGAACCTTGCGTGCCCTAATTTGCTCAGTGCGAATTGGGAGTTGGGTTTTAGGGTTTTTTTTAAAATTTGATTTCTTTGAAGAATCTGGTTTTGATTTGTTCAGGGAAGATGGATTCAGAAGGTAGCGATTCAATAACATTCTTCTACTGCTTGTTCATTTTTGTTTTCATGAAATTGATGATTCAATTTCAGCAATTTTCGAATGTTTTGCAGCGCAAAAATCCTCATTGAACCCATCAGCAATGCTCACTTCTGTTCTTGGTAGGAGAGCCAAGCTCCAAGAAGAGCTTCGAAACATAGAGAGACAGGTTTATTTTGTATTACCCTTTTCTCTTGATAATTTTTGTTTAATAAAATTCTCTTTTTCATGGGGGTTTCGTAATTCCTGTGTTTGGTTGGCTAGAAAATGGGGAAAAAAAAAATGACATTTTCATTATTATGCATAACTTAACAGGACTCTCTTTAAAGGAACTGTTAAGTCTATCATGGGGTTGCTTTTCTTTTTCTTTTTTTTCTTTTTTTTTTTTTGGGAAATGGGGAAGATTAAAGTCTTTATGAGTGTGAGGTTTTATAGTGAACTGCTGAAACTTTGTTATCTTAAATTGCAGGTCTATGACATGGAGACCAGTTACTTGCAGGACCCAAGCCAATGTGGCAATGTGTTAAAAGGTTTTGAGGGATTCTTGTCATCGTCTAAGAACACTGCCCTGTATGGAGAGACTTGAGATATTCTTTGCTTCCACTTTATATCTTTTGTGATTAGTTTTATGTTTCCTGCTTTACTCATTCCAATATGTGATTTTATGTTCTCTTTGGCTGTTTTCACCGACTTTCTAATCATTTCTTGCTCCAAAGAGCTGCTAATTGGGAAGCAATCAATCTGTCCATGCATGATTAAATTTTCCATGTATCCAAAGTTACCTTTTTGTTGCTTCTTTCATCATCCAGATTGTTAGCAATAGTTCCATGTTAAGTTATCGACTTTCCTATGTCTTAAATTTATGTTATCATACTAAGTGGTCTTACAAAGTCATTGCTTTTGCAGGCTAGTTTGATATTTTCTTTACGGATGAGCTCGTACCCTGATCCCCTATTAGTCACGAAAATAAATTATATATTTCTTTGTACAATTGTGTATGAAACATCATTGGATTAATTTGAAAAATCATTCTTCAGGGTCTCCACTATTAGGTTATAAATATACCAATGAGTTTTTGGTAGATATTACCTTTGTGGGCAAGGAAACAATGCTTTTGATCCATTTACTCCTACATATAATATAAGGTTACTGTATACCTTCTTGTATTATTGAAAGGTTGCTCGTATGCCTTATGTAATAAAATTTTTCAAATCTTTTGGCTGCAGCTTGAAACGGTCTAGGAAATTTCAGCCTGAAGATAGGCTCTTCTCATTATCTTCTGTCACGTCACCAGCAGTACGTTGCTGAGCCTTAAATATTTACCAAATACGGCACTTTCTTTACGTTTCTTCTCTTTTCTACTTTTAATGTCTTTACAAGAGGTTGTTATGGCTCTCAAGTTCTGCTCTAGTGCAGATTTACACGAAAACTAGGCATTTCTGCCTGTGTAACTGTGTCAAGTACTGCAAATTTCAGGCGTGGAACTTTCTTTTCCATGGAGATTGTACTTATATAGATGTTGGGATATCCGTGAATAAAATGTCTTCTGGTTCCATTAAATACTTTTCTCCTAGCTCCTTGTAGTATTTTATTCCCCATCTTCCCCTTTTTGCCCAAGGGATGTTGGTGCTTTGGTCATACTTTTCTTATGAATGTCCATGCGGTCTTGTCTATGAGGTGTTTATTTATGACTTGTTCTCATTTTTTTTTCCTCCTTTCTCAGGCTGAAGAACTTGCAGCTGGACGAGATGGTGAGCCTACTAATGTAAATAACACAAATAAAATTTCCTGGCCTAAATATTTATGTTTCCTCCCTGTATGTTTATCGTAGATGGGAGATCAGACTTTGGTCCAGGTCGTTCCAAGGGTGGAGGGATATATGCCAATGGACAGTAAGTACCCTACTATTTCCTGTTTCTTATTTGCAAAATTACAAATATTGGCAAAGTTCTATGTATGATCAGAAATAGTTATTTAGATCGTATCATGTCTGTGAGGCTTGCGACCTCCTCAATCAGTGTTTTGATAATCACATGTGATATTGTAGAGGAAAGCCAAAGAAGGGAAGACCGGCTCCTCGAGATGCAAAGAGAGTCCGGCCTTCAAGTGAACAAGATTATGACTATGAAGATGATCCTGAGTTGACATTGTAATTACCCTTTTCATCCGAGCCTTGTCTAAGTCAGTAGCCTAAACAGATAAGCTTTTTGGCTTTTCATAATGTCAGTGGCGAAAGTGACACTTCTCAGAGAAGAGCGGAGCCGATTTTTACTACTGTAGTTAATGTTATTTAAGGCTGCAAAGTAGTTCTAGCCCTGCTAATTTAAACAACCCTTTCTCCTTGTACAAATTTAGCGCTTCCTTACCAACTTTTCGTTGGCATTGCTAATGTTTAAACCTGAACCATGGAAATGTATTCATCAAAGAAGAAATTTTTATATGGAATTCTCAAGCACTACAAGATAATATTAGTAGGGCATTCAACGAACACCGATGTCAAAAATCAAATTAGGAGCAAATCTATAACTGCAATGGAGCTTCAGTTCAACCAAATACCGTGAAAAGGGATATCGTTATCTTGTATTGTATTACATGTTCTCTCCATCTATTCTGCTACAAAAGACTTCTTTCTAACTCCACTTCAAATCTGCGAAGATGAAGTAGTACATACTAGATCAAACGTAGAAAATACTCGAGAGGAAAGAATACTCAAGAGGGCTCAATCTGTATATTTTTGTGTCTTTTTTTCCCTTGAATTATAGGATATAGCTACTCGAAAAATTTTCCTCACACCTTTTTCATCCAAAAAAAAAAAAAAAAGAAAAAAACAGAACTCTCCAGACTAATTGTTTTCTGGATGGAAAGGGATTTTTTTTTTCCCCTTTTTAAAGGCAAATCCTTTTGAAAGAAGAGCAAGATACAGAGCCTTAGAAGAGAAGAGAGTAGGATTTTGTTGCAAGTTGTTTGTGTCGAGAGTTCTGAGATTTTAACTTGTTAAAGTACCGCATATTGTTTCCAATTAGAATTGAAGTGTGATTATGAGTATGTATGAGAGATTCAGTGAAGCACATGACAATCATGTTTATCTGACTTGAGTTCATATCCTGTGTTTAACTGGTACCCTTTATTGATTCTCTTTTTCTTTTTTTCTTTTTTTCTTTTTTTTTTTTTTGAAAAACCCTTTATTGATTCTCTAATACCTCATTTTTTATTTGGTGTCGTAAGCAAAAGTACCGAGTTTCCTCAAGAGTCGAGCCATTCAGCATTCCTAAAACTGGGGCCAGTTTTTCTTTTCTTTTTTATTTTGCCTCCTTTTCTTTTTCTACGTTTTAAAATTTTACAAAATAGAGATATTTTATAGGGATGAATTATTTGATATAGCTTAAAAAGATAAATAATAATAATAATGTTAAAAATCTCAGTTATTATCTCACCTTATAAGACACGTGATTTATAGTATTTAATTGAAAAATATTGCTAAATTTATTAGTTATAAGTTTTAATTTAATAATTAAATTATGATGCGCTACACGTTATATATTTTAAAAAGTAGGATACTAGAATTATTCAAAAAAGATATCTTATTTGATATTTATATAGCACCACATTTACATTTATAGATTATGGTTTGATGTAGTGAACTTGGAAAAAAGGAATGAACTTTTTTTTTTTATTCATGTATTTACTTCACAATTGAAACAAGTACTAACTCCACATAATTAGTGAACTTGAATTTTTTATATAGAAAAAGAAATAAATTCATGATTCTCCGGTTTTTTGTTTTTGTTTTTATTTTTGTTTTTAAAGGAAGAATACTTTCATTAATAATAAAAGGATAATATAATACCCATCAAAGGACTTTTGAGTACAAATTAGATATCTGTAATAAACTAATTAAAAATATCAGAAGAATTTTGCGTACGAGCATCCTCTCAAAATCAACCTGAGATGTGCGTCTTAATAGATCCATTTGTAATTAGATCCATTTCTATTGGCTCGATATAACCCTCCACTGAACATCTGTTGCTAGTGTCTTTTGCTTCAAAGCCAAATATCATTGGAGGGCAAAAATCATCACATAAATCATCAGACCTAAGTCAAATATGATACAAATCTGGATGATAACCGCACTAACAGGATCGAAAACATAAGATCCATTAAAAACTAACATAGATCTAAATCTAGACAAACTAAAATAATGAAAAATATAAAATAAACCCAAGACCACTACAAATTAAGATCTGAGTAGACTAAAATCACTACAGTTCTAGATATAGGTGGGATTCTACCTTTCGAATAGAATGATTATTTAAAGACATAATAAAAAAGAAAATGAAACTTCCTACTAAGGAGAGATCCAAAAAACCACCCCTCTAGCAGGTTGGAAAAAGTTCAAAAGAGAGACCCTCTTACTAGTTGTTATGTGCAAGTTCATGTTAGATATACATAATAGATTGTTAAATCAAATACAATCCTAGAATCTATCACACCAAATTGTCAGAAAAAGATTTGTTGAGAGAAAACCCGTGACTAACCTGGATCCATTGTGATTTATAGCAAAGGATGAGATCACGTAAGCGAAAGTGATTAATTAATTAGAGCCTGAGGGTAGAAGGTCTTCCACAGTCAGAATACTCTATGTATGCTCAATGGGAACTCTCTCTGTTGATGGAGGCAGAGGAGAAGATCATACGTTCTATTTGGCTTGGGGACCAAAATCCTAATAGTTATGTCCTATATACTGGCAGCCAATTGAAACCCCATCAATCCTTATTAGTTCAGTATTAGGTAACCACTCGTTACACAGCCCATACTTAATTAGTAATTTCCTGAACCTATAACTAGATCACTTAATGGCCCCACTTAATTAGACAACCCTAATATATATCATTGTTATAAAAAGCCTATGGCCCATAATTAGATTATACGTGTATAATCCAACAATCTCCCACTTGAGCTACGTGGGTTTTTCCTGAGATAATTATATAATAAAAACTTGAGTGCGCACTTTATTGCTGTCTGTTAAGAAATTACTCCTTAAGACAATCTGGATCATCTTGTATATCAATATGAAACCAAAGCAGCCTTCATTGCACTTAGGTAGGCAACTAAACCCATAAATGATTACCAAATCAATACACATAATGACACAGATCAAGTATGGATGTATGGTATAGAAATTACACGAAAAGTGACCTTACATGCCTATTTCCATTTGGTGCAACATTATGATTCCAACAAATCTATCTTAGTCTTTCACTTTATACAAAACCGCAACTTTATGCAAAATAATAGATAGAAAAAAAATAAAATATATATTCAGAGTATAAAAGAAAACCATCACTTTATTGATATCAAATAATAAATGTGTCTATTCACAAGAGAACTTGTAAAATCTATCTCCCACTAATCCTAAACATCTTTAAATGGTACAACACCCATATGAGCAGTATGCTCATGAAACACCTTAAGTGTTAAACTTTTGGTGAGCAGATCCGCCAAAATAGAGTTAGTGCTGATATGTTTTATAGACACTAGGTGACTTTGAACTCTTTCTTTAACAACTAGAAATTTAATGTCTATGTGTTTAGACTTTGACGAGCTTTTGTTGTTATTAGAATATAGAACAGCGGCTTTATTATCACAATAAATCTTCAATGGCTTTTCAATGCCATCGACAATTTACAGTCTAGTGATAAAATTCCGCAGCTATATTCCTTGATTCGATGCCTCATGATAAGCTATGAATTCTGCCTCCATAGTGGAAGAGGCTGTGAGCTTTTGCTTAATACTCTTTCATGATACAGCTCCTCCATCAAGTAGGTAAAGATAGCCTAAAGTGGATCTCTTACTATCTAGACATCAAGCATAATCGGAGTCGGAATACCCCACGATCTCCAAACGATTAGATATCCGATACGTGAGCATATAATCTTTTGTTCTCTGTAAATATCGTAAAACCCTCTTTACTGCTGTCTAGTGATCTATACTAGGGTTGCTTAAATATCTGCCTAACACTTTAACTATGTACGTTCTGTCCAGACGTGCACATACCTAAGCATACATCAGATTCCCTACTGTAGATGCATAAGGGATCTTATGCATTTCTTTAGCTTCGAACTCATTCTTATGGCATTGAATGAGACTGAATTTATCATCCTTTGCAATGGGTGTATCTCCTGGGGTACATTTGCTCATGCCAAATCTATCAAGCACCTTTTCAATATAACTCTTTTTTGATAACCCCAGTATATCCTGAGAGCGATCTCGGTGTATTTTAATCCCTAATACAAAAGAGGCGTCCCCAAGATCTTTCATCTCAAATTTGTTTGATAGAAATCTCTTAGTTTCGTACAGTAAGCCTATATCATTGCTTGCCAAAACTATATCATCGACATACAAACCAAGAAGATACATTTGCTCCCACTGAACTTGTGATAAATACATCCATCTACCGAATTTTCCTCAAAACGAAATGAGAAAATAACTTGATGAAACTTATAATACCATTACTGGAATACTTGTTTAAGACCATAGATGGATTTCATTAGTTTACAGTCTATAGACTTTAGATCTCCAGTTACAAAGTTTTTAGACTGTATCATATAAATCGTTTCCTCAATATCACCATTGAGGAATGCAGTATTTACATCCATATGATATAGCTCCAGATCAAAATGAACTATTAGTGCCATAATTATTCTGAAAGAGTCTTTCGAAGAAACTAGAGAGAAAGTCTCTTTATAGTTAATACCATCTTTCTGAATGAAATCCTTGGCATCTAGACGAGCCTTATATCTCTCGATATTGCCTTTAGAATCCTTTTTGGTTTTAAAAATTCATTTACAACTAATGGGTTTTTTTTCCTGCTAGCAATTCGACGAGATCCCAAACGTCATTTTCTTTCATGAATTTCATTTCATCCTCTATGGTAGTGATCTACTGTTGGGATTTTGAACTTTATTTGGCTTGAGTGAAATTGATTGGATCATTTTCCACTCCGATATCAAACTCATGTTCTAGGAAATAGACGATATAATCATCTGAAATTGTATTTCTCATTTTCCTAGTAGATCTCCTTAATGGCACTTCCTCTTGAGGTTGTTGAGGTTGCTCTTCAGGAGCAACTTCCTCATGTGGGACAGAGAGTTGTAGAATATTGTCTTGAATTTCCGGATTTACTTCTTGAATAATGTCAGGTAAAGAAGCCTGATCACCTTCAATAGCAACTGTAGGAAGAGAAACAAATTCCTCCTCAAAGACAATATCCCTTACCTTATCTCCCTCCTCAACCTCAACATCCTCAAGGAATCTCGCATTACCCATCTCGAAAAAGGACCTATTAGAGGGATCATAGAATTTAAAACCTCTGGATATTTCAGCGTAGCTAATAAAATAGTAGCTTATTGTTCTTGAGTCTAGTTTCTTTTCATGTGGCCTGTATGGCTTTGCCTTAGCTGGACAACCCCAAATATATAAATGCCTAATCCTAGGCTTCTTACCTGTCCATAATTCATATGGGGTTTTAGCTACAGATTTGTTTAGTATTCTGTTGAGTATATAACCTGCAGTCTTAAGTGCTTCTCCTCAGAGTGATGCAGGTAAGGAGGAATGATTGATCATACTCCTCACCATGTCCTTAAGTGTTCGATTTCTTCGCTCAGCAACACCATTCATGCTAGGTTTTCCTGGCATTATGTACTGTGGGATGATTCCACATTCCTTTAGGTACTGGGCAAAAGGTCATGGACGTTATTCACTGGATCCAATATACCTACCGTAATATTCACCACCATGATCAGATTTGACGGCTTTTAATTTTCTTGTCGCATTGATTTTCAACTTCGGCTTTAAAAGCTTTAAATACGTCCAGAGATTGTGACTTCTCATGAATTAAATATAGATACTCATAGTGAGAGTAATCATCTATGAACATGATGAAATACTGCTGGCTATTCTATGAAACCGTAGGGAATGGACCGCAGATATCAGTATGTATCAGTTTTAAGACACCGGAACTCTTATCAGCACCTAATTTACATACATTTGTCTGTTTGCCTTTAATGCACTCAACATAAACTGTGAAGTTTGTGAGATCAAATGGGTCAAGAATTCTATCTGATACAAGACGTTGTATTCTCTGTTTAGAGATGTGTCCTAATCACTTGTGCCATAATATAAAGAAATTCTCAATGATTTTGCATTTTGTACCATGTTTCTTGACATACAAAGTTTCATTAATTGAGGTAATAGTGTTGATTTTATATAGATTATCAATCAAAGTACCAGTCGCAATAATATTGGAATTTTGAAAAAGACTAAATTTATTATTTTCAAATAAATAAGAATAAGCAGATTTGTCCAAAAATAAAATAGAAATTAAATTCTGTCTAAATGACGGTACAACGAATATCTCATCCAAATCCAAAAATAAATCAGAACCAAATTGTAACCTAAATAGACCTATTGCCTCTACTGTAACTGTATCTCGTTACACACATAAATATATCTTTCAGCATCACTTAGTGGATGGCTCCTCAGACAAAAGCCTGCATAGACACACTTATGTGAGTAGTGGCACCAGTATCTACCCACCAAGTATAATTGGGTACAGAAGCAAAATTAACCTCAGAATAGATAAAATTGAGAAGCTTACCATTTTTGATACACCGGGTGGCGTACTTAGGACATTCTTTCTTCACATGTCCTACCATCTTGCAGAGGAAACAAGCTAATTCCTCATCTTATTTCTTTTGCACTTTATTTTGTGAAGTCCCAGATGCAGCTCCTTTATCCTTAGTCCTTTTTCTTTTCTTATCTTGAGAGGTTGTTGCTAAGTGAGCACTTTCTGTCTTATCTCGCTTCAATCTATCCTCTTCTTGCACACACTAAGATATGAGCTCATTAAGAGTCCATTTTTTTTTTCTGGGTGTTGTAGCTCACTTTAAATTGATTGAATTGTGGTGGAAGAGAGAGTATAAATAATTGCACGAGCAAGTCATCCGACAGCTCTAACTTAAGTGCCTTTAGTTTTGAAGCCAGATTAGACATCTCCATAATATACTCCCTGATGTTCCCTTTACCTTATAACGCATAGCAAGCAAATTGCTCAGCATAGTACTTGTTTCCGCTTTTTTATTCCTTTGAAAACGTTCTGCAATTGCGTCATGGAACGGCTTAGCATTATCAACCTCTGGCACAGCGCCCCTAATGGCCTCAGGTATGGAATGTTTCATGATCATAAGACTTAGGCGATTAGAACATTCCTACTACTCAAAGTTCTTAACATCCGTAGCAAAAATTTCATCTGTAAAAGCAGCAGGTTATTCTTTCCTGAGTGCAAGGTCCAGATCCATGCAACCGAGCACAATCATGACGTGCTCTTTCCACTTCTTAAAGTTTGCGCTGTTAAGCACAGGAATTGAATTCAAATTTGCAGATATATTTGAAGCAGAAACTGAACAGACAATAAAAAATAGAAAATAGCATGTCATTAAACTATGCATACAATAATAAGATATACTAGTATGACATATAACAAATAAATATATAAGGTGGGCTCCCATCACAAGATATCCAGAACAACATCAATAAGTCTTCTTTTGGGCCAACTTATTAACTTGTAAGTGGTACTCTTCAGTGCAGTAATCAAATATTGACAGTAAATCCTATCAGACAGTAAATCTTTCTTTGGGCCGATTTATTATCCACGTGGAAATTTAATAATCATCACATATCTATTACCGCAGGTGCATTCATTATTCGGCCAAATAATCACATTTTTTTAGACCAGTAATTATTCGTATGAACAATAAACATACAATCATTCAAATATTTCAAAATAAATAAATCTACACAATAGAGGTTTCTTTGGTAACATGTTGCTTTACCTTATCTATTTCAAAATATTTAAACAAATAGTGCAAAAAAAATTGACTAAAGTGCTCGAAAATCAACTAAAAATAGCCGAAAACTGAAATTTTTCTTTGCTGTAAGAATCGGTCAACCAATTGGTAGAATCAGTCGACTGATTCTGCCATTTCAGTTGACCGAAAACCATAGAGACCAAATTGTGGTTTTCAGCAACTTTCGGTCAACCAAAAAGTCACTTTCGGTCAACCAAATTTAACAGTGACCAAATTGTCAGATTCGATCTTTCTGAAATTGGCTCGTCACTTTATCAATCTTAGAACCAAATAAGATTTTCTACGGACAAAGTGAGAGTCGTTTTAGTCTTTAGTAGGTCAAAAAAAGGTTGAAACTCTATGGTTTAAGTCAAAAATGTCCAAAATTCGCCTAAAAATTGACCCAAAAATCAAAATTTTGCTGAAAATTATCTTGCTGGAATAGTGTTTTCGGTAAACCGAAAAAGAGAATCGGTCTGCTGAAAACACTGTTCTAGTACAAATATGGAATTTTTAAGATCCACTTAAATGGCTTCAAACATCAAAATAAAACCGAAAATGATATTTTTGGCCCCAAATCTGAAATATGAACGATTCATAAGCCAAAACTTCACCCTCATAGCATCAAATAACTCAACAAATCATGTAAATCACATATCATGCATGTATAATCTAAACCCTAGAATTGCAAATAGGCATAGATTACAAAAAATCTCAATCATGCATGATTAACCTAATCAATTTAACATGAAATCTCGCTCTGATACCACTTGTTAGATATACATAATGGATTGTTAAATCATATACAATCCTAGAATCTATCACGCCAAATTGTCAGGAAAAGATTTGTTAAGAGAAAACCCGTGACTAACCTGGATCCATTGTGATTGATAGTAAAGGATGAGATCACGTAAGCGGAAGTGATTAATTAATTAGAGCCTGAGGGTAGAAGGTCTTCCACAGCCAGAATACTCTATATATGCTCAACAAGAACTCTCTCTATTGATGGAGGCAGAGGAGAAGAGCATACGTTCTATTTGGCTTGGGGACCAAAGCCCTAATATTTATGTCTTTATATACTGGCAGCCAATAGAGACCCCATCAATCCTTATTAGTCCATCATTAGGTAACCACACATTACACAGCCCATACTTTATTAGTAATTTCCTGAGCCCATAATTAGATCACTTAATGGCCCCACTTAATTAGACAGCCCTAATATATATAATTGTTATAAAAAATCGAGAAATTTAGGTGGATGACCAATACTTTTAATTTGATTAAGTAGATGTCCATTTTTAAAATTTTATAGCTAAATGTCCAGGTATATATATTTTTACACTTGGTAGATACGTTTATCTACTAATTTCAGTTACTGTACTGAAATATACTGAGTTTATAATTTTTTGTACTTGGTATATAAAATTTTACACTTGGTGTATAAATATATATACCGAACATTTTGCTATAATATTTGACAAAGGGATATTTACTTAAATTGGACTCAAAATTTGGTCATATTTCGATAAGCCTCTAAAAAACCTATGACCACAATTAGATTATACGTGTATAACCCAATAGTTCCTAATCCATGTGCAATGCTACTTATATCATGATTGGCACAAAGGTTTTTTTTTCGTTCATTGCTAGAAAGGAGTAACATTAGGAATACATTTTTGGCACAAAATTCAATAAGACAATTTAAAATAATAAGATCTAAATTTGAGATAAGATGTAATTTGAAATTATGCTACATTGTTTGGTATTTTTTAGTTTTTATTCTTTACAAAAAAAAAAAAGGATGCTCCTAATATTATTCTCCCAAAATCTTTCCCAATGTGATTTTTTTTTTTAGATTAGTGAACCTAAGCATAGAGTTCAATTATTCCTAATTTTTGTAATTGCACAAACTAATCATTGTCGGGCATACCGTTCGTTGAAAAAGTCATCGTAGCGCGCCCACTGCCATAGCTGACTGCTCACTTTGGTTGAAATATACACTCACGTGCATCATCCGCGTCCTTGATTGTACCCAAAATTGATTGGTTTGAGTTTTGACTCTGTAGAATAGTTTTTTCGGAGGAACAAAAAATGACCTCATTTTAAAATGGATCTTTTGCAAAAGACTTGTTTTGGAAAATAGACTCATTTTATTGCTCGATCATATGCTAGACATGCTTACTACCTCATTAGATCACGCTAAACCGTATTTTACATACTCGTTAAACCATTAAAATTTAAAAAGTCTATTTTTGCAAAGAGTTTTATTTTCCAAATGGTCCATTTTTGCTAGTTTCATTTAAAAAAAAAAATCATCACAATATAATATTTTTAACTTATAACTCCCTAATATTTGTCATTCAAAAAAAAAAAAAAAAAACTCGCTAATATTTGATCATGCTCGACACATACACCAAATCACTAAAAGATCTATTTTGTAAAGAGTTACCAAAAGACAATTTCAGTGGATCTAGTTTTCCCCATTAATTTTTTTTTATTTTTACCTAACACCATTTTCCTTTTTTTTTTTGCTAAAATCAAAAGAAGAAAAACAAATTCATACTTTTGTTCAAAAGGGTTAATCACTCTTAAAAAAAAACTTGAATTATGACATTTCCACAATTTTAACTATATCTTTTGGCTTGTACAAAATTATATTGCTACAATAAGAATTTCTAAAAATTTGTACTCTTTGAGGAAAATTTGACCAATTTATGCTATTGTGTTAGGCATTTTCAATAGAACTTAGGTATTTTGCAATTAAAATATTTTATCCTCAATTCGGAAAGGAAAACATCGGTCATTTCGTAAATATAGGGTACATATTATTTTACACACGCCAAAAGATAGGTTAAAATTATAGAGAGACATAGTTCATTATATCTTTTTTCCCCCCTCAATTAGACCTAGTTTTAAAATACCAAATATGAACGAGTGGATTAGCTCAAGTGGTAGGAGTATCTAATACTTGGGATCTCGGTCCTAGGTTCGAGTCACACGGGGATAGGCGTGAAAACCTATTATCCATAATAGGATGTGGTGGGGATTGAGTAGTAATAAGTATTTTTCTTTAATTTGTAACAAGTGTATGTCATTAGTTAAGCCCCATTTTTTTATAATAAAAAAAATGGCACAAACAATACTAATAGGCAAATCCAAACTACTTAAATTCTTGCAATATCCAAAAGTGATGGTAATGCTTATCTTCTAATTCTTCATTGAGAGAGCGATCCAACAAGAAAAGGGGCTGATCAGCAGGGTAAAAGAGAAAAGGGAAATAATGCAAATTATCAATGATTCGTTTTTAATATGTAATGTGGGTTTTAGTGGCTGCTTTTTCTTATCTTCTAATTCTTTTATTGAGAGAGCGATCCAACAAGAAAAGGGGCTGATCAGCAGGGTAAAAAAGAAAAGGGAAATAACACAAATTATCAATGTTTCGTTTTTAATATGTAATGTGGGTTTTAGTGGCTGCTTTTTTTTTTTCACAGATAAACATGCATTACATATTCTAATTATATATGGCTGCTTATATATATATATAGATATATATAGATAAACATGCATTACATATTCTAATTATAATATCCCAAATATTGCATGCTTGCATGCCCCAAAGGTAAAAAGTGAAAAGATAACTAACAAATTTTTAGTGCATGAATCTAAAATAATGATTGTCTAAATCTAAAACTGTCATCTTCCAATATTTCAAATGCATAGTAAACAGGGACACTAGGACCTATATAATAATAAAATTAAAACAGCGTGTTTAATCTTCAATCATTGAAATGAAGAAAAACAAGATCAAGAAAAGCGAAGTGCTTAGAGGCTGTGCCAAACTATGTTTGATTAATCTTATTGGAAAATATGATATGCAGGTGTAGGCCACATTAATTGTGCATGTATTAGAAATTAGAATCCCGTGTATCGTCCCATGCAGAGCTTAAAAAATAGTGACAGCAAATTGATTAATGAAGTATCAATTAGTAGTACTAAGTTCAAATTTTGGTGCGTGAATGGGGTTGATTGTTTGAAAGCTCCACGTACCTAAATCGGGAATAGATCCACGTCTTTTTTACTTTAATTTCTTTTTTGTTTGAAAAATACGAAGCTAAATTTTGAAAATTGCTTTTACGTGCTCAATATTCTTATCCTACAAAAGATGACAAAAAGAATATTGCGACTATAATTTTTAATTTTTTTCTATAAGTAAGAATTCATTAAAGAAAATTACCGAAACCCTTCAAAGAGACAAGGAATAAACTTAAACAACAGAAAACCAGATAAACAAATATCGAACACATATATATACAAGGAAAAATCAACCCAAACCAAACATAAAGAAAATACACCACCGAGATTACGGGTGTTCATGGCCGGTTTGGACGGTCTAAATCGTCAATCCAGAAACCAATTCGAATGTGCGGTTTGGCCGATTTACCAATCCGTGCGGTTTGAGTTTATGGATTCAAACCGGCCAAACCGCACCTACATTTTTGCGGCCGGTTTGGGCAGTTTCCGCGGTTTGAAAACTTACAAAATTTGAATTAATATAATATCAACTAAGCTCATATCAAAATCATATTTCATCTAAAATATAAAGTCCAAATATAAAACGAAACCATAATATAGTTAAAAGCTATAACTAAATCGAAAGTTATAGTAAAGTTAAATTTTAGTTACAACTTACAACTTAATTAAAATTGAATAGTAAACTTAAAGTCTTTAATCTTAAACATATCACAATAACAAGACTTAAAGTCTAAAATATCATAAGAGTCTTAAGTAACATAGTCCTAAATAAGCTAAGAGAAATCATTACTCAATTAGAATGAATAAGCTTAAATTTTTAACTATTAATATACATTTAAAAAAATATATATATACAAACTTATTGGCCGGTTCGATTTGAATCCGACCGAATTTTTCTAAAACCGAAAACCAAACCGGCCAAGTCGGTTTTTATATTTTCTAATCCGTAACCGGCCATTTAAAAAAAAAAACCCGCACGGATTGGGCGGTTTGGATTGGATTGGGCGGTTTCCACAGTTTGGCGGTTTTTTTGAACACCCCTAACCGAGATGGTGGTGTAGTGATAAGGATGTCTTCCCTAGATTTTTCTTCTCTCTTTTAGTTTAGTGGTCCGAATTTCTATAGTTTTACTTTAAGGCTCCCGCTCCGGCCAATATACTCTTAATGCACTGGGCTGTGTGAGCAAGTAGGCAGCAGCATTGTGCTAAAGGCTAGAATAGTTGGCTCCGTTTGTTTCAACCATTCCATTCCATTAGAATGACAAATCTATTTGAATGTGTGTTTGTTTCAACAATTCAGTTTTTCCATGCAAATGATCTTTTAGAATGTGTGTTTATTTCAACAATTCAGTTTCCATTCAAATGGTCCATCCGAAAAATTAACCATTAGAATAGTTTTTTTATGTCTTGAATGAGAATAGAGGGAGGAAAGTGTTTTTGAATGGTCCATTTCAATGCTCTCATTCTAAATACAACACATTCCACTATTTTTTTCATTCAAATGTCTCCCATTCCAATTATAAAATACATTCCACAATTTTCATTCAAATACACACATTCAAATAGGCGAACCAAACGGGGATATATTTAAGTCCTTATAGTTCCTCGATGGAGCTCAGAACTGCTTAAAAAATCATAAGAGTGTGAGTAGGACAGGCACCACCCGATTATCTATTTTCCGAGGAAAAAAAGAAAAAAGAAGATACAGTAGTTGGAGTAGATCTTATCTTCTATGGTACTCGAGACTAATAAAAATTTGTGGTTAATAGTTTGACTCGATGATAAAGGTACGTAGGAGTAAGACTATTCAGAAATTCAATATGGTGTGGGTCACCGCCCCTCAATCCTAATCCTAGTATTTTCCGTAGGTTGAGACATGTGCCCTTGTTTCGTGTCCTCTACAAACTTATTTGGTAAGTCTGTTGACAAATTCATTCATTGTTTTCCCGAAAGTTAGACCTTTGTGAATTCCGTGTCACTGTAAAGGTCTCCACAATTCAAAGGGGACACACACTAATCATGAGAGAGACTTTACAATGCTGTAAAAGCAAAAAATAAATTAGAACAATTTTTGACATATTTACCATGAAAATGGGCACTTCTTAAGATGAATATGAATTATTAAGTAATTAACAACGTTTACAATAAAATATTCGATTAAAAGAAGAGACTTTTCCAATTGTCATAATTAAGCTTGTCATCCACTCATAGTTCAAATTTATAGCTGAATTAACTATGTGCAGCTCCATATTTTGCTATACATAAAGAGTTAAACTTGACACTATGAAACAAAGAGAATAAATCAAATCTATCCAAATTAATAGGTTGACTAAATGCGCATATAGTTTATAGCACCATAATGTATATCTAACTCCAGTGACTGAAGATTTTAGGTGTAGAAGAGACATCTTGAAATACTTTAGTCATCTAACTCATGAAAATAGGCATTTTCTTTTAACTTTCCATCAGCACATCGTCATAAATTTTACCGTATTGTATGATGCTAAGTTTTGAAAAGGTATTATTACAATTTTCCCTTTTTTTTTTTTTTTAAAAGAGCGGTATTTAAGTGTCGGTAAAGTCACGCTGATCGATGAAGCACACTGTCTAGCTTTACTAGTTTATAAAAAATGAACCACTTTTAGGAGTTTGTTTCGGGTCATATTTTTCATTTCAAAAAATTTTTATACACAGAACAAATGCACACTTTTACTTCTTTTTTTCCCCCTCTTGCTTGGAATGCACACTTGCATTCAACAATATAAAGAGTCAATGGTCGATCATGAAATGGTCTGAATACATTTAACTAGGAAAAGGTTGTAGAATAAAATACTAATATAAGAAGAAAAAGCTAGGATGTGAATTATTACCTTTTGAGCATCAAGTTGAAGTTTCTCTTTTATGAAGACTAAGGAGAACGATTTGGATTTGCAAGTTCAATCTGTCATCTCCTTTCCCACCCAAAAAAGAATAATAAAAATAATAAATCGGCCAAAATAAAGTATAAAAGATTACGTTCCAAACATAAACTAACATTTAGAGGAAGAAAAACAGAGAACGAATAGTTGCTCTTATTGACCTTTTATCTCTATTTTTTATTTTTTTCCCCTTGTCGTTCTCCAAATTTAGATCATCTTCAAAACATGGACTTTTTGGTGTTGGGGGTTCGTATAATGGTACTCATACTTAAATGATATACCCAAGGAAATATGAAACTTTTTAAAGGTTTGGATTTTGGGTATATGCAAGCTAAAGGTTTTTCCGAATATTTTTTCAAAATTAGTCATAAAACATATGATATTTTCTGACCGTTTACCGGTAATGAAACAACTTATGATTTACGACCTCACAAAATATAATAATTTCTAATTTTTAGAACTAAAATCCTAAAAAATTATTCTGTATAGTAAGTAATTGCAAAAAAGTCATTTTGTCCAAAATTTTCGTACGCAATCCAAATCCCAACCATTGCATTGAAGATTGGGCTAACCAAATGAAATTACATACCAACTTCTTTTTCTTCTTACTCGATTATCTTCGTTGTTTGTTTTGGTTACTGATTTTTAGGTTTATCATAGTTGTTTGCCACTTAATACTCCTGTAGTTTTCCCACTACTGTATACACGCGAAGTGGTTAGTCGACGTTGAAATGCTATACACTAATACAAATATTATCTGGTAATTGTTAGTGACTCCCACTACACAACAAGTACAGTGTGAACCGTACGCAAATAGCATGTGTCCGAAGCAGCCTTCAGAAATTTTATTTCATTGTTTATTATTTTAATTTTCCCTTTCACACCCCAATATATACCAGCATTTTCTCGTACTTGTTGAATTATATAATATGTGGTTAAGATTTTTTTAAAAAAACAACGTTGAACAATGTACATCTTACTATTGTACTCTTACGTTGACCGAAAATATTGGACAGTCATTAATTTCATCCACAATTAGTACTAGCTAGAAAACGTTATATAAAGGCATTAGAGTCTACAAAATCAAACATATATATATATACACACATATATAAATTGGCCTTTGGTTCGCTTATTTGAATGGAAATTATAGAATGTGTTATAATTGGAATAGGAGACATTTGAATGGAAAAAATAGTAGAATGTGTTGTAATTAGAATGGGAGCATTGGAATGGACCATTCAAAAACATCTCTCTCCCTCCATTCTCATTCAAGACACAAAAAAACCATTCTAATGGTTAACTTTTTGGATGGACCATTTGAATAGAAAAACTGAATTATTGAAACAAACACACATTCTAAAAGATCATTTGAATGGAAAAACTGAATTGTTGAAACAAACACACATTCAAATAAATTTTCCATTCTAATGGAATAGAATGGTTGAAATAAACGGGGTGTTTTTATAAGTTAATATTCCTCCTAATGTTGGAAAATGCCAACTGATAATAATTTCAAATCTAAGTGGTGCGGCTGCCTGTGTAGCTGCCAAACTCAGTGGCTATTGTGCCCCACCACATACAAGCAATTAACTAGTTTCATCGAATTGAAAATGGTTTCTTTCTTCTACAATTTTGGAGTCAAATTTCTTGAAAATCTGCAAAAGATGACAACCTTAAAAATGCTAAGGATCGATTAAAAACAACTTGTAGAAATTAATCACTGTTTTTGGACAATATAATAATTAACAAGTAAACTTTCAAGCTGCATAATCGATAGCCACCGAGAATATACATGTCGAAACTCTCTTGGACTTGACTGGCTTTGTTTACCCTAATGTGACTTTTCAAAGGAATTTTACTTGGTATAAAAAAGGAAAAGGTGGCATATTTTAATTGATAAATTAAGTATGTTATATTATATATACATATACATAATGGGTACCATTCAATAGGTTTTTTATTTTTTTACCCATTTATTGCTATTATTTTACACAATTAAAATTTTTCACGCATATCTTTTCATAATAAAAAATAAAAAAAGAAAAATATTAAATACTATGTATTTTTTTAACTACTCATTTTATGATAATCGTTAGACTAATGATCCAACAACCAAGAAAAAAAATACAAATAAATAAAGTTAGAAAAAAATACCTACTATACCGAATTACGACCCACATATAATACCAATACATATCAGTAGAAAGCAATAGCTTATTTTTCTAGCTTCTTAATTTGACTCGTCGCTACCTCCACATATTCTGACGTTGAATTCCAAACAAACACCAAAACTCAAAGTACTTTTTCTAAGGACGGAAAGACTCCCCGACCCCCGTGGACGCCCACTTTCTTAACGCATGTACTAACGCAATTGTGATATTAATTTCAAGCATAAAGAAATGTTTGTTTACATGCCTTTTAATTATTAAACTTAATTATATGGAACCTCTTCTGTTATCTTTTTGACGATTGCGTCTGAACCTTTTCTGTAAATAAAATCTCATTCAAAAAATGTATATATCAAACTAATGTTTGCTTTGACAATATTTTTATTTTGAGCAACGTTATTTAGCACGATTAGACTAAAAATTGGATCCATGTGTCAGATTTGCATGGTCGCCAGGTAATTATATCATTGTTATTAATTAATAGGTCTATTATTATTATTATTATTATTATTATTATTTTGTCATTATCAATTTTGAGGTACTTCTTTTAAAATACGTGACGAAGAAAGGGACAAATTATTAATCATATACAAAGTTAAGACTTTTATTTAATAAAAAATACAGAATTCTAAAACTATTCCCAGTTCGATCATACTCGAAATTTTTCGACTATGTCGAAAAAGCAAAAATAAAGGAGACGACTGGGGTTAAAAAATTTTATTATAGTCGAAAAATTTTCGAATGAGGCCGAGTCATCGGTCGAAATAGTATAGGCAGCATAGCAAGTTAGATCGTGTTTTGATTCCAATCGAAAGAGACACAGCTGAGATTGAGATTAGCGATGATGGCGAGGTAATACATGTGATGATAGTGGCAGAAATAGTTTTGAAATTTGTCAGAGAATAATGTATTTTAGGATTTATTAAGAATAATGTATCTAAGTAATTTTAGTCTAGTAACACAATACTGAGGGTAAATTTTAAAAATATTTGCAGATGCGTCCTTTGTTTCATTATGAAGGTACCTCCTATATGTAAATACTTTCGTTTTTTTTTTAACCATCACCCTAAACAATGGACTTCTGGATCGTAAATTTATCATGTTTAAAAGCTTTTTAATTATTAATTTTTTTAAAATACTAAAATAAAAGGTGAAAATATTCTCAATATTCATTTCAAAATTAAAAAAAAAAAGATAATCAAACAATCTAGTTGTAGAATTCTTATTTGACTATAATAATTCTGATGAGATGAATGACAAAATTATTTTCGTCTAAACTAAAGTTTTTATGGAAAAAAAATATCACGTTCAAAGATCTGAAAAAAGTGGTTATATTCTTAAGAACTATACTATTAAATTTTTGCCCAATTCCTTCGAAGTTAATTTTTATTCAAAATAGAGTTTAATTCCCTTGACAGAGAGAGAGAGAAAAAAAAAAAAACTCTTATTTGAGGGTTTTAGAATATTTGAATTCTCAAAGCTTTATTCCATAAGTACCATATACTTGTTTGGATAAAATTTTTGGTGTGGATATAAAAAATGAGTACTAAAATTTTGAGGCGTATACTTGTTTGGATAAAATTTTTGGTGTGGATATAAAAAATGAGTACTAAAATTTTGAGGCGCCTTTAAAATCCAAATCAAATAGCAGCTTGACCACTTTTCAGTTTCCGAATTCTAACTGGGGGGAAAAAAGTGTATAATAAAACAAATGAATAATCTTGTCCGAAAATTAAAATCACTAAGAAAAAAAAACACACACACTATAAACGAGTTGATATATAATATAGGAGCATCACTGTCCTCTACTATACATAGCACATGAACTCATGAACAGCATGAAAAGCTATGATGTTATGATTAATCATGAACACGAAAATAGTTAAATAAATAAACAAATAGATAAAATAAAATAGTATGGTCAAATTTGTTTAAGGCAATAATTCGCACGTTTTATTTTGACTATGGACCCAACCAATCACATCGTTACACATCATTGGAAAGAGATTTCTAGGAAATGATAGGCGAGAGATTTGCCTTTAGAAATTCAATGGTGGAATATTATTATATAAATATTTGGCAGGGTGGTCCTTTCCGTGATATAAAGAGCCCTTCATCGGCCTCACTTTGAACTTGAGCACTTGAATTTGAGATCACAAGAGGCAGAGAGGTTTTTCTTAAAAGCGAACGAAACAATGGTAAGAGCTCCTTGTTGTGAGAAGATGGGTTTGAAGAAAGGCCCCTGGACCCCTGAGGAGGATCATATTCTCATATCTTATATTCAAAGATATGGCCATGGCAATTGGAGGGCACTGCCCAAACAAGCTGGTAAATTTATATATAGTTATTTCATTTGAAGTTTGAGCTTAATTTAGATTTAATTTGGAATATTTGGTTTGGTATATACTTAAAGTGTTCCTTTTTGATATCCCTTCATTTGGAGATATTCTTTATATGGATTCTGATGAATATATGTCTCTTTTTGCATCTATAGGTTTATTAAGGTGTGGAAAGAGTTGCAGGCTTAGGTGGATAAACTACTTGAGACCGGATATTAAACGGGGGAATTTTACTAGGGATGAAGAGGAAACCATCATCAAGCTACATGAAATGTTGGGCAATAGGTACATTAATATTCATATCATCATGACAATATATAGTATTTCAATTCTAAATATTGTTCAATCCGAAATTTACATCTTAATTGGTTGAAGAATTAAGCAAGATTGCAGTATATATAAACAAGGCATTGATGGAACTCATCAAATCCTTTTTGAATAATATTAATATTTAATTCGTGTCTATTATGATTAAATGACATAACGTACAAAATTTTAAAATTATTAAATTTTAATATAATATATGGTTTCAATTCTGCTAAAATTGGATAGAGGATTTGGACTTGAGAGAGATAAACCTTAATTAATAATTTTTTATTAAATTACTGGAAAACAACCGGAGAACAGCAAGGAAGCTGACTTGTTTTATTTGTGAACTATTTCATCAGAAAGGGACAACATATATTGCCAAAACATGTCGGCATAAAAAGATTCCTTGCGTAACTTTTTTTTGTACTCTATATTGAAATCACATATAACACGTTTTCTCGGCATTTATTTAAAAATGCTACTAACACACTCAGTATAGCACTAAGTGCACATAATGATTCATGTGACAACACAGAAATAAAGAATTTCTTAACATTCTTTTTGGATTTAATATTACTCAAAAGCAAGAATTAATCACATTGTTTATCTTTAAAGCAAATCTTAATGAGATTTTTGTTGTTGCTTTTTTTTTTTAGATGGTCGGCAATAGCAGCCAGATTGCCGGGACGAACAGACAATGAGATTAAAAATGTGTGGCACACACATTTAAAGAAAAGGCTCACACAAAATCATGTCGTTCAGAAGACAAAACGACACCATAATCACGAGCCCAAAGATGAGCCCCATGATCATCAAGTACTTCCCACTAATTTTTCAAGTGATGCCAAATACGACATCGCGGAGGATAGGCCAGTTTCGCCTCCTCAATCTTCATCAAGCAGTACCGACATCTCATCAGTGACCACTAGTACTGATGATGATCACAACAATAACACTAACAATGGATCAATCAAATCCGATTCGCCGGATAACTTCTCCGAAATGGACGAGGATTTTTGGTCCGAAGTTTTCTCATCCGAGAATAATTATTCTAAGGCGGTGGTGGATGATTTTTCAGCTATCAGTGCCGATTCTCATCAACTTCAATATTCAGTGTCTCCACTAGTGACTATAGAGCCGGACCATGCCTTAAATTCAAATATGTATAATGATGAAGATATGGATTTTTGGAACAACGTCTTCACTAGAGCTGCGGATTTACCGGAATTGTTACTATAGCTGAAATGAATTAAAGCAAATTAAATTGTAATCCATACATCAAATAATTAATTAAATTCTTCATCATAACTTTTTTTTTGGGGGGGGTGGACAATGGGTATTGTTGTTAACGCTAAGCTGCCCAATTTTTTGACCCTTCTACTATAGAATAATAGAATTATACACTTGTACAAAGCATTTTTATTCAACGCGCAAAGTGTTCAACCTTCAAAACGTACGGCATTTATATAAAATTGTTTTAATTATCAGGCCCTACTTATTCACATGCGGACAGACTATGTGTCAATTTAATTGGATGTTACATGTCGATTTGTAATATGTATGGTTATGACGGCGTTTTCCTTTGACAGTGATACGTATAAACAAATACAAAGAATGAAGAATATTGAGGAACGAAGAATGAAGGACGCCTCTTTTTATATTTAATTATAATATTAGTATATTTGGTCTATCCGGCCCATTTGAGTTGAGCTATAACAACAAAATTATAGGATGCATCATATCATAATATATAAAAATATGCATAGCTGGGGCTTAGCCAATATGTACAGTCTCCACTCTCCACCACGGACTCTCTTTTTCCTAATGCACGATTTGTGCAGAATTGACGATGCGTACGTACGTACGCTTCGGTTGACCAGTGGCATTTTCAAGTACAAGACGCAAATTTAGGGCGCATGTATAAGATTTCATAAATCTAAATAGTTTTTATATAAAATATTAATATGATATATTCTACAAATCCAAAAACATCTTTTCTTTCTACAATCGGATTTGTGGAATAGGATTCGAATCATATATCAAACGTCCTAATATTGCACAATTTGAAAAATCGTTTAAAATAATAACTTAATTGATATGGTATTATATCAATTAAGTTGCACAATTTGAAAAATTTTGAGCCCCCACATCTTAGCCATTCATTTACAATCGGACGCCTCAAACTTCATGACCCTACTTAGGGTCATTTTCCCATAACCCTACATTAGACGCGCCCTACGTATTATTTTTCTATTTTGGAACATCATATTGTTTGTCAATAACTTAATATATATTAAATGCATAAATAGGGGTATTTTACATCCAATCTATTAGTACATCATGATGATAAAAGAGACTCATTCACAGATGCTATCAAAACTAAACCTTATTGGCATGCACATATCTAAAATTACGTAGACATTTATTATAAATTACTCGTTATACCGCGTTTTGCACAAGTTGATATTAATATTGAATACATTGAAGCTTAATTTATAGTTAGATTTAATATATTACAATATTAAATAATGTATTTATATCTATATTTATTTTAATGAGACTAATATAGCACAACTATTTGACATTCAATGAACTAAATTTAATATAAGGTATCATTAATATTAAATTAAATATAATATTATGTAAAATATTAAATAATATATTTATCTCTATATTTATTTTGATGAGACGAATCTAGCGTAACTATTTATTCGATGAACTAAATTTATTATAAAGTATCATTAATATTAAATTAAATACAATATTATATAATACATGTATATATTATAACCAATTATGATATGAAAAAAATAATAATATAACCAATCATATCATAAAAAAAGAGTTAAATTAGGAATTTTCCAAAAATTTTAAAAATAGAATATTGATGTATGTCTTACAACCAATCACAGCAAAAAAAAATAATAATAATACTAATCATATCATAAAAAAATAAGAATTAAATTAAGAATTTTTTAGAAATTTTAAAAATAGAATACTAAGTAAATAAGCTATCATATTTTTTTTTACACTCTTGCTTCAGACTTAATATAGATATATAGATAAGATGAACGAATTTTTCAAATTTGGAAGAGACACGCACTAGTTGTTAGATGCCTTAAAAAGCCGTGATAACATGTTGAGTCGTAATTATCGTAAGATGAACTCCTTTATAAATTATATACAGTTGTATAAAGCTAATTCAAACTTGAATTTATTAGTCAATTCAAGGACGGTAAATTAAATAATAAATGTTACTCGAGTTGACATATTTATCCGATTCACTATTTGGTAATGACTTATATGACATTGCATGTCAACTTATTCGACGAAAAGATGGATGCCAGCCATGCCATGACAAAATCTGTTGTACGTGCGCGTTACATATGCAATGATGAATTTAACCTCCTAATTAAGGCAGTGAAATGTATTATAATTAAGTTTCAATTACTTACGCGCAACTTTTTTGTTTTTGCAGCAAAGAAAAATATTAAAAAACGCCACAATGATTAGGAAGACGCCATGTCCCTGTCGTTCAACTAAAACACGACATTGTTTGACGAGAAAACGACACATGTCCGAGAAAACGAATAATAAGCTGTTAAATTTAATACCACAATGGCACAATGCACATGTGATTCATATGTTTGACTTTGAAATGAGGCGTGTAGGTTTTTTTTTGTTTTTAATTTTTTTAAAGACATTAATAAAAACGCACGTTGTTCCGTTTTGAAAAACCAAGGATGTTGTAATACAGCAGCAATATATAGTTTCGTTGTCAAGAATAAGTTGACACTGTTTTTTTTTTTTTTTTTTTCTTCTTCTTTGAAAAAATTGAAAGTGATAAACGATCGAGTTGTCAATTGTTAGATAAACGACAACGAAGAACCAAATTTGGAAGCGAACGAAATATGATTTCAGTTTAATAAGATGAGTACATGTCTTTATTTCTTCCATCTTTCCTCTTGCCGGGTAAAATTAATTAATGTTAATTACTTTGCTCTTGGTTGCCATGGTCAGGAAGCATCGAGATTTTGTTTCTTGTCGTTGGTGAGATGTTTGTCGTTGAAACTGTATTGTCGTGGTAGTTAATGATGTTGCTATAGCTAGGTAGAATGGTTGCAATAACATATGAATTGAACGTGATTCTTCGGTTGGAATAGCTCTCTTAATTTAGATAATATTATTTTTATACCTTGTATTTTGACACTTTATTTAGTTTGTACCTTGTGTTTTGGTTATTATCAACATTAACCCTTATATTTAATATTTGTTATAAATTTATACATTGACACCAGTTTAGAACAAAAGTTAATTTACCGAGATGATTTAATAAACTTATTATCAGATCAATTTTTATATAGTTTATTTTCAAATTTTTAAATATCATCTTAATAAATTAAGTGCTCTAAATTTGTATTAGCGTACAAATTTGTAAGAGATTTCTAATTTAAAGATCAATATTGATAATAACCAAAACACAAGGTACAATTTGAATAAAGTATCAAAATACAAAGTATAAAAATGATATTATCCCCCTTAATTTGTTAAGTTTTCTTCTTTTTTTAAGGATTCTTAGTGATTGACGCTGAATTTTACCTATGTCTTAATTAATTAATGTCCATATAACTCATCTATACCCAAAAAAAAAAAAAATTAATAATTATGCAGACAAGTTGGCTTCTCTAAGTGTTTGAAATATAATAAGATGTGGTAAGGGTTGGCAGGCTCATAGTTTGCTTCTACCTCGAGTTAAAGGATTGTTTGAAAGGATAGATCTATGTTAGGGCGAGTGGGGGTATATATGTAATTTTGATTTTACCATGTACATTTATTTATTTATTACTTCTTCTTTTTTTTTTTTTTTTTCAATTTGACCTTTATTTAAGTTCTATTTTTTTGGTTAGTTTACTAATTATTTCTCAATATGCCCAAGACCGATTTTTTTGTTGTTGTTTTTTTTTATTATTATTTTGAAAGGTATTGTTATTTTATGTTACCTTATACCTTTGAAGGAGAATTGGGGAAGTAAATTATTTTGAAGCTGACTTTTATTTGTTTTTGCACTTTGTCCCATTTAATATTAAGATGATCCCAAAACACTCATCTATAATGACTAAATACTATTTTTATACCCTCTGTTCTCAAAAAAAAAAAAAAAAAGAACATCACATCATACTTTTGGGTTTTGTATACCCTTTGTTCTCTCTCTCCGACGTTGTTTTGTTCATCATCGTCTTCTCCGGCGTGGTTTGATTTGTCTTTTCCAATATTCTTCTCGGATGTTTTTTTTTTTTTTTTTCTCTCTCTCCGACGTTGTTTTGTTCATCA
>JXTC01000209.1:169159-191113 GCA_002914845.1 Trema orientale
TATGAACTTGCACTATATAAAACATATGAACCAACGAGAAAATTATTTAATATTCAATATGTTCACAATTAAAAATATTCAGTACAATAATAATTGTTAAACTAAAAAACTAAAATATCATATTGTTTTTCTTAAACCAAAACAAGACTATATATTCCGTATCACTTTTACTTTTGTGTTTCCGTATCACTTGTGTATTCTGTTATCATCTTGTTATCGACCCAATGATAAAGTTCTACGGCCATCTTCTGCTGATAGAATACCATTTTCTCTTGTGTTACTTCATTTTCGGCGATATTCATCATCAATACCTCCGTTCTTTTGATTACAAACATTCCGCAGTCGGCCCTACTTTTATGAGAGAAATTGTTAGAATTTACAAGTCATATACTATGCATTAAAAACTATATACTACGTCTAAATTAGCATATACCACACTGAGGTATCAAAGTAAGTTCATAAGTCATATATCAAATATTAAAAGTTATGTACTGTAGCCAATTTCATATATATTAATATTGACTTTTAGAGTTATCTTACCCATTTTGTTGTATTTCAATATCCTCTACAAGTTCAAGGCGAAGTTTTCTTGGTTGATATGTTTTCTCTCCTCATAAAAAGTTATGGATTCCAAGAGATTTGGTATCATTATTGTGTAAACAACAAGTAGTACAAGAGGTTTGATCACTTAGATTCTGGTATAACGTACTCCATTTTAATTTGAATTCTACAAATATATGAACCAAATACACAAGGTTATGAATGAAACACATAAACTTATTAACTAAATACAAATTAAACAGATACTTAAAAATTCATGAACCACTATGAAAAATTCTTGAACCAACGTGAACATTTCATGTACTACTATGAAAAAATCATGAACTACTATGAAAAATTTATGAACCAAATAGAATTGGATATTACGTGAACTTGCCTTTTAAATTGACAACTATGAACCATACACATTATATAGTTAAAATAAATATTGTACAGAAATTAGTTCATAGTACCAAGTATTGAAAAAATAATAAACCTAAAATCAATAGAATATAATTTATGAACTCATCTTATTATTTATGAACGACAATGAAAAATTCATGAACCACTATGAAAAATTCATGAAACAAATATAATTGGATATTATCTGAATGTGTGTACTCAACTTATAAATGTGTGCACTTGAGGAATGTGTACAATTGAGAAAAACAGAAATCTATAAACCAGATACCTATAAACCATATATCTATAAACTAACAAATTAAATGAGGAAACACAAATAATGATTTAACCTACATTAGAACAGTAAAAACAATAACTTGCAATGACAGGAAGATTACATCAAGCAAGCATTAGAATACAATAAAAGAAGAGAAAAATTGACCATAAAAAAAGTTAAAAGAAAACCAAAATATTCGTGAAATAACATTTATTATTATCTACAGGTCATATTGGAAGATAAATTTTGATTTGTTTTTAATAAAAACTAGTAGCACATTACTTCATCAAACAACCATTCACATGTCTAATAATACGGAAGAGATATTTAGAATGGGATATACCAAGATACAAATATAATATACCCTGCCTAAAAAATCATGTACCGTATATAAAAAACTATGAACCGAATTTTATATAATTCAGATTAGATCAAACAATATCAAAATCTTTATTTTTTCACCATAATCATGAACTAAAATGGCAATTCATCAACCAGATTATATCAAACAATATCAAAATCCTTATTTTTTTACTATAATCATAAACTAAAATGGCAATTCATCAACCAAATACTAGAACCCCTAGAATAGGATATATCAAGATAAAAATATAATATATCTGCTAAAAAAATCATGTACCACAACTAGAGAAAGATATACCATAGTTAAAAGTTTATAAACCAAACATAATCTGAAATTCAAATCATCTCTCATATAAACTAAATTATATTTATCATATCTAGAGTAAAATAGACCACAATTTAAAATAATTTATGTTATAGAAATATAATCTTAAAATCAAACTTAATTTAAATAAAACTAAAATCTAAATAAATACAATTGAATACGAATATATCTATAAACAACAATCAAATTAAAGTTGATATACCTTTCAACCAATGAAAACTTGTTGCAGGACCTTCAACCATCAATGGCATTCCTTTGATCTTCATTGAGATCGGAGAATCTTTAATCGTCATTGAGATTCGGTATGCTTTTGGTCTTCATTGAAATCTAATGGATGTTCGATCTCTGTCGAGATCGGTAAACCTTCGACCATCGTCAAGATCTAGCAGGAGTTGTAGAAGCAAAACTCTCATTCATAGCTGTGATCTGCATTGTGAAGGAGAGAGTAACAGAACGCGTGAGGAAAAAAAAAAAGAAAAATGACGATGAAGACGAGTTCTGAGCTTTGAGAGGTATTATTGGTACTAAATTTCTAACAGGCCTTTTGTTGGATATATATATGAGAAATTTAGGTGTATGACCAAAATTTTAAATTTGATTAAGTAGATGTCCACTTTTAAAATTTTATAACTAAATGTCCAGGTATATATATTTTTATACTTGGTAGATACACATATCTACTAATTTTAGTTACTGTATTGAAATATACTGGGTATATAATTTTTTATACTTGGTTTATAAAATTTTACACTTGGTATATATGCATATATACCAGACATTTTGCTATAACATTTGACAAAGGGACATTTACTGAAATTAGGCCCAAAATTTGGTCATATTTCTAAAAGCCCCTATATATATATAAGATTTGGACTGTGGCTATGAACTAAAATGAGGCCCAAAATTTGGTTATATATCAAGTCTACCCTAAAAAATTTTAAATATTGTACTTTTATTTTAAGCATCCTTTTCATTCCTAAAATAGCTCTTGCCTTATTCAGTACCCCATCAATTTTATTTACTTATCAATTTTGGCACCCTAAGCCACTATATCTACAAATAATCGGTTTTTTTTTTTGGCCCAAATAATCATTGGTGGGATAAGAGCAAGTAATAAAAAACAATATAGAAAAATTTAGAGCAATGAACCATTTGAAAGTGAATTTTGAATAAATGCTTAAGTTTTAAAACTTTTTACAAAATAGTCTTTTTATATTATCGAGTATGGTATTGAGGTAGTCGAGTATGCAATTGAGTATTGTCGAGAAATGCTACTTTGTAAATAAATTAAAAACTTAGGCTTTTTTTGTAAATATGTATTTAGAAAAAAAAAAAAAAGGCTCCTTTGCCAATTGTCGACCCAACAATATATATAGAGATGTGTTCTTTTTTTGGTTTAAAGTAATAAACGAAAGTTGAACATTGTTTTTATTTTCAAAATAAAAAATAAGCAATAAAAATAAGAGCTCTTTCACAGAACATCGATTCAGTAAACATTACAAATTCATTACTCTCCCAAAGGCTATGATGGAATAAGATTTTTTTTTTTAAGAAAAAAACAACAATAACAACAATACTAGGTACATTATTTGCCTGGGAAAAATCATCTATGATATACCATTTTCTCCAATTTTAACAAAGAACTAGAGTATTTTACACAAAACTTTTGGTTCATCTTTTGGTTTAGTTAAGTTTTCTTTTTTGACTCAAAACAATTAAAGTTCATCATAATATTGTTCAGTTGATGAAAAAAAATAAGAAAGTAGGAGGCTTGTGGAGAAATTTAGGGTTAGTTATAATATGATAGCGTGTACTTATTATGAAAGAACTGTTAAAAAATAAATTTAAAAAAAAGTATATAATTATATATTTTAATCTTTTCATTTAAGGATAAATTAGTAGTAAAAAAAATATTGAGAAAAATGGGTAGAAATAAAGTCCACCTAACCATAATAGGGGAGTGCTTTTTGGATTAACTCTTTAATATTTTACTTTTTGGTTTTGTTTCATTTTTTTTTTCCTTTTTCTCAAAAACTAGTCTCCATTAAATTTATTTTCTTCACCTTTTCCCCAAAAATTTTAGTCTTATTAATTTTTACTAAAAAATTGTCTACTCCCAATATTCATTTAGATTCAATAAACAACAATTAGGAAACATAAATTTTCGAAAAAAATAATTCTTGGACAAGTAATATATGATCATATGTGATGTGATTTTCTAGTATTCAAGACCAAATATGTTTGTGTATCTCACTTTTTAACCTTATTACATTAAATAGAAAATTATTAACAAACATTTAAATTGGAAAACACCAAAAACCTTGTATGTGTTTTAGTAAAATATCAGTGTCAAATTATATTTTTAGAAATGCAAACTATACCTCCTTAGTATTCCAAATTGAGTAAAAATTATGCATTCTAACGAAATCATTGTTGACTTTTGTTCATTTTCTTATTTAAAAATGTCTAAGGTCCTCGTATCAAGTAGTCAAGTTCTCTATTAAACTTACACCCAAATAGCTTAAAGGCTAGTTCAGTATTACTATGTTGTAGCTCTATTGTGAGCAAGAAGTAGTTGTGAGAAAAAAAATTACAGGCGTTTGGTAAATTTAATATACAAAACTATTGTATTGTTTAAGAGTAGCATCTAAGTGTTTGGTAAACTATAAATTATGTGTGTTGTAATGTGTTATTTTAAACAACTTATATTATGGAAGTGGAATCAGCTTTGAAAAGTAACCTTTACCATACTTATTAAATTCTGCTTAAATTAGCAGTTACACAGTAACTTTTGGAATCAACTGACCAAAAGCAGAAATTTGGCAAATGCCCCTATTCTTGATTTTTTTCGTTAACCACTTTTAAAAGCTAAAAATAGCCACCATAATGCCCCAAATTTATTTTTAAAAAATCTACAAAATTAAAATATATGTATATATACATATCTAAATATGAACGGGTGTATGGTTATAGAATTAAAGATATAATTTAACTATTTGGCCAATTTTGACTAAGGATATTAGTTATAGAGTTAAAGATATAGTTTAACTATTTGGCCAATTTTGACTAAGGATATCAGTTAGGATATTAGTTTTACTGTAAAAATAATTTTATCAAATTTGACCTAAAAGCAATTTTAATCTTGGCAATCTAAAAGGAATAGATTTGGCATCCCAAAAAGACACAATGTTGAAACTGGTATTTTGCTAAAACATAAGAGAGATTTTTAGTATTTTCCATTTTGAATTGGGGTTTTTACTTCTAAGGGGTTCTATTAGTGGCCTTGTGGTGATAAAAAGGTCTCATTCAAAAATTTTATCAAAACTAAACCCTCAATGTCATATCATTCATCTAAATTTACCTAAATACTTTAGTTGAAATGCTTGCTTCTTTTCTTGCTACTCTGAGTTTTTTCACCAACGTCTTTCGTAGGTGAGTCATTGCCATAAAATCTAGTCTTTTTGATCTCAGGTCTGGTTTTTAAACTCATATCTAGGATTTTTGACCTTATCAAATTTTCACTCGATGATGGAGAGGTGATGGTGATTTCAAATTTTCAATTATTTCACTAAAAAAAGGAGAAAAATTTAGAGGAATGAACCATTTGAAGGTAAATTTTGAACAAAGGCCCAAGTTTTAAAACTCTTTGCAAAATAGTCTTTTTATATTATCGGGTATAGTATTGGCGTAGTTGAGTATGTAGTAGAGTATAGTCGAGTAGTGTCGAGAAAAACTACTTTGCAAATAAATTAAAAACATAAGCATTTTTGCAAATATGTATTTTAAAAAAGGCTCTTTTACTAATACCTTTAAAAAAATCTATTTTTGTAAATGATTTATAATTTGTCTCATATTTCACCATAAGCTTTTAAATAAGATCAAAATTGATAATATCCCTTTAGAATTTTCTCTCTTACACAAAAAAAAAAAAAAAAAAAAAATCTCATCACAGTCCCACTTTAAACAAAGTCATGGATCTATCATCAATTTTTTTTTGGCATACCATTTGACAGATTAATGTGCTTTCTTGTAATTTTGGAAAAAGTTCATAAATACCCGTTTTTAAAACTATATTTCATAAATACCTGTTTCTTATTTTTATTTCATGAATACTTGTTTTTATACATTTTTTTGGAGAAGTGTAGACCACCACTGTTTTACACATGAAATGTAGATCACGGTATATATTTCATGCATTAAATGTATACCGCGGTCTATATTTCATGAATAAAATTTACACTCAAAATTGGCACACATTTTAAAATATGTACCGTTCATATTTTACACATAAAATGTGTACCTCATGGATAAAATTTACATTGTAAATGTGGACCACTTATTTTTTCATATGAAATGTGGACCGTAAAAATAGGTATTTTTGAGAGAAGTTTTAAAAACTTGTATTTTTGAAATAAGTTTTAAAAAACAGGTATTAGGTGTAATTTTCACTATAATTTTTCCTTTTTTTCCTGATTAATATTCTCCTCCCTTTTGTTTATAGGTTTGTTCAAAAAAAAAAAAAAAAGGAAAGGAAAATGCTAAAAATCGTAATAAGTTATCCGAAAAAATAAGTTGAAAGATAAATTGACATTTTTTAAAATGCCAAACTAAATATTAGATTGCCTTTTTTTTTTTATCAATTTACTGGATTTTTTAGGAGATGTTTTACTGGTTTTTTTACCAATCAAGATGAAATGATAAAATTACCCTTCATTTGCAAAAAACCCAGAAATGACCTTAGCAAAATCTTAAAAAAAAAATTCAAAGATAAAAAATTAAATTTTAAAATCAAACCAAAGAAATTAGTTATTTTGGAAAATCAAACAAAAGTTATTAATTTAACATTATGCAGATTTTTCACCTATATTCTCTATGGGTAGATTTGTCATTTCATTTCGATTTTTCTTAATTTGCCATTGAATGGCCCATCTTCTTCCAGCCGACCTGCCTCGGCCGTGGGGCTTGCATGCCTGATCAATATAGGCCTAAATATAACATTACAAACCGACTAAGCCCAATAATAATAATAATGAGGAAATTATATTTTTTGATGCTACAAGTAAAAAAAAAAAAAAATTGAAAAATCCAGAATTTTGAAATTATTTGAAAATTCTGGATTTAATTAGAAAATTATCATTTTTAAAGAAAAATACCATTTTTTATTAATTAGTAAGATACTCGAAGTAACTTGTCAAATTATCTGACATAACTTAATTAATTACTTTTAAGTAACTAGATCGGTTATCCAAAGTTACCCAGCAGGTTAGTGATAGTATCACCGTAAATTACTAATTTTCAAGAAAAAGTGGTAGGTTTCTACATATTTATTAAAAATGATATTTGTCTAAAGTTTTTCAGAAGTGATATTTTTCTAATCGGATTTTTCCAAAAAATCAGCCCATTTTCAATTTTTAACGCTATGCTCTGGATTTCTGTAAGAAGCCTAATAATAATAATAATAAACAAAAAAGAAAATCTATAAAATATAAACCGACTCGCTAGCTTCATCGTTTTCTTCATAATCTCTCATCAGAAGACCCAAAAGCCTCGACCCTTTTCTGTTTCAACATCTGTAAAGAACCAAGGACCCTACAATGGCGACTGCTTCAGGTTCGATTTTATTCCATCTTCTTTTCTATTTTTTTTTCCTTTGGATTCATATGCGTAAATTTTAGGGTTTTTTTTCTTCTTCTTTTTCTGGATAAGTAGATAATTGCCCTGTAATGGGATCTTCGGGCTTGAAGATCATTTCGAAATTTTTTCATATTTTCGGACATGTAAAGCGTCGAAATTTGTATCTTAGGGTTAAATTTATGCGTAGCAAAAATTTGGTATATTTGAGTATGGATACGTTGATACAGTGCTAACTCTGGAATTGTTTTGGGGTTAGGGCTTAGTTTTCTGTGCTGAAATCTTGTGATTATGGATAATATTGGGTTTCTTATTATTGTGGTTATTTATCACGATTGGGTGTGGTTGCAGTGGCATTCAAGTCTAGGGAAGACCATAGAAAGCAAATTGAATTGGAAGAAGCTCGTAAAGCTGGGCTCGCACCGGCTGAAGTAGACGAGGATGGAAAGGAGATCAATCCCCACATTCCCCAATATATGTCATCTGCACCTTGGTATCTCAACTCAGAGAGACCTGTAAGTTAATTTGCTATGTCTGTTTTAGTTCATTGTTTTGACCCACAATGTCATTTGACTTCTAAATGCTTGAAATTTGTGTATGTTTATCTTATCAGAGTTTGAAACATCAAAGGAAGTGGAAATCAGATCCGAATTATACGAAAT
The DNA here is from genome assembly GCA_002914845.1 of Trema orientale. Taxonomy (NCBI): domain Eukaryota; kingdom Viridiplantae; phylum Streptophyta; class Magnoliopsida; order Rosales; family Cannabaceae; genus Trema; species Trema orientale. The sequence continues at coordinate 177,360 of JXTC01000209.1, forward strand.
CATGGTACGACAGGGGTGCCAAGATTTTCCAGGCGGACAAATACAGGAAAGGAGCATGTCAGAAGTAAGTAGACTATTTCTATACAGTCACTCAAATGTCTCTTTAACATGAGCATGTTGTTAAACCAAAGCAAGCATATTAAATGTTTTGGGTTTTATCACTGACAGGCTTAGAATTGCATAGTAATTGCATGATTTTAACTTGTTGCCTGTGATGGGTATGTATGCTCAGTGGTTGTTCCCCCCCTCCTTAACTTTGATTACAAGTTAAACTTGTAGGTATTGTATGTTGCTAGTAATACCACAACTTTGATTTCATGTCTCAAGAAAGTTTATTTTAGACCTTTATATATAAGTAATTCTGCTGTCTTTCTCATGCTTTGGAGCACAATGGTTGACTGCTTCGTTGTTTGCTGCAGCTGTGGAGCCATGACACACGATGCGAAAGCATGTATGGAAAGACCCCGCAAAGTAGGAGCAAAGTGGACAAACAAACATATTGCCCCTGATGAAAAAGTAGAGACCTTTGAGCTTGACTATGATGGAAAACGGGACCGATGGAATGGATATGATGCATCAACTTATTCTCTTGTCATTGAGAGATATGAAGCAAGGGACGAAGCTCGAAGGAAGTACCTGAAGGAACAACAACTTAAGAAATTAGAGGAGAAAAATAACAACCAAGATGGTGAGACTGAGGGAGGTGACAGTGATGAAGATGTTGATGAAGATGATTTAAGGGTAGATGAAGCGAAGGTTGATGAAAGTAAACAAATGGACTTCGCAAAAGTTGAGAAGCGTGTGCGGACAACAGGTGGTGGGAGCACAGGAACTGTCAGGTATGGCTTTATTTATATTGCCATCATTTTATTACTTACTAGAAGTAGTGGGTTGTGCGTAACTGGGTGATCGGGTGTATAGCAAAATTGGCAATATTAGAGTTGTTTTCTTTACTTGTGTGTTATTATTCATATGCGAATGTTGCTTTTTTTATTTCTCTTCAAGGAATTTGCGTATTCGTGAGGACACAGCAAAATATCTTCTTAATCTTGATGTGAACTCTGCACATTACGATCCCAAGACCCGATCTATGCGTGAGGACCCTCTTCCAGATGCAGATCCAAATGAGAAGTTCTATGGAGTAAGTGCCTTTAAAATTTTGAGATATTTGATGTAATTTTGGTTTATTTGTTACGTTATATTGTGTATTTTGGCCCTTATTTGTTGCTTCTAAAATTGTAGGGTGATAACCAATATAGAAACAGTGGTCAAGCTTTGGAGTTCAAGCAGCTGAACTTACATGCTTGGGAGGCATTTGACAAGGGACAAGATATTCACATGCAAGCAGCTCCATCCCAAGCTGAGTTGCTTTACAAGAACTACAAGGTCATAAAGGAGAAACTGAAGTCTCAAACAAAGGACACCATTTTGAACAAATATGGGAATGCAGCTAGTGAGGAAGAAATCCCAAGGGAACTCTTACTGGGGCAAACCGAACGAGAAGTTGAATATGATCGTGCTGGTAGGATCATCAAGGGGCAGGTAAGATTTGCATCAACATTTCACTGTTCGTGCTCAGCTTAGGTTTCTAATTTGCATTTCAAACTATTAATTAGCACCTTCTCTGTTTCTGCAATTTCTTTTTTTTCTATCACCTTGCTATTCTTCTATGTACTGCTATTGTTCTTGTTATAAGCTTTTATCCTGTTGTTTAGTGTCTTGCTGTGTTCTTGTATTTCCGAAATTAACTTTATTATTTTAAAAATTATTGTTACTCTATTGTGAACATGGCCTATTATGTATTTTGTACTTTTGATGAGCAACATTTATTTTGTATCCTTTTTCTTCTTTTTTCGCTTGGTCTGCTAGATTTATATCATGCTGAAGAAAGGATTGTAATATGACCAAGTCTGCCCTGTTCTTTTGTATAGGAGATGGCCCTTCCCAAAAGCAAGTATGAAGAAGATGTTTTCATTAACAACCACACAACTGTTTGGGGTTCATGGTGGAAGGATCATCAGTGGGGCTACAAGTGCTGCAAGCAGCTGATTCGAAACAGCTATTGCACCGGTGCTGCTGGAATTGAAGCCGCTGAGGCTGCTTCAGATCTCATGAAGGCTAATATTGCGAGGAAAGAGGCTGGTGAAGGTAAATGTCCACTGATACTGGGATCTTTCTTCTTATAGTTTGATATTTGTCTGATGGCTGTTTGAAGAATCGTTACCAATTCGTAGCCCTTGAGTTTATTTGTTATATTCAGTTCTTTCTTCCTATATTTTTGAACAGAGCCACCTGCACCAGTGGAGGAGAAAAAACTTGCTACTTGGGGAACTGACATTCCAGATGATTTAATCTTGGATGAAAAATTACTTGCCAAAGCTCTTAAAAAGGTTAGTGGGGATTCTGAGTTTCTAGTCTGTTTTCTTTCTCCTGTTACTTCTACTTCTTGTTGATTATTTTCTCAACTTGTAATGCAAGTTGAACTATGATTTGGAAAAAGGAAATAATCGTAGAATATTCCAGTTAAAAATCACAGAGTTTAGACCTGAGTTGAGATTTAAATTGTTTGGTTGGATGTCTTTCGCTTATGTACAAATAATTGACTAAAAAATTTTGGTTTGGACAGGAGGATGAGAGGAGGAGAGAAGAGAAAGATGAAAGAAAGCGCAAGTACAATGTGAAGTGGAATGATGAGGTACTTTCATGTTTTCACTTTAAGTGGTTCAATTGTCGCAACTGGCTTACTGTCACACTGGTTGCATGTGGATTTCCTCACGTTTGGTTGGGTTCATCAATTTCAGGTTACACCTGAAGACATGGAGGCTTATAGAATGAAAAAGGTCCATCATGATGATCCAATGAAGGATTTCCTGTGATGAACGACGATTACTCTTATTGGCTGTCTCCTGCTGTTGGCCGCTGCATGTGTGTATATATATCTCTGTTGTATTATGCAATTTCTTCTCCACTCTATGAATTTTCATATTTTAGTTTTGGCAATTATTAGTTGTTGAAATTAACAACCTAGAGATAAACAGTTCTATCTGGAAAAAAAGTTCAGAGTGCTATAATTGTAAGATGTATTTTATTATTCTTGAGGTTTGATTAATTTTACTAATGGTCCTGTTGTCATAATTTGACTTATTTTAACTTAGATAGGACACTATCCTTAACTTGGTTGTTATCATTGGTCATCTTGTCAGGAGATCGTTAACCATCTTTTTTGTTGGACATCAGTGAATAGAAAAGCTCTTTATTTGTGTAGGATATTAATTATTAATACTTAAATTTCTATTAGGTTCATTTGTTTTAATATTTAAATTTCTATTAGGTTCATTTGTTCAAAATATTAGGTTTTGTTGCTCCTTTTTGGAGGAAATTGGGTTAAGTAGAAGTTCGTGGCTCAACTTCTTCTAACAGTGTGTTTTCGTTTGTGTAGTTTTTATTTAAATTTTAGAACTGTTATTTTTGGATATTTTAATTTGGCTATAATTGGTTCTTGAAAGCATTCTTTTCAAGAAAAGACAAATTTATCTGGAAAAAAGGCTAGCGCAAAAAGTGCACACTATATTTAGTCCTGCTCGAGTTTTAAATGTATTTTATTAACCTAATAAATAGGTAACATAAAAACAAATATATAAAATAATTATGGGGAATTACAAATATTTACTTCTTGTGTTTCAACTTTTTTCCCCTTCGGTATTTTATGAAGTACGTTATTTGTTACTAATTACAAATTGAAACAAGAATATGAATCTACAAAAAAAAATTATTGTTTTGGGAGGCAGCTATAATAGGGGTGTCCCTACGTAAGGCCTATGTTTATACACCGTTTGATGGGAATCTGTGTAAGAATCTGTTTATACACAGATTCCTATCAAACGGTGTATAAATAGGGCCTTAGGTAGAGACGCCCCTACTGTAGACGCGCCCATTGTTTTGACTAGCTTTTAATACATCATTACGAAAATTTGTAAAGAGCGTTTTAATATCATAAATAATTTCTGAACGCTAGTTCATTGTCAGAAAATATGAGTGGCAATAAACGAGACTGATTAGAAAAGACATGCATGTCTCCAACAAAACTTTGTTGGAAGTCGTCATGAAATGTCGATCTACTGCATGAATATGAGCTCAAAACTGTGGGAAGTCTTTATGAAATGTTGATCTACTGCATAAATATGAACTCTTCGCGTGATTCATAAAACGGCTCTTTTATTCTTCTTCATTATATCCTTATTTTAAAAGAACACTCAGATTAGAGTAACAAACCAAATACTAGATCTCGTTGTCGACGGTGGGTGTGGGACCCATAATCATCAGATCTCGTTGACGGTGGGTGCCGTATGACATGTACAAACATGCCAGACGGGTATTTATTGCTTTAATTGTTGGTTTAATTACATCAATAACAGTTAATTATGCCGTTAAAATAGAATTGTTAGACAATTGAAAAGAAATTCTCCATTGGAAATTTGAATCTAAGATGATTAAAAGTGTACCATGTCAATATGAACCCACGAGAAGCGATTTGCACAAGACCCAAAGCATGGTATCCAAACCTAGGGATATAGAAGAAATAATTCATTTAAAAATCAAACTTAAAATATATATATAATGACAAACCCTAGTTTATGAACGACCTTATTTTTTTAAAACCTAAAAAGATTTCACATACATCTTTTTCTCCTAAATTTGACTAAAAATTTACTATATTCATTAAATTCTCATTTAATTGTGAATAGTTATTCTAAATTAAAAAAAAAAACTAAGTATCTACCTAAATAATATAGAAATAAGACTGGAAATTTTTATAGATTTTTTCATTTTTATGTTATTATAAAAAATATAATTAATTATTTTTATGTGAAAAGTAATATTTATATATATATATATAGAGTTAAGTCTGGAGATCAATAGATTTTTTTCTTTTTTTTTTTTACAAAGAAATTTCACTACAATTATTTTTATTTTAGGAGAAATCATTATAATTTTGACAAGAATCAGATAATATTTGTATTTTTTTTTCCCAAGTGATTGGTAGATGTAATATTATAAATTGGAGGATATGAATGCCACCAAAAAAAAAAAAAAAAAGGGAGACCAATTTGCTGATTAATTTAAACCTAGGAATCAATCGTACAAAATTTTTTCCCATTTACATGATTTTAACAGAATATTGGATAGAATATGCAAAAGGACTAATAATGCCAAAAAAAAAAATGAGAAAGTACTTGAATACCACAAAAAAGAGAAGGAAAAAAAGATTGAAAACCAATGCCACAATGATAATATGTTGGGATTAATCATGTCATTTACTTTTTATTTTTATGTTTTGGATAATTCTGGAACAACAAAGTAATACAGTCGACATATTTCAAAATACTAAAATAAAATAAAAATATAAGGGAGTTATTTATTTATTTTAGTCACAGAAGGGTAACAACAAACGCAATTAAATAACAACGCAAAAAGCATCCACTGTTTGTTTGGATATATTTTTATTTTGTATTTTTTATTTTCTTAAATGAAATAAAAAGCGGAGATTTTTCAAACAAATTCTTAGAAGATTCACCCATTTTTTTCGTTTAAAAACAAAAAACACGCGTATCAAGCAAGCCGCGAAAAGGAATCACTTCCGCAAGAGGACACGTGTTTATTCAGTCCAAAAGAACAATAACTAAACGTCGTCTTTTGTTTAGTTTGATATGTCATGTCGTTTTTGTGATGAACAAGAAAGAAACGACGAAGAATACAGACGACACGTACGTAGTTTCTTTTGCAACTTGTAAACTTTTTGAGTCAATTTGATCAACTCTCTATTTGGTGATTAATAATCGGTTGATTAATACAGACAGGTGGTAGAACTGATCAACTGAACAAAGTACAAAAACCATGATTTACATTTTACATAGTACAACCCTAAACCTCTCTTCCGTCCACCGCCCCCAAAAACAGAAAAAGAAAAAAAAGAAAAAAGCTTCGATCTTAACAATAATACTATAAGTGATCACGTGCCAACCTCTCCTGAACCTCCATTTCAGCCCTAAACTTAGCTATGAATTCCTCTGCTCTCTCGTCAATTCCATGCATCTGAGGTGACGCAAATCCCATAGACTCCCACATATCATCCGCCGCCGCCGTCACGCCATTTCCAGCTTCCTTGCTCGTTCCTGGCTCGGCCGCCGCCGAGGCCCGCTGATCAACTTTCACTAGTGTTTTCGGCGGTGGGAGAGTGTGAAGAGGCTCAACTTTTGTTGAGATAGGCTCTTTGAAGAGCTTGTCCACGTAAACTGGCGCAGTACTACTACTAGTAGTGCACTTCAGCACACGAAAAGCTGGACTACTAGGCTTAAGAGTATGAACGAAACGACGTCGTTTGCGTGTTTCGACGAGGAATGATCTTTTGGTGATCTTGGATTTATAAGGGACGCGGTGGTTTCTGTGTTTGGTGATGGCTTTTGGCTTGTGGAGCTTATGGAGTTTGCTTTGTATCTTGGAAGTGAGACTCTTCCACCAAGCCCTTTTGGCAGTTGGAAGCCTTAGACTTAGGCAAGACATGGGAAAAATCGGAAGGAAGAGTCAGTTTGCTCAAACCGGGGCTTAAAGACGTTACTTTATAGCTAGTATGGTAGCTTAAGATTCCTTCACGCGTTTGTATTGGTTTTTTAAATTGTATATATGATTTATTAATTTAGTGTAGAAGGTTTAAAATCCTACTCGCATGTTGATATATTCGCTTTATGGAGAGTTGGCTTACATATCACGCGTGCGGATTTTTGACGCAAATGAGTTCATAGCTAGTGGGTTCTAGCTAGCTTAGTCCTTACGCTACTATTGACGAAAGGAATATATATTGTACGTAGAGTCCTATTTGTCTTATTTGGAATAGTGGTTTGATGGAAAGTGGATCTTCCATAACGGATCAAGTGGGTTGTATGAGAATCTCATACCATTTTCCAATTTGGTGAAAATGAAATGAACCTTCTGTTTAGGCCTTATCTTAGTTTTTCTTATTCAAGGATACTAATATACGTTCGCTAATAGTGATCATATGACTCATATCTCCTTGATTTTAAATTCGATATATTATTATCCTCTAACAATTATGCCAAAATGGGGAGCAACTAGTAATAAAATAATCACCGTTGTGCATTTAATTTCCAAATTTGAGTTTTATTAGTTCTGATCGTTCAAAAAGATTAGCCGATCGAACGATTGGAAGAGGAATAGGCCCAAGAACAAGATAGAGACAATAGAGGTTGGAAAAAGAGTACAGAAATCAACTCTGGCAACTACACACGTGTAAAGAGAATATGTGTTGGAATACAGACATAAGATGACGGCTACACGTAATTATACAACTACGTACACCATCTATGCCATATTTTCAGCCAAAATCGAATCCATAATTGCTTTCTTGTAATTCAAAGTCGATCACAATTCTTTTTGTCTTTGAATTAAGTTTTTTGTCTTTAAATTAAATTTCTTTCTTTGGTGAGATCCAATGATTTAAAGTTAAAGTGCAGAATTTATCTTTAACAAAACTAGCATTAGTAAGATCGAAAATTATCGCTCCCGCCCCTGGTTGGGAAGTTCGTTGCTTCCAACTTCCCCTAAGTTTATTGTTGTAAAACACCTCCACCAACAATATTCAAATGATGCTTGGTACCTAATAGTCATGGTGATAGGTATTATAATAAAGTAACAAAAACAAAACAAAATAGGATGCGTTCCAAAAACGAGGTTACATTTCTAAAAATAATGTTTTATGTCAAAAATGTTAACTTAGTTGTTAAATTAGGCTATGGACAATTACATTAGTTCCCCCGTAAGTCCTCTTGAGTTTATCTCAGATTGTACTCATTACTTGGTAAACAAAACTTCGAAAAAGACGACAAGTCGTTCATTGTTTACAAGTTCGCTATCAAGTCCCAGATACTACAAATCTTTCTTGTAGAAGACGATAATATCATTGTTTTTTTAAATGAATTTAATTTTATTGGGGTCAAGGGTTCAAACATTGGTAGAGTGTGTGTATATTATTTTCCTTTAAATTTGCAGTAAGTAATAATTATTAGTTAAGCCACACTTTTTAAAAAAAATCCTTGTTTCCTTAAACACAAGACTGTTGTTCAAGAACGAAAATAACATGAAAATCTTTTTTCCAAGTTTTGTTGTCATTTTAATTTTCATTATGAAATGATATGAGATGTTTTTATTCGCGATATGAATTTTTTTTTTCTTTGGAAATAATTCACGTACGCTATGCGTTTGTTACTCGTTAATGCCCAAAAAAGAAAACATAAAAACGACATGTCATTTTTAAGTGTTCGAAGATAATGTTTTGGCCAAAACGCCAAGTAGCTAGTTTGCTTTCTTTTTATAGGCAACCACCTTCGGTTGTTCATTGTTCAAATATATACAAATAATATATTTCCTTCCCTGAAAGAAAACATTTATATTTTATTTTTGTCGGAAACTAAACAATATGTACGTTGTTTATTTGAAGTTCACAAGTACTAATGTACAATGATGTCGCGCAAATTTAAAATAACTAATTAAATAGATTCAAGCGGCTCATTTGGTACACCGGATTAGAATGAATTGGACTATTTAGTATTATAATGTATTTGATGCAATCTAAAACTAAAAATTTATTTACATAACGAAATAATTTTTAATTTATGAGTGCATTCTAATTTTTCAATAAGATAAATAAATAAGTTTTCACATAATATAACAAGTAAAAATAAGATTTTTATCCAAATAAAATATTATACTTAATTTTTTTAATAAAACTGGGAGTTTAATGTTGTTGAATTCAAAATAAAATTTTCTATTTTTAAGAAAAAGGTATCGAAAAAAAATATGGAAAGCAAAAAGAAAAGAAAGAAAAAAGAAAAAAAGGAAAAAGAAAAAAAACGTGATCAAGGGCTTCTTTAAACCCAAGTTCACAAGGGGACAACTTTATCTCCTCTATATGGGATTAAATTGGAAGGTTGGACTCTTTTGTCTAATCCTTCCACAAGCTCAAATGTGGAACTGGACAAAAGAGTCCAGTCCCTCCCCATAGTCCGGTCAATAAGTACTCCATTTGGCCTTCCCTCAAAAACAATTAAAAAAAAAACACGAAAATTTTAAAAATAACTATAGCTAATTATATCGGAATTCTCATGAAACAAAGTAATTCACCAATTTTAAAATGGTTTAAGTGGATGTCCCGTTTTTATCTTTTATAGGTATATGTCCATTTTCATTAAACTCTCAGCTTAGTGTTTTCTTCTTTTTTTGTTTTTACCCTTATTTTATAGGTTAGTTATTTTCTTTTAATCAATACATTGCAAGAACATTTCTCTCTCTACTTTCCCATTCTTCTCTCTTTTCTTCTTGCTAAGATCAAGATTTTAGAGTTTTCTCTTCTCGATTCTTTAGTATTCTTTGTTGAAAAATAATAAACATGTTTGATGAGTAAATCAATGAATCAAAAACTCAAATCAACAATTTTCATTGCTCATCCAAATATTAAACAACCATTTGATTTTGAAGTATGTAAAACAAAAGAAAATTAAAGTGTTACCTCTCAAGCTTTTCATTGGATTTGTGTCTGTCATCGTCTCTTCAACTGAGCCTATAAGAACATGAAGAACATAGGAGCAAGAGAGCTTATGAGCTCCTCCTATTCTTCCTTTTCCTCTCTTTCTCATCCATATGCCACATTAGACACTTAGTGTCTTATTTATACAAAATGTGGTCAAAGAGGAGTCTTAGCCTAATGGGCTGACTAAGACATTGTGAGTGAGGGAGTCCATGGGTCTTTGCTAGTTAGTAAGTATCATCCCATTATGACCCGGTTTATAATACCATGCACAATTAATATATTATCACATAGTCACCCATAACATATTTTAATTGTGATATTATAGTGAATTGCCAATAATTATGCTAGTCCATACAAAATATTCCAACATTCTTCTTCTTCGAGATTTAAGTTGGATTTGATCTAGTTTTCCAGCGTTGTCTTCTTGTTTTCAGCGGTATTTCATCTCCAGTTTCCCTTTTATTTATTTATTTATTTCTTTTGCATTTGCGGAATATACTAGATTTCCATATTTTGAGGTAATATGTATTTCCTTTTGAATTTCGATTTTTGTGAGGCTAGTTTCATATATTTTTCTTAATTGAATTGTTTTGTTTTGGGGGATTTTGAATTTAATTACTAATTTTAGTTGGAATTATTGTTAATTATTTTGTACAATCTTGTTTTTGATTATTGATCAGTGATTATTAGTATTTTCTATGTTTTTTCAATTATTGTGCATAATTAGTAGTTGTTTCTATTTAGTTTATTTTTTTTTATTGAGGTAATTATGATTATTAATATGGTCAAGTATGTTTTCCCTTGTCTCTATTTATCGTTGATAAATATGTTAAGTGTTTTCGTATTTAGTTCATATATTTCGGATTTTGGTATGAATAAGTATGTGGTGGTATATGTTTTATGGTTATCGTTAATAATCATGTTAACTATTTTCTAGTTCGGTCCATATATTTCTGGTTGTAGCATATATATGAGTTTTAAGACTGTAGATGTTTTTGTTTTTTGTTTTTCTGTTCTGTTTACTGGTTATGTTTTATAAATAAGTAAAAGTTTCTGCCTTGGGATATGAATTTCTTGTTGTTGTATATATGAAAATTGTGGTAGTATTTGTTTGCTTGTTTTTGGTTTTATGGTTCACAGCTCACAAATGTTTTTAGTACATAGTCTTCATCAAATTCTGACTGTGGTATTTAATATTGATGTTGTGAAAGATGTGTTTGAGTAATTTGATTTGTGCAGTTAATGTAACTAATAGTGAAAGATATTTTTTAGCTATGTTGATCTATAATGAGGTCTTGTAACTAAAATAAGATTAAATAAAAATCAATTCTAAGGGTAGTGTTTAAGAAATATGAACTGCATTTTATTGCTGTGTTTATTTGTTGATCATGGTAATTAGTTTATATTGAGTCAGTTTTTATGTTAAAACTTTTATATATTGTAGATATGACTTCAAGTTTTATAGCTGAAATATCAATCTGTTAAATTTAGTTCGTATCTTGTGTACAGAATCATGTATGTAGTTTATATTTTTATATACTTGTTGCAAGTATTTTATTCTCCTTAGTTATTTGTCATGTTTTTTTAGTAATGACTAAGATAACTTTGATTGTCCATAATCATGGTCATTAGGATGAGAGTAAAAAAATATGTTGATTTTAGGTTTATCAGTGTTTTGGTTGATAAAGGGTTAAGCTATTTCAAATTTTCGAATTTTCTTTTCGAAGAACCAAATTTAGGAGTCGATCAATAGAGACATTCTATTCATTTGTTTATTGATATGAAATATGAGGGTTATGCCAATAATTCTTTTAGAGAAAAAAGGTGACAATGGTTTAAATTAGTATTTGCATATTGTGAAAGATGACAATGATAGGAAGTATCTACTTAGAATTGTTTTTGATGAGCTTCCTTTGCTATATATTGGTGGGCACACACCTTATTTTGTTCCAGTGGTTCATCAAGTTTTGTTGGGATTCTTGTGTTTTTGAGGAGGGTTAAGTTCTAAATCGTGATTCACTATGCATATTTGAGGTTAGTTCTTCCTCCAACAATGATGGAAATTCAGTTGCTTCGTATGTTTTGACTCTTAATTTCAACAATTCCCTAATTTTTTATGATGTTGAAGGCTATTTAGTCGACCCAAAAAGCTCAAGTGATATTAAGGAAAAATACACGCTTTCAAAATGTTTCAATTTGCTTTGCGTTTGATTGCTATGAAGAAAAATTTTGAGTTTAAAATTTTAAAGTCTAGCCTAAATAAGCTTTCAGTTCAGTTTAATGCTTTTAATTGTTCGTGGTTGCATGACAAAGTAGATTGTGGTTACTTAAAATGTATGTTAGTGATCATTTTTACTCTAGAATCTCGATCTCAACAAGGAGAAAAGAGAGAGTTCTCGCAATGAATTGATAAAGACAAACAAACTAATGCAATAAATAAATGGCAAAAATGGAAAAAAAAAAAAAAAATCACCAAGCTGAGAGTTTAATGAAAATGAAAATGGACAGGGACGTCCACTTAAACCATTTTAGAAAAAATGGTCATCCATCATAATTTTCTCAAAAAATGTACATAACTATAAGGCTTCCTATTGGGCCACATAAAAAAAAAAGGGCTACAACTCACATTAGGCCCATTAATTGCAAGCCTCATTGGCAATATAGAAGTGTTGGGCCTGAAGGGCCGCGGCCTCTTCGGTAACCAAGGCCTTGATCACCAAAGTCTTCACCGCCCAAGGAGCGTACGGAAACCCCTTCCTGGCGTAGGAGTTGAGCAGGGACGCACTCGCCTGCTTGAGCAGCCCACGGAAGGCGTCCCCCTGGTCGCTCCTGGCCGTCGCCTCGAGCAAAGTCAGATCAGATCTGAACCGTTCACGTGCTCTCGACCCGAACACCTTCGACACCGTCGATGTCTGTGGGACCATCTTCGGCCACGCCTCCTTCCTACTGCTCCAGTACCTGTCTCATACACACACACACACACACACACACCACAACCACCACCCGAGTCAGCTCCTATCCCACTCGGCCGAGTTGAATCGTTACCCACATTTATATATATATATATATATATATATATATTACAAAAAAAAAAAAAAAAAAAAGAGAGAGAAAGTGAGAGCTTACTTGGGAGTGCATCTTGGTGTGGTTCTGGTGTAGAGAAAACCCGGCCTTGTTGCTGATACGTTAAGGAAAACGGAGAAAAAAAGGAGGAGAAGAAGAAGAATATGGGGACTCGGCTCATAAGGACCTCCCATAACTCGGTATATCTCTTCTCAGTGGACCAGAGTCAAAGATATGGTCTATTTTTTTTTTCTTTTTGCTTTTTCTTTTAATGGGAGTGAGATTTGTACCGTTTCGGATTTCAAAATGTGAGTTGAAATAGATTCTGTGATCCAGTTTTAAACGTTTCTTGTCTGCCATGCGTGTCTTCTTCTAATTGGAAGCTGGTTCAGTTCTCGATGCAACTTTTGTTTCGTTTGGACGGATTTACCCTTGCTCTCGTTTCTTGAAGACAATCACTACCCACGTACCATTTTGCCATTTGGGAAAGATTAAGATTATGTTTTCATCATCTTTGTATCTGTCATTAGTAAGAAAATATATTAACGCCTTGGAGTTTACTACAATGGCTAGTGGCATTCATGATGCACATAGGAGAAAAAGGCTTCAAAGATATATCTTAAGAAAAAGGAAAAAGGAAAAAGAAAAGAAAAGAAGTGGTTTGCATGAGAGCTGAAACTTGGAACTTGGATCTTCCTATTTAGCTGTACTCGCTCTTTTTTTTATTCTTTTTTGCATTTTTTCAGTTTTACGTAGATTCTATTGTAATTTATTATAATATTAAAATATTAAACTAGATTATAGAATTCATATATTAAACTGACATTCCTATATATATATATGCAGATACACCTTATTTTATATTTCATTAGACTACATGAAAAAGCTCAGAATCATATAACATATGTATCTTTTGTTTTGATTTCAAAGAGCTTATTTATTCTATATTGTCCGTTCTTTCTAAAGTAGGTATAATGTATCATCTCTCTGTTGGAATTAAAACGATTTTCGCAGCGGAAGATTGGCCCAGGAACATTCAAAAATTTTCTCAAAACAATTGACTATATGAGTGTATAGTATTAATTTATAG
>JXTC01000209.1:199538-293087 GCA_002914845.1 Trema orientale
ATGGTCGTAGTAGGGCTGTATACATATTATATATAGATACATACTTGTAGATCCGAGATTTGTCTAATTTGTTCCGTTTTTTTCTCTATCTATCAAATCACATTAGTTTTTAACATGTTAACTTAAAAATTAAAACAAGATCCCATCCTCCTCCCCCCACCCCAAGTATCAAAAAAAAAAAAAAATTAAACAAGATCAATTATTTTCTATTTTACAACTGCTCTAACTATGTATGCAATCATGATGTATGAGGTGTCCTAGTGGGTCACTCATAAGTCCAAACCACCTATAAAGATGACCGTAAGTCCAAGCACCCAACATGGTGTACCGTAAGTCCAACGGCCGCGTAAGTATATGAATGTATGCAAATGCTATATCAGTGACAAAGCAAGGATATGCAACATTTCTACAAAATCACCAAATAACCATGCAGTATTCTTTATTCAAACCACTTTTAGTCCACAAAACTGAGTTCTCAAATCATTTTGGATTTTCTAAAAACTTCGGTAACATAACAGTCGTTTTTGATCAAAATCCGAAAATCCAATTTTCTGCAGAAAATAATTCAAAACAATTTATATTACATGCAAACCAGTGTGACGTGTCTCTAAAGCAGTTTATAAATCAAATCAGGTCAAAAACAAATATAAAGACAATTTTTAGAAATTATTTCACAAATTCTATTTTTATTGAAAATATGTAAATTCATTTATTAAATTAATTTTAGAATCAAGTAATCAAATCTCTATCTCAATCGAGAGTCTAGATAGCGTTACGCAGCTATGGAGAGCATTTGGCACCGTTAAAGTGTCGTTCGGAGGGTCAGATGTCGTTTTCAAACCTTTGATCGATTGGTTTGAAAATTCGATTTTCAAACAGAGCTTTAAATCATGAAATGGATCTCACCACTGAATTCCTATCACCCAAAATAGTTAGGTTAGATATATAATTCGTTCGACTTGGCTCAAACTGAACCCGGACCCGTGACACGCAAAACGAGATAAATCTGAGCCGTCTGATTTCATTTTTCGTGCCCTTTTAGAAATATTGTCAATATGTATCTCATTTTTCACTATTTTCTACGTAGATTCCAAAAATGATATTAGTTTTACAATCTAACGGTTTGATCAAAAAGTCAACTTCGAAACTATTTACACATAAAAATGTCCAACGAGATCGAAATCAAACGGAGCAAAATCAAGCTATGAGACATTAACCGGGAGATTGCTCGTAAGGAGATGAGTTAGACAAGACCAATTTCATGGCGTGATGTTGCCAGAATTGGCGCCAGCATCGGAAAGTTGTCCGCAACTTCTTTGCGTCACCGGTGGCGAGAGAATCGTCTGGAGCTTGGCTGTCGATTCTGGCTAGTGGCAGTGCTCAATGCTTCATCGGAGGCTCGCCTAAAATCGACGTTCTTGGCTGGTTTTCGCAAAGAGAGGGTCGGGAGGGAGGAGAGAGAAAGGGAGAATGGAAAATGAGCTAACCACGTGTCAGCTCATAAAATGACAGTGCTATGTTTTTAAAAATTGGATATAAGTCCCTAGTTTTCAAGTTTTCTTTCAATTCAGTCCTCCTAATTTGCAATTTTGTCCATTTTTTGAATTTGATTTTTTTTTTTTGAAAATTGTGTTAATAGACTAATTTACCCTTACATAAATTAAGGGGTTTTACACAAACTGTGGTCGAGGTGTGACAAGCACTGTCTGTAAAGAAAGATTTCGCCCGTCTCAGATAGTATCAGGGTATAAAATAGGCTTCACAAATGTCTTCCCTCCAAGATACAACAACCAATCTCTGACTGAGGGCGCATTCCCTAAGACGAAGAGTAGACAACGATACTACAAGAAACTATTTCTATCAAAATAAAATATTGCAGACATAAAGGGGAACCTTCTCTTTTATTTTCTTATGCTAACAAGCTGAATACAATCAACTCTCTCTCTAGCTCTACCTTTCGTTCTTTATCTCTGGCTCTCTCTACCTTTCTTTACTTATCATTGTCTCCACCTAAGTGTTATATATATAGCACCAAAAAACATGGGGACAAAGGCAAAATATTGCCTTGTAGACAATGGCTAAAAGCCTTGTAAAAAAAGGCAAAAATGCCTTTTAGTATAATATAGGTAAATAGATTAACATAAGAAGAAAAGAATAAAAGTATATTCCCTTTTTAGAACTTAGTATTTTTGAATTAAAAATAAAATAATACAACAATCCCTCACAAATTCTAAAATACTGTTGTCTGCATAATGCTAGAGATAACATGAAAGTTTAATGCATAAGTATGTGAGTCACAGATACTTGGTAAAACAAAAGTTTCTATGAACCAAAATACATTTGATATGGAACAGAGGAATAGCATCCACACTAAACTTTAAACTCATCGTTGTCTGCGAGATGGTGTATTAAGGGCCCAGTACCTCTTGGAATTCATAAGTGCTCTAAAGAGTCTGCCTGAACTCTTATAGAATTAGGCCAGTAGTTCCACACTATAGTATCTACACATCTTCTCAATAATAAGGCTATGGATTTCACTAAGAGCAAATTAGCCCAACCTTAATCACTGTAAAAGAGAATTATCTCGTCACGGAAAGAGACTTCTCAATAATAAACACAAAAGTATAGTCGATAATGATACAAGGCAATAAGTAACTTAGTCTTACCTCTATGAGCCTACTTCATAGGATCTCCAATCACATAGGTGAGGTTATCGTCACTCTTGCCTCTTGTTCCTAGGCATTTGTCCCATTTCCCTCGACGTACTTGCCATTAGGGCTGGCAATTTGTATTATCGTATCGTATTCGACTCGACACGATTACGACACGACATGATAACACCTAACCCAAATACGACATGATTAATAAACGTGTTAAAAATTTAAACTCGAACACGATACGATTAATACACGTGTAACATGACACGACACGTATAACCCATTTAATAAACATGTCATGTGTCATATTATGACCCGTTTAACACGATTATTCTAATTTAATACGATTATGCACTACTTAATTTAATTTTACTCCTATAAATATGCTTAGAATTAATCAAAATCACGTTTAATATATTAAAATATTAATAATGTGTCGTATAAGTGTAATGTTGATACGACACGTTATTATACATGTTACACGTGTCAACCTAAAATTGACACGAAAATTAAATGGGTCACCCAAACTCGTTTATTTCGTGTCATTTTCGAGTCATGTCGTGTAGAAAATTGCCAGTCCTACTTGCCATTAACCCCCTATTTAGTGGTTTCGTCAGAGGATCAGCCAAATTCAACTCTGACTTCACATAATTTAGAGTCACAACTCTAGATTCCAGCAGCTGCTTGATTATACTGTGTCTCAAATGTATATGTCTGCTCTTCCTATTATAAATTTTACTGTTTGATTTAGCAATCACAGCTTGACAATCACAATATATAAATATACAATGGGGAACATCTGTGCTAATAGGAAGATCTACCAGAAGGCTTATCAACCATTCGGCCTCAGAACATGCCTTCTCTAAGGCAATCAACTCAGACGACTCCATGTTTGACTGAGCTATACGAGTTTGCTTGGAAGATTTCAAGATATTGCACCTCCACCAAGGGTAAACACATAACCACTAGTAGATTTTATCTTGTCAGAATCAGATATCTAATTTGTATCATTATACCGTTCAAGAATTAGTAGAGATCTACCAAATTTCAGTCTATAATCAATGGTACCTCTCAAATATCTCGCAAGTCTTTCTAATGCAGTCCAATGGTATTGATTAGGATACTGCATATATTTACTCAATCTACTAACTATATAAGCTATGTCAGGCCTCGCACAATTCATCAAGTACATTAGGCTACCAATGATCTGGGCATACTCTAATTGTGAAACACTATACTCTCTATTCTTTTTAAGTTGGGTATTCACATCATACGGTGTAGACACCGAGTTATTCTCATAAAACCTAAACTTTCTCAGAAATTTCTCCACATAGTGCTCCTGTAATAAAATAAGATCATCCTTATTCTTGATAATTTTAATAACAAGTATCACATTTGCTTCTCCAATATCCTTCATATCAAAATTTGAAGCAGGAAAGGATTTGGTCATATTTATCTCTTCTATGCTTGTACCAAAAATAAGCATATCATCCACATACAAGCATATAATCATATAAGTGTTAGAATCAATAATAGATTTAGAATAGATATATTTATCTGCCTCATTAATCAGATAACCATTTGAAACTAGCATTTTATCAAATTTCTTATGCCACTGCTTTGGTGATTGTTTCAAGCTATATAAAGACTTAACTAACTTGTATACCTTATGCTCGTTACCTTCAGCAATACAACATTCTGATTGATCTATATAAATTTTCTCCTCTAATTCTTTATTGAGAAAAACAGTCATCACATCCATTTGATAGACAAAGAGTCTATAAATAGAAGCCAAAGCGATCCAGACTCATATTGAGGAAATTCTAGTAACAGGAGCAAAGGTGTCAAAGTCTTCAATGTCTTTCTTCTGACTGTAGCCCTTGGCTATCAACCGGTTGTTTCTGAGTCAAGTACTCTGCAAGATTTAGTGCATCTAGAGTATCATGGACCTTTCCTTACCAGCGCTTAAAGTGGGTTCCATTAAAGAGTTGAATATTCTTAGTGTCAGATATATAGTATCTTCAAGGCAATTAAAGCAGCATCCATAGACATCTTTCCTTACGATTGTTGGAGATTTATTGAAAAATAAAGACAAGTATAGAAACTGCAATAGAAACAAGTGACAAAATTTACAATATAGATAATTAATAATAAACAGTAAACAAGTACAAACTATGGTCGAAGCGTGACAAGCACTATCCATAAGGAAAGATTCCGCCCATCTCAGACAGTGTCAGGGTGCGAAATAGGCTTCACGGCGGTCTTTCCTCCAAGATACAATGACGAATCAGAGACTGAGGGCGTACTCCCTAAAACGAAAAGTAGACAACAAAACTACACGAAACTATCTCTAGCAAAATAAAACTATGCAGACACAAAAGGGAACCCTCTTTTTTATTTTCTAATGCTAATAAGCTGAATACAATCAGCTCTCTCTAGCTCTACCTCTCGTTCTCTATCTTTGGCTCTGTCTACCTTTCTCTACTTATCATTATCTCCACCTAAGTGCTATATATATAGCACCAAAAACGTAGGAGACAAAGGCAAAATATTGCTTTGTAGACAAAGGCTAAAAGCCTTATAGAATAAGGCAAAAATGCCTTCTAGTATAATATAGGTAGATAGTTTAACATGAGAAGAAAAGGATAAAGGTATATTCTCTTTGTAGAACTTAGTATTTTGGAACTAAAAATAAAATAATACAACAAATATTACGTCAAAAATCATATTAAGTCACAGGGAATAACACAGAAAATTGGGAGGATGTATTCCTTGTAGGGACTTAAGTTATATATGCGGATTGAGATCAGCTATCTCAACTTTTGTTATCTCTTCACTGTCCCACTTTTAAAAAACCATCACATCACTTTATATGGAGTAGTTTAATTATTTAATAAGTACTTCTCCACAAAATACTTCTATTATTTTAAGATGATGTGGCATTTTTAGTTAGTGAGACATTGAAGAGACAACAAAAAAGTGAGACAATCAAAGCCAATCACATTCCGTATATATGCATTTATGGTACAGGATGGATAACATAGATTTGAAAATAAGAAGTTATTTAAAAGGGATAACTGCAAAAAAATATCCTGAAGTTTGAGTGTTCTGCAATTTAAATACTGAAGTTTGGATTATGCAAAATAATACCCTGAGATTAAGAATTTCTGAAAATTAATACCCTGGACAGATTTTTTGACCAATTTTAGGAATGAAAAAATAATAATATCCTCAATTAAAACTAGATTAATCCATATTATTCATCTTAATTTTGAGGATATTATCGTATTTTATCAGTTAAAAATCAACACAGGGTATTAATTTTCAGAAATTCGTAATCTCAGGGTATTATTTTGCGGAATCCAAACTTCAGAGTTTAAATTGCAGAACATCCAAACATGAGGGTATTTTTTTATAATTATCCCTATTTAAATAATAGAATCCGATTAAAATTCGAAAATGCTCTAACATGCATATGGGATTTTTTTTTTAATTTGCAAACTAGGACAAAGTTTCCTAGACTTATATACCTTTCCTACGAATATCAAAATTTCCCATAGCTTAGGTTAATTACATTGAATCAAGTGAATATTAGGCCTTGCCAACTGGGGCTAGCTCAGTTGGTCCAAGGCTTAAAGAATGTGTGTGTGAGTTTGGGGAGGAGTCAGGGGTTCAAGTCTTAATAGTATAGTGTGTGTATGTGTATGTGTGTTATTTTCCTTTAAATTTGTAGTAAATAGTGGTCATTAGTTAAGCTCCATTTTTTTTTTAAAAAAAAAAAAGTGAATATTAGGTCTTGGATGGCGTTTTTAGATAAGAATTGGAAAAATACGGTGGACTTAGCTTTTTTCTAAATTCGAAATCGTATTTTTTTAGAAAAATATCATTTTTTAAAAAGTTTAGAAAAATATCATTTTATAAAATAATAACTAGTAACTAGTTTTCGAGCATTGGTAACTGGTAATCGACAACTAGTTTTTAGACACTAGTAACTATTTTAAAAATAGTATTTTTCTAATTATTCTAAAAAATGATATTATTCTGAAAAAAAAAACGTACGAGAATTGAAAAAAAAAAAAAAAAAGAAATCAGACTCATCGTATTTTTGTAATTTTTTTTTGTTTTCGTAGGTAGAAGTGTTAGAAACCAACTACCATAGTTTTACTTTGGGCCTCATATTTCGCATGGCCAAGGCCAAGCCCAACGCAAGAAGAAGAAATGTAAGGAGAAATTAGAAAAAATACGGTATTTTTGAAAAGAATTGGAAAAATACGATGCTTTTGTATTTTTCATGGTGTGGTACGGTTTTTATTAGAAAAATATCATTTTTTAAAAAATATTTATAAAAATACCATTTTTCAAAATAGTAACTAGTTTCTAGTAACCAGTAACTAGTAACCGAAGATATTTATAACTGATGTATAACTGGTAACCAGTTTCCAATAACCAGTAACCAGTAAATATTTTAAAAATAGTAATTTTCTAAATATTTTTTAAAAAGTGATATTTCTCTAATTAAAACCGTACGAAAACCGAAAAAAACTGTGATTTCCGTATTTTTGTAATTCTTTTCATTTTTTATAGGTATAAGTGTGAGAAACCCGAAATGTAATGTATGCGGTCCAACTTCTAAATCATATTGCAAAGTGACAAAAAATTCCAAAACAACATGATGAGAGACACGGACGAAAGAAGATAAGAAAACGCAATTTGTATACTTCTCTGAAACGCAAAGCCACCTGCCCTTTCACTCTAATTGAGGTGTAAGAACGAAAGGTTTTAATAGCCATGCAAACTGAAGAATGGCTTAAGATTCCTTACACAAAACTCCTTGCGTGTCTTCCCTTTACCTCAAATCTCTCCCACTATAAAAAAAAACCCAAACCCCCTCCTAGCTACTCCTCACTTCACCACCTCAAACCACAAAGAGTAATAGCACATCTTCCACCAACTATTACTCAGGATGGCTAAGCCTCTCTTTCTCTCTCTATCCCTTTGCTTGATCCTTCTCTTCCATGGCTGCCTCGCTCGCAGCCGTACTGCCCAGTACCAAAGCCAAAACGCGTGCCAACTCAACAGGCTTGAGGCCCGCGAACCCGACCACAAACGCGAGTGCGAAGGAGGCCTGCTCGAGTCGTGGGACCCCAACCACGAGCAGTTCCAGTGCGCTGGTGTAGCCCTCCTCCGCCTCACCATCCAACCTAATGGCCTTCACTTGCCTTCTTACACCAACGCCCCTCAACTCGTCCACATCATCCGAGGTACATGTATATGTCTTTATATATACATAAAAGAAATAATACACAATGTTCATGAGTATATGTTGGTTTATGTATTCGTTGCTTCTGTTGTGCACAGGAAGGGGTGTCCTAGGAACCATTTTCCCAGGCTGTGCGGAGACATTCGAGGAATCACAACGAGGACTCGGCGGTGGCGGCCAACCAGGCTCCCAGAGAGACCAACACCAGAAGCTCCACCACATCAGGGAAGGCGATATCATCGCACTACCCGCCGGATTGGCCTACTGGAGTTACAATGACGGAGACCAACCTCTCGTCACTGTTAACCTCGTCCACGTCAGCAACAGCGACAACCAACTCGATCTCGAGCCACGAGTAAGAACATCATGCTACAACAATAATCACCACTAGCTAAATTAGCATAATAATAAGTACTAATTGAATTACAAAATCTGCTTATTTCTTTTCGTAGAGATTCTACCTTGCCGGTAACCCACACGACGAGTTCCCTCAGAGCCGGATCCAGCAAGGGCAAGGGCGAAGAAGCGAGGAAAGACAGAGGCGCCGCGAGGAAGAGAAGGAGCAACAAGGCCTTCCCAACAACATCTTCAGCGGTTTCAGCGTGAGGTACATTCAAGAGGCCTTCAACGTGGACTCCGAGACCGCGAGGAGGATCCAGAACCAGAACGACTTCAGGGGATCGATCATCAGGGTCAAGGACAGACTCGACTTGGTCAGGCCGCCGAGGTCACGCCAGGAGCAGGAGCACGAGACGCGCCGCCAGGAGTTACGACAGGCCGAGAGGGAGCACTCTCGCCGCCAGAGCAGCCGTGACAATGGCATGGAGGAGACTGTCTGCACCATGAGGCTTAGAGAGAACATCGGTGACCCCGCTCGCGCTGACGTCTTCAGCCCCCAGGCTGGTCGACTCAGAACCGTCAACGGCTATAACCTCCCTATCCTTAACTGGCTCCAACTCAGCGCCGAGAGAGGATTCCTCTACAGCGTGAGTATATATATATATATATATATATATATATATATATATATATATATATATATATAAGTTTTGCAGGTTATAAACGACATTAATAGTCATCACAAACGTTTGATATTTTTGCAGAACGCAATGTACTCGCCACACTACAATATCAACGCCCATGGCATCATCTACGTGATCAGGGGCCGCGCCAGGTGCCAGGTGGTGGACGACTTCGGGCGCTCGGTGTTCGACGGCGAGCTCCGCCAGGGGCAAGCCTTGACAGTGCCGCAGAACTTCGCA
The DNA here is from genome assembly GCA_002914845.1 of Trema orientale. Lineage (NCBI taxonomy): Eukaryota > Viridiplantae > Streptophyta > Magnoliopsida > Rosales > Cannabaceae > Trema > Trema orientale. The sequence goes on from JXTC01000209.1 coordinate 208,718, forward strand.
ATTGTGAAGCAAGCTGAAAACGAAGGATTCGAATGGGTGTCGTTTAAGACAAACGACAGAGCGAAGGTGAGCCAACTGGCCGGAAGGATCTCCTACATCTGGGCTTTGCCAGAGGACGTCATCGCCAACTCTTATCAGATCTCGAGAGAACAGGCCAGGAGGCTCAAGTACAACAGGCAAGAGGCCTCTCTCTTCACCACTTCCCACCAGAGTATCAGGCCCGCCGTTACTGCCTAAACCATATATTAATGCAATACGTAGTATGTAATGTAATAGTGCAGCTCGGCACACGTGGTCTTTTGGCTTTTGGTTTTGGGGTACTTTAGTATTAGGCGCTAGCTATCGAGTAATAATAAATAGGCCTTATAAAAATGGCTACTTTATGTTTAAAGACTTGAGTTTGAGTTTTGAGTTTTTAGCTTATATAAGTAAAATAACAACTGCGTGTGAGCGAGTTTGTACCTTTTGAATCAATAATAATAAAACAGTTTCGGTATATATAAATACATGATGCAAAGTTTGCTACTCTATATACTCTCCTTTTTTTTCTTCAGATTTTTGTGCCAAACTGAAATTGAACTTTCCCAAAAAAAAGAATTCTAGTTATAAGTTAAGTTGATTCGTAAATGCGGATTAATTTAATTACATTTTCTATATATATATAAATGTGGATGATATGTATATATGAAGTTTAAGTTTTTGTCGCAGGGCTTAATTAACTATTAAAACTTGATAATTATTTGATGGATTGATTTATTTTAACGGGCGGCAGATACCAATTTAGTTGAATCTCCTCATTTTCAATCATAAATAATAATTCCTCTGTTCTGGTTAAAGAAATCTGAAATCGAATGAATTGAAATGAAGTAGTGGTGTTTTCTCTTTTTCATTCTCTTTTTTTTTTTAAAAAAATTATTTTTGTAAGACAACATGTACTAGGTAAAATTAACTTGGGACTATATTAAGTAACTATTTAATTAAAGATGAATGTTGTGGGACCATGATCACCTGTTGCACTTTTATGTCCCATTCCCTATCCCTCCAACTAAATTGAGCCACATCAGCTAATTTTAACACATAAAAGCTAAGCTAATTTTAACACATGAAAGCTAACGGCTTGTCTGATAGTACTGATACTAACGGTAACAATCACGGGCCGGTTTCGTTCATAGTCTCCTCTGGAAAATTAGAAAACAACCCTTCTCCACCATTTAATCCGACCAAGTCCTGTGAAGAGGGCGCTCTTTTTTTTTTTTTTTTTTTTTATTACTAAAACGCTAATATTAATGGATCTAACAATTAACCTCATCGTCACCTATGATCTCTCAAATCCCAACATGTGGTTCACCTTAAATTCTTTAACGGCGTGAGGGACACAAACCGGACAAGCATTACAATCTTGATTATCATCTTTTATCATCCTTCAACTTGTGAGTAATATCGTACAGCGAAAAGAAAATACAGACGAGAGATATGAAATACAAGCATTACAATATCATCCTTCATTTCGGTTTTTTTTTTTTCCCTTAAGATACTTAAATACAATAGTTATTGAGATCTAAAATGACATAATTTTTTAATGGATATTTTTCTAATCTGGTTAGAGAATTTACAATCCTGGGTTTGGAGGTTTGAAAAGTTTAGGACCCTTTTGTTTCACCCATTCCATTCCATTCAAATGGAAAACTCATTGGAATGGGTGTTTGTTTCAATAATCTCAGTTTTTCCATTTAAATGGTCTTTTAGAATGTGTGTTTGTTTCAACAATTCAGTTTTTTCATTCAAATGATCTATCAGTCACATCAACTATTGGAATGAGGTTTTTGTATCTTGGAATGAGAATAGAGGGGAGGAGGTGTTTTTGAATGGTCCATTCCAATGCTCTCATTCTAATTACAACCTATTTTACTGTTTTTTTCTATTTAAATGTCTCACATTCTAATTATAACCCATTCTAGAATTTCTATTTAAATACACCCATTCGAATGGGTGAAACAAACGGGCCCTTAATTGTTCGAAGCAATAATTATTTAAAAAAATCTTTTGGCTTAGTATTTTTTTTTTCTTGAATAAAAGAATCTTTTTGGTCCAAGAAAATATTTTGCTGTCCTGAGTCATCTCTCTTCGGACAACCATTCTTTTCTATTATGGTACTCTTTGTGAGTTTTTTACATTTGAGAAAGTAAAATTTGTGACTTATAATTCTTCAGATTGGTTTAGATCATTTAGCTGTGTGCTTTCAAAGAGTTAAATATCTCTGTTTTTATTTTTTTTTATTTTTTATTATTATTATTTTTTTAGTATGGCTTTCATGCAGTACTGCTACTCGAATTGAAGGAATCATATGCTTTGATCTACACAACTATATGACAAGCATCAGCTTCAATGGTGACCTGAAGCTTGTTAATTTACAAGGAGACTGGATTAGAAGTGGAGTTCTAATTTGTTGTTTGATTTTAATGTTTTGGTGTATATCTTGAGTAGCTAGTTAGATTTCTAAGAATAATGCTATAGAGCACCAGTGGTGCCCAGCACCACAGTGATGTGTCAGTTTGTCACTGGTTAATCATAATTATAATTTAAGTGGGGCCCATGTGGGACCCAGTTTGTTAATTAAATCATCCAGTGACAAACAGACATGTCACTGTGGTGCTGGGCACCACTGGTGCCCCATAGCATTGCTCGATTTCTAAACATGCATGATCCGCGGATGTAGGCACGTAATTCAAAAATTTTATGCCTCTCATCAATTTTTTTGTGTTGTGATCTCAATGAATTAATATATATATATATATACACACTAGGGGATTCTATTTCTAAATATATTTGCCTTTAAGTTTTAAAGGCATCTCTTCTCAGAAAATCTAAAATTATCTCCTCAATTTAAAATAAAGAGAAGAGTAGACCATCTATATCAAGATGAGTATCAACTGTTATCACTGGCGCTCGGGTGCCATCTAAAATAGCCCACTGCTATAGATTTCTCTGGTTAGCTGATAAATTTGAGATTTCTTGATGTAATAGTAAACTCTCTTTATCAGCTCAAAATAATATGCATAAAATTTAATAAATATCCTAACAAGGAAATATGATGACCAGTTATGATTTATTACCTTTCGGAAGTTTGTCCCATTGCTTTTCATTGTAAGCTTCCAAAAAAAAATGTTTCTTAATTATTGCTATGACGGGGAATCCAAAGCCACGATTTTTGGCAAATTTAAACGAAAATACAAATAAACAATAAATTTGTAAATTATGAAACCAATAATTAAATACTTGGGTTTTACATTTTAATCCTCAAAACGTTATCATTTTCATATCAAAAGAAATCTCTTATTTGTCCAAAAAAATATCTTTTATAGTCTTAAGAAAAATTTAATTATTTCAGTTAAAATTTAGGTTGATAAAACACTTATCCTTGTTAATACAAATTTCGTAAATTTTCTGAAACTCGTAAGTTTAAACTAGTTTTACAAGAAACTGGCCAAAATCCCAAGTGTTTAAAATTTTTAACACATGCTCCTTAAGAACCATGGTATCTTTTTATATACCAAGTCCTTAGATAGTAGTAAAAACATCTTCATGTACTCACTTAATAAAATACATGGATTCTAACTAAATAGTTAACGTAGGAACGAGAAGGAACAAAGTTTTGATATCAACCATGAAACAAGGAGGGACACAAATATGAATCGATAACTTGTTCATCCAACAAGAATCTTATCTCGACCATACAAAATCTAAAAGGGAAGAAAAATAGAGAGGTGAGCTCAAAAGCCTAGTAGGAGACTCAATTTATCACTTTGAAAACCATTTCCTCTATAAAACTCCTGCATGGTTAATTATACTGAAAATAAGTCATCAGACCACATGGACAAATCAAATCTAGAAGGTGTATATGTGGAAGCATAATAAGTAAAGTACGGTAACCTATATGTTGCCTGAACTAGCTCAATCTCTATAAGCTCACATAACTTCATTACGAAATCAGAGCAACTTGTACCACGTATACTACATGCCCTCTTCCTGATTACTAATCCCAAAATACCAAAGGGACAATCTCGCCTGTCGGATCGAAGGAGCACCGTATACCTACATCTACCAGGTGGAAGTAATCAGAAAAGAAACAGTGTCCTCTGCCTGATTACCAATTTCAAATTACCGGAGGGACATTCAAGTATCTCATCTGTTGGATCAGAAGGGCACTGTATGCCTATACCTACTAGGTGGGAGTAAACAGAAAGAAACCTACTCATAGTAGGAACCAATTCAAATTCCGTGAGCTCACGTTACCTTGTCGTATCCAAGGACAATACGCACCAGTGTAGACTAATTTCCTGAGGTCAAACCTGCACATGGCCATATACCTAGTACCTCTACATAGGTCTACAAACTTTGCACCAATGGTCTAGAGTGTGCACCCTACTAACTAAAGAGTCCCATGTAGATTTATGGACTCTATACCAACGGTGAGGTCCAACCACCAACTAAGTATCTCATGACACCTAAACACCTCAGGCGCGGTCCTACTCACTATAGAAACCCTGGTCAAATGGCATAACCACCCTCGATCAAGATCCTGGATATGGTTCGAAACCTCAAATAAACCCCTTCCGCTCTCAGAAGTCCAGTAGCATAATAATTGTATTTTGGACAATCCTAAAATTTAAACTTACATGAAAAGCATCTACAAACCATACAACACAGTCCACAATCATCTCAGTTTCACCAGGCAATCCACATATTTATCAAAAGCCATAATCATATTTTTCACAATATGCCACATAATTGAGATTTTATGCATAAAAGTATTGAAAATAGGTAATTGAATCCAGTACTACCTCGATAAAGCAGTGATACGACACTATGGAGTGCGCTTGGTGTCATTTGGTGGTCGTTCGAAGGTTCAAGGATCGTTCTCGAACCCTCGATTACTTGCTTTGAAACGTTATTTTCTAACGGAGCTTCAAATCAAGAAACGGACGTCACGACTGAACTCCTAGTACCCAAATTAGTGAGGTTAGATATATAACTTGTCTAATTCGGGGTCATGCTAAAACCCAACCCGTGGCACGCAAAATAAGGTAAATTGGAGCCGTTTGATTGTATTTTTCATGGCCGTCACCAAACATAGTCAATATATATGTCATTCTTCACCATTTCATGAGTACATCATAAATATGACAATTATTTTATAATCCAACGATAGGATCAAAAAGTCTACGCACAAAATTTAAAACTCAAATCTACTCAATGTAGTCGAAATCAAACGAGACAAAATGGAGGCTCAAGACCCTTACCAGGTGATTCCTCTCGTCGAAAGGAATTGGAAAACACCGGTTTCAGGCCCTGAAGTGGCCTGAAAAGTCACCAAAGTCAAAAAAATAGCTTGCAACTTCACGTCGCGGTGCTACAGGCTGTGGCAGGCTCCGAGATTCTAGCTGGGGTGGGGTTCTCAGGGCTGGCGGTCCGACCGGTGCCGGTGGAGATGCGTCATCACGGAGGAGCTGCGGGCGGCTGGTCTTCGTCGGCTAGAGCAAATGGAGGTCGAGTGAGAAGAGGGAGAGAGAAAGGGAACAATGCCAGCACGTGGCATCCATTTAATGGGTGTCAGGTTTGCAATTTGGTCCCTAAGGTGAGAATTCTTCCATTTAAGCCTCTTAAAATTTCCCTTTAGCCCCTGATTCTGAAAAATCATTTCACTTAAGTCCAAATTTAAAAATTTAAAATTCCCACCATTATTTAATTCTAAAAGTTAGTAAACTGCCCATCTTCACCCTTGTAAAATCCAGGTTTTACAGCTATAGAGATTCATAATTTCCATTCAAATTTTTTTCATATCCATCTTCGTATCTGTTAAATCCTAGTCTCTGTGACTTGATCTGACTCGATCTTTATAATTTATCTCTAACTTAATTACTATATATTAAATACCAATATTTGTGTAAATAGGATTAATTATTTTTTTATATCTTATGTTTTGACTGTTTGTTCAAGTTATACTTATGTTTTGGTTATTATCAATATTGACCTTCAGATTTGAAATTTGTAATAAATTTATACTATCTCTGTATCAAACATCACTAATGACTATTGAGTCTACTAAAATATACTTTTTTACTTTAAGGATATATATTTTAAAACTTAATTTAAATTTAAAATTAATTAAAATTGATAGCTAAAAGAACAATTATTAAAAAAATTAAAAATGCAAAAATCTATAAGTATTAAATATTATTTACAAACATACTTATCAATTTTAATTAAGTTTTAAATTTGAACATTTTTAAAATATATATTTTAAAAATAAAAGGGTATTTTGGTAAACATAATGGTCAAAATTAGTGTTTGACCTAGAGAGGGCATAAATTTGTTACAAATTCTAAATCTGAAGGTCAATGTTAGATAATAATCAAAACACAATATATAAACTGAATAACAAAATACAAGGTATAACATGTAATTATCTGGTGTAAATGAGAATTTTCGAATTCTATCCAATAGTTTTTTTTTTTTTTTGACAGTGTATTTATTATTAATTGCTATGTATAAAAGTACCTATTTTTTATTTTTCTTCACAGACTTACGTGATCATAAGCATGCTAAATATCAGTCTGAAAGTGAAAATCAATACCCCCTCCCTGAAGTTCAATTGGATCCTCTAACCACTTGCTAGCTAGCCAACCTACTAAAGTGTTCAAATGTCAAATCCTCCTCTTACTAGAGTCAATATATATCACCGTAGCTGCTCATTAAAATTAATTTGAACCCCATTCTAAAGATTTAGTATAGGAAATTTTGTTTGAAGTTTGAAGTGCAAAAAGATCTAATTGGAAGTTAATACGAAAGGAATAAATATGAGGAATAATTCTAAGCGCGCCGAATTTTCACGTCTAGATTTTTTTTTTTTTCATCATCAAGATGATTTTTCCAATATCAAAACTAGAAAATTCAAAATAGTGGGTGAAGTAAAATGAACCCCATTTTTTCGCAAGCGCTGGATGGACTTGTTAGAGAGAGAGCGAGAGAGATTAATAACAGCAAACAGAGGGCTTATTCGAAACAGAGCTGCCATACTCTCTACATTTTCGCAAACTGATCAAAACTATTATAGCTCTTCAACGTACAAGTAGTAGTAGTAGTACTTATTATTGCTACGTACATAGGTAGAAGCTCTGGTTATACGTACCAAGAAAGAAAGGAAAGAAAGCACAAACAGCCCATTATAAGAGGCCGTTTCTTATTATTCTCTAGTTCCCTACAAAAGTACCCCAAAACGCTACATGCCATGCCATATTGCACTTATAGTAGTTGCATTAACGCGCGCGCATATATATATATATATATATTGATGATTATAATTTAGGCAGCAGCCCTCCTCTCGTACTCGTCCTCACGACGAGAAGAAGGTGAGGTCAAGAGGAAGGTCTCCTCCCTGTTGTACTTGAGCCTCCTGGCCTGGTCCCTCGAGATCTGGAAAGCATTGGCCAATACAGCCTCGGGCAGAGCCCGGATCACCGAGGTGCGCCCGGCCAGAGGGCTTATCCACGCGTTGTCGTTTGTCTTGAACGACACCCACTCGAACCCTTCGCTGCCGGCCTGCTTAACCACCGCGTGGTTCTGTGGCACAGTCAGGATCTGCCCTTGCCTCACCTCTCCGTCGAAGAACGACTGCCCCAAGTGGTCCACAACTTGGATCCTCGCTCGCCCCCTCAGCACGTAGATCACGCTGTGCGCGTTCACGTTCCAGTGTGGAGTGTAGATCGCGTTCTGCACCATATAAGCATGCACAAGCATGTTATATATATACTTGTATGTGATATATCACACATACATATATATATATATGTGTGTGTGTGTGACTATACCTATAACTATAACTATAACTTACCCTGTAAAGGGTGCCTCTTTCAGCGCTGAGTTGGAGGCGGCCGAGGATGGGGAGGTTGAAGCTGTTGACGGTGGAGACTCGGCCAGCCTGAGGGGTGAAGACGTCAGCGCGTGAGGGGTCTCCTATGTTCTCCCTGAGCCTCAAGGAGCAAAAAGTCTCTTCCAAGCCGTTGGCATCGTAGCCTCGCATTCTGCGTTGCTCTTCCTCTCTCTCCCTCTCCCTCTCTTCTTCCCACCTCTCCCTTTCCCTCTCTTCTTCCCACCTCTCCTCGCGCTGGCCCTCCTGGCGTGATCGCAAGGGGCTGACCAAGTCGAGCCTTCCCTTGACTCTGATGATGTTGTTCCTGTTGTCGCTCTGGCCCTGGAGCCTGCTAATTGTCTCCTGATCCACGTTGAAAGCCTCTTCTAACAACCTGCTATTGAACCCTCTGAAGATGTTGTTGTAGTTTTCGGACGAGCCCTGGCCTCCGCGCCATACTTGCCTTCCTTCTCGTTCTCGTCCTCGTCCTCCTTCACGTCTTAGTTGCTCAAACTCGTCTTCTGGTTTGCCAGCTAGATAGAATCTCTACACACATAGAAATGTACATATCATGTGGATATATATATTAGTCGCTATGAATTAAATAATATAGTAAGGTTACTTTTTTTTTTTGACGAATAGTAAGGTTACTCATATATATATATATATATATACACATATATATATATATATGCATACATGTTTTTCTTTCTTACTCTGGGGTTGTCATCAAGCTGGTTGTTGAAGTTGCCGGTGTCAAGAAGAGAAACGGAGACAAGTTGTTGGTCACCGTTGTTGTAGCACCAGTAAGCTACTCCAGCAGGGATCGCTAAGATGTCACCCTCTCTGAGGTGGTGGAGCCTCTGGTGGCGGTCCTTCCGGGATCCTTGGCTCCGTCCTTCTCCCTGTCCTCGTTGGGATTCTTCGAAAGTCTCAGGGCATCCAGGGAATATGGTTCCTGTAATAGCCCTTCCTAGAAAATGTACAACAATCATAAATCGAAGCAACTTACTATTAGGAAAGCAATGCACGCACTCTATTAAAATACGTGTATATATATATGTACTTAGTGCTATCATTAACTGATATATACCCTTGACAATGTAGATGAGCTGAGGAGTGTTGGTGTAAGATGGCAAGTGGAGGCCATTGGGTTCAATGGTACTGCGCGTAACGGCGACACCGGCGCATTGGAACTGGTCGTGGTTGGGATTCCATGACTCGATGACTCCGGCCTCGGCTTGGATGCGGTTGTCCGGTTCGAGGGCTTGGAGCCTATCGAACTGGCACTCGTTTCGCTGACGGAAGGACTCCTGAGAGCGAGAACGAGAGCGAGAGCGAGAATATGAGACGTTGACGTCGTCGGCTAGGCTGCCTTGCAAGATGAGAAAAAAGCAAAACGAAAGAGAGATCAGCAACGACGGATTAGCCATTGTTGCCTATTATTAAGTATTACTACTACTACTAGCTACTTAATGTTTTGAGGTGAAGTGGCGACCTGAAGGCGTTGGTATTTAAAGGAGAGATGTAGAGGTGAAGGGAAGAGACACGCAAAGAGTTTCGTGTAAGGAATCTTAAGCCATTCTTCAGTTTGCATGGCCATCAAACCCTATTGTTTTACACCTCATTTTCACTCGAAGGGCAGGTGGCTCTTTGTTTCAGAGAAGTAAACAAATTATCGTGATCGACCTGTCCGGACGTATCCTGCATCTTTTCTACCGTTTTTTTCTTTTTTTTTTCCTTCTTTCTTTTGGGATTTTGCCTTTTTGGTCAGGCAAAGTGATCGATGTTCAATGAATCTGAAAAAAGATTAATCCAAGGGTCTTGATGTGCATGAAATCCAGTCATAGACCAACCCAAAACCCAAAATATGTAACCCATAACCAATCCAAAACCCGCAGTTTTACTTTTAGCGGTTTTGCGGGTGCGCGGTTTTACTTTTAAGCAGTTTGACGGGTGCGGATTAGAGCGGGTTGGGCGGGCAATGGGGGTTAGTGGATATTTTGTTCACGCCTAATTTAAAGAACCTATTAGGATTATGGTCCCTGCAGCCAAATTTATACGTACGCTCAATTCTCTGTAACCCACCATCAGTTATAGAGAATTCCATCTGAGTGACATTAGAGTTTAGGCTGCAGAAGATCAAACCCTCAAACATCATCTCTTGTTCACGCTTCCGCCTTTAGTCTCTCCATCTCTAATCCGTTACAGATTAGCCATGGATTCAGGTATATTCAACAAACCCTAACCTATCAATTTAGCATGAATGATTTAGGGTTTCTATTTAGTTTATTTGTAATCCTAATATCATCTAACATTTTATACGGCTGAAAAAAAAAATTGTAATTTTCATGCAGTAGCCTTTTTTTCATGTGGAATTCTTCTAAATAATTTTACAAAGTATGCAACAAGCTATGTATTTGTTTCTTATTATTGGTAAACTTTATTGATCAAAAACATTAGATATGTTGGTTCTCTGAGTGGCCATTGATTTTTTTTTTCTTCCTTTTATTGCCTATATTTGATGTAAAGGAAGAAGAAAAGAGAAATATAGTTGATTCTGGATTTCACATTTGAGAATCTGCCTTTTTTTTTCTTTTAATTTGTTTTTTTTTTTCTTGGATTATTATGTGTTGGTTTTGATTTCTTATACCTTTAATCTAAGGTTTTAACTTTTATTTTAAGGTCTATGTATTTTAGGATGATATGTTTTATGTGTTTGGGAATGAAAATAAGCTTACCCGAAATCGGTTTTCCTATTTTAATAAAGGGCAAAATGGTCATTTTTTATGCATAGAGGTTAAAATTTTGAGGAAATTTAAAATGTGAAGGTATACAAGTGAAAAATTAAGGCTTAAACTGTAGAAAAGATATAATTCATAGTATTTTCTTTGTAATTAAGTCAAATTGAAAAATTCCGGAATTTAAAATCTTTGAAAAATATCGGATCTATTTGAAAAAATACCTCTTTCGAAAATATTTAGAAAGATACCACTTTTTCCCAATTAATGATACTTAAGGTAACCTGTTAAATTACTTAAAGTAACTAGCTAGCCTAGTCACCTCAAATAACTCGAATAGTTACTTTAAGTAATCGGATTGACTACCATGAGTACTTTTGAAAAATACAAATTTTGAAAAAAAAATGAGATTTCTCTAAATAATTTTTAAAAGTAGTAATTTTTCTTAGTGTAAGTCTAGAAAATGATATTTCCTAAATTAATCAGGAATTTTTCAAAAAAATCAACCAATTTGAAAATTTTTCAATTGTTTGAACTTTTGGATTGGATTTTTGTAAGAAGCTCATTTTGAAATCCAGTCAAATTGAGCCCAAAATAACGATTTGGTAAAATTTCAGTTTGCAAAAATGCAACATAACTAAAAAACGAGTACTTCATTTCTCAACTGTTTTATATTTTTGAATCATCTTTTTTATTTTGTTCAACTATAAGATACCATTTTTCTTAATATATAATAATACCATTTTGGGAAAGTAGGTTAGATACACCTCCTCTATAGTCGGTTTTAGAAACTACACTACTTCTAATAGTTTTTAGGTAACTACACATTTTTAAAAAAAAAAAAGGTGCAAAAAGACTAATTTAACCTTAAGTTGAAAACGCTAGACACGGTATCGAGCGCTAGACAAATGTTTCTAGCAGCTCAACCGAAGAGGAAAAAAAAAAACCCTAGATGTTGAGTGCCAGAGAAGGTGTCAGGAGCCTAGATACGGGTCGAACGGCGCTAGAAAAGGTGTCTAATAACTCGACCCATCATATCTAGCTAGATTTAGATCCCTAGTTGAATATTATATGCTAGACATGGTATTAGGTTTGTTAGACACGAGTGTCAATAGGTACTAGACAAGGTGTCTAGAAACTCGACTTCCTCTATCTAGCCGAAATGTGGACCTTTGATAACATAAGTACTAAGAGTATTTTTATATTTAAAATAATTTATAACTTAAAAAGCTGTATTCACCTAAAAATTATTAAGAGTGATGTATTTCTTAAACACTATGGCAAAGATATATTTTGCAAAGAACCCTTATCATTTTCGTCCCAATAAGGGTACTTGGCTACTACAATAGTCTCGCATAGTAGTGTATAACACTGTACACCAAGAGCAAATGGGTACTTAGTTCACAAGATGATTTTTACCAAATCGCGTATTCAAAGATTATTTAACTTTATTTTATAAGGAGAGCTATATTTTCACCTCACACAATTATTAAGGCACCCCTATAGTAAATAAAAAAACAAGTTAGGACAAGAATTAAAAGCTATGTTAAAAGCACACCAAGCACCTTCTAAAATCAACTTTCTTTCTTGCAGATCTATGAACTAAAACAAATTGCTAGTTTTTAATTTTTAAGATGAAAATACTGAATCATTAAACAAAAAAAACTATGAGAGAAACAAACAATTTATATGAGAAAATGAAATGCATGGTATTGGAAAAAAAAAATGAATAAAACAAAGCAAACTGAGTACAAAGCAAAGAAATTTTACTTGCTCTGTTTTAATTTAAGATTAAAGAGATTATCAAAGAAATTAGAAATAAAGGAGATGAATTACGCATAAAAAGAAATTGAAAAAAAAAAAAGAATAAGGCAAAAGATAGAAAAGAATTTTGAATTGGAACGTTCATGGGAAATTGAAAGTGAAAGAGAATGAAGATGGGGTGCCTTTCTTTTTTTCTCCTTTTTTTTTCTTTTAAATGTCTATTTTAGTCATTTTTTTTATCTCTCCTTTTTTTTTCTTTTAAATGTCTATTTTAGTCATTTTTTTTATCAATAGAGTGCCTTTATGCCAAGGTGAGTGTATATATAATCCCCATTTTATAATTTAAAGGTGTTATTTAATATTACCAAAAAGTAAAGCGTTTTTTTTTTTTTTGGTTAAACTTAGAAAAACGTAATAAAGTTTTTTTTAATATAACTAGAAACTGAAAGTTTTTTTTTGTTAAAATTAAAAAATCCAATATTTTTTCGATAATAACCCCTTTTAATTTTTTTTTTGTACTTATTATTTTTGTCTTTTGTTTAAAGGCAAACTAAATAGATTAAAAAAATAAAAGTTCGCACAAATATAACTAACCCCTTTAAATTATTTTTGCCATTTAACTTTTACGCTTTAGCTGCCTCGGATATAATAGCGCTCTTTTAGCATTGGATGTTAAATATAGCACATGAAAGACTCATTTAAAACTTAAGAGATTAAACTTTCCGTATCTGGCGATGAATATGTAATGATTAAAAAAAATGGAGAGCAAGAAAAAATGGTTAATTATATTAACTAACAGAAGGCTTATTCGAACCAGCAGATGCAGTACCATACTCTGTATTATCGGAACTCAAAACTATATTATGTATAGCCCTTCATCTAACATGTAGCGGTAGTATTTTTATTATTGCTACGTACATATATAATAGAAGCTCAGCTTGTACATATTTTCCAAGGAAAGAAAGAACAAACAGCCCATGCATCATAGGAGGCCGTTTTTTATTATTCTCTAAACCCTACAAAAGTACCCACAAAACGCTATACATGCCATGCCATGTATAATGTACTTATAATAGTTACATTAACTTAGGCAGCAGCCCTCCTCTCGGACTCATCCTCACGACGAGAAGAAGATGAGGTCAAGAGGAAGGTCTCCTCCCTGTTGTACTTGAGCCTCCTAGCCTGGTCCCTCGAGATCTGGAAAGCATTGGCCAATACAGCCTCGGGCAGAGCCCGGATCACCGAGGTGCGCCCGGCCAGAGGGCTTATCCACGCGTTGTCGTTTGTCTTGAACGACACCCACTCGAACCCTTCGCTGCCGGCCTGCTTAACCACCGCGTGGTTCTGTGGCACAGTCAGGATCTGCCCTTGCCTCACCTCTCCGTCGAAGAACGACTGCCCCAAGTGGTCCACAACTTGGATCCTCGCTCGCCCCCTCAGCACGTAGATCACGCTGTGCGCGTTCACGTTCCAGTGTGGAGTGTAGATCGCGTTCTGCACCATATAAGCATGCACAAGCATGTTATATATATACTTGTATGTGATATATCACACATACATATATATATATATGTGTGTGTGTGTGACTATACCTATAACTATAACTATAACTTACCCTGTAAAGGGTGCCTCTTTCAGCGCTGAGTTGGAGGCGGCCGAGGATGGGGAGGTTGAAGCTGTTGACGGTGGAGACTCGGCCAGCCTGAGGGGTGAAGACGTCAGCGCGTGAGGGGTCTCCTATGTTCTCCCTGAGCCTCAAGGAGCAAAAAGTCTCTTCCAAGCCGTTGGCATCGTAGCCTCGCATTCTGCGTTGCTCTTCCTCTCTCTCCCTCTCCCTCTCTTCTTCCCACCTCTCCCTTTCCCTCTCTTCTTCCCACCTCTCCTCGCGCTGGCCCTCCTGGCGTGATCGCAAGGGGCTGACCAAGTCGAGCCTTCCCTTGACTCTGATGATGTTGTTCCTGTTGTCGCTCTGGCCCTGGAGCCTGCTAATTGTCTCCTGATCCACGTTGAAAGCCTCTTCTAACAACCTGCTATTGAACCCTCTGAAGATGTTGTTGTAGTTTTCGGACGAGCCCTGGCCTCCGCGCCATACTTGCCTTCCTTCTCGTTCTCGTCCTCGTCCTCCTTCACGTCTTAGTTGCTCAAACTCGTCTTCTGGTTTGCCAGCTAGATAGAATCTCTACACACATAGAAATGTACATATCATGTGGATATATATATTAGTCGCTATGAATTAAATAATATAGTAAGGTTACTTTTTTTTTTTGACGAATAGTAAGGTTACTCATATATATATATATATATATACACATATATATATATATATGCATACATGTTTTTCTTTCTTACTCTGGGGTTGTCATCAAGCTGGTTGTTGAAGTTGCCGGTGTCAAGAAGAGAAACGGAGACAAGTTGTTGGTCACCATTGTTGTAGCACCAGTAAGCTACTCCAGCAGGGATCGCTAAGATGTCACCCTCTCTGAGGTGGTGGAGCCTCTGGTGGCGGTCCTTCCGGGATCCTTGGCTCCGTCCTTCTCCCTGTCCTCGTTGGGATTCTTCGAAAGTCTCAGGGCATCCAGGGAATATGGTTCCTGTAATAGCCCTTCCTAGAAAATGTACAACAATCATAAATCGAAGCAACTTAATTACTATTAGCAATATGCACGCACACTACTTATAATAAAATGCGTGTATATATACGTAGTTAGTGCTTTCATCAATTAATATATACCCTTGACAATGTAGATGAGTTGAGGAGTGTTGGTGTAGGATGGCAAGTGGAGGCCATTGGGTTCAATGGTATGGCGTGTAACGGCGACACCGGCGCATTGGAACTGGTCGTGGTTGGGATTCCATGACTCGATGACTCCGGCCTCGGCTTGGATGCGGTTGTCCGGTTCGAGGGCTTGGAGCCTATCGAACTGGCACTCGTTTCGCTGACGGAAGGACTCCTGAGAACGAGAGCGAGAGCGAGAATATGAGACGTTGACGTCGTCAGCTAGGTTGCTTTGCAAGAGGAGAAGAAAGCAAAACGAAAGAGAGAAGAGCAACGAAGGATTAGGCATTGTTGCCTATTAGGTATTATTACTACTACTACTACTAGCTACTTAATGTTTTGAGGTGAAGTGGCGACTTGAAGGCTTTGGTATTTCAAGGAGAGATATAGAGGTATATAGAGGTGAAGGGAAGAGACACGCAAGAAGTTTTGTGTAAGGAATCTTAAGCCATTCTTCAGTTTGCATGGCTATCAAACCCTATTGATTTACACCTCATTCATAGCGAAAGGGCAGGTGGCTTTCTGCTTCAGAGAAGTATACAAATTCTCATCGACCTGTCCGGCTGTATTCTACATGTTTTCTAGCGGTTTTTTTTTTTTTTTTAACTCTAAATTTTCGTTCTTGGTCACTCAAGATGTCTACATTCAATGAATATGAAAACTCAATCCAAGGGTCATGATCCATGAAATGAAGTTATGGACCAAGTGTAGCCGCTAGTTTTAGATATATTTATATAAAGGGTGGCATTATTGCGCATAAAATATAACAAATTAAACGTTTTCTCTTGGGAAATTCTGGGAGAATAAATTAGGTGAACACCATATTTTTTTCCTCATTAATTAAATCTACCAGCATACCACTTTTTCAAATAAATTCTTGATGAATTCTTGATGATCTTGACAGATTCTTGATGTCAGTGGTAATCTTGACAGATTCTTGATGGATTATTGACGGATTCTTGATGAATTTTTGACAGATTCTTGACTAATTCCCTCCCAAAAGTGGTAGAATCTAATAGTAGTGGTAAATTTAGTTAAACATTTAAAAAAAGTGGTAATTGTCTACTTAACCCTGTATGGGATTTGTACCGGCCCATAAAAAATTAGTTACATATGGGTGTATAAGAACATCCCTTTTCTAGGGATGCATTGTAGGAATTCCCTCCATAATTCATAAATCTTCGCCAAGTCAAAATAGTAGTCCTTTAAAAACAAATCCCACCATTTATTATTGAGCAATGCTGTTATCGGCCCAGTAGTGCCTAGCACCATAATGACGTATCTATTTGTCGCTTGATGATTTTATTAAGCCCAGTAGTACCCAGCACCATAATAACGTATCTATTTGTCGCTTGATGATTTTAATTAATAAAGTAAGTCCTACATAGGTCCCACCTGAATTATAATTAAGATTAGCCAGTAACATACTGACACATCATGTAGTGTTGGGCACCACTGAACCCCATAGCATTTAGAGATATAAAGCAGGTCAGGCCAGCCATATTTGATAAGCCCATATGGGATTTGTACCGGGCCTAGGCCCGGTCCGGCTGAAATATAGGTCGAGATGGCCTAGCCCATATTCTTATTAAGGGGCCAGCACGGCCCACAGGCCTAGCTCATATTTTATGCGGACCTAAGTGGATCGTGCCTAAGTGAGTCGTATGCGGACCGAATATAGGCCACAATGTGGGCCTAATTTTGTTGTTGTTTTATACTTTAAAAAATCAAATATAGGCCTAAAACTCATTCATATTCTTTTAAAATTTAAATAAATTGAAAAATAAACTAAAATAAGTAAATAAATAACATTAAAAACATATAAATGAAAATATTTAATTAAGATTTTTTAAAATTTTAATTAAGAAATACATTTAAAATCATATATAGAATAACTAAATACGAGCCTAATACAGGCCAGTAGAAATGTGGGCCAACTGACATTTCTACAGGCCCACATTTAGTCATTTTATATATTATTTTGAATATATTTCTTAATTAAAATTCTAAAAAATCCTACTTAAATATTTTCATTTATATGCCTTTAATGTTATTTATTTACTTATTTTTGTTTATTTTCACTTTATTCAAATTTTAAAAGAATATAAATATTTTTTAGGGCCATATTTTAGCCCATATAAGTACATATTTGATATAATTTAGGCTCGTGTCAAGATATGGGTTAGAAATATTAAATATGATCGATAATAAAGAAAGGAAATAATGACCCCTAAATCAGAGTTTGCTTTGCTGTTGAGCAAAGGAGATTCAAATATATGTTTTGATAAATGTGATTCTTCTAATATAGGTCCATATAATTTCAATTCATATATCAAAATCCGTATGTATAAAATCTAAAATATATGAGGGAGAAGATCTCATATCAGTTTTTTGCTTCACATTTCATTAATTATTTGATTTTAGATTTATGACCTATAATTATATTAATTATATGGGCGGCTCTATTATTACCCATATTTTTAAGAATATGGGTCAGCCCAGCCCATATTTTAGATGGATCGGGCCTAGGCCCCATACAAAGCTGATGTGGGCTTATCAAATGTCAGTCCGGCCCATTTTATATCTCTAATTAAAACTACATTAGTCCTTATTATTCTCTTTAATTTTGAGAATATTATTGTCTTTTACCTGCTAAAGTTATTCAAAAAGTCAACTCAAGGTATTAATTTTCAAAAATTATTAATCTCAATGTATTATTTTACGGAGTCCAAACTTAAAGTTTAAATTGTAAAATGTACAAACTTTAGAGTATCTTTTTGCAGTTTACCCTTTTTTAAATTAGTAACATACCTAATTTAAAAAGTCAAGGCCAAAGTGGTATAAAAGTAAAATTTTGGTGCTAAAAGAGTTTTAACCCCTGTAATATTGCGATAAATACAGAAATAATAAAGTGCCTTTCTCATGAAAGAAAAAAAAAGGTGGTTCTTTTTTTGAGGTTAAAATAAGGTGGTTCTCAACCAATAAATTTTATTTAATGATTTAAAATTATTCATCTTCGGTATCATAATTTGTAAATTTTATAATTAATTTGAGAATTTCATGTGAATAGTTAAAAATAACCACCAATGATCATTAATACACTAACATAACATGGATGAAAAGCAAAGTATTCGGCTAGGTTATTTATATTTTTATACCTTGCGTTTTGACTATTTCTTCAATTTATATTTTGG
Source organism: Trema orientale (assembly GCA_002914845.1). Lineage (NCBI taxonomy): Eukaryota > Viridiplantae > Streptophyta > Magnoliopsida > Rosales > Cannabaceae > Trema > Trema orientale. The sequence goes on from JXTC01000209.1 coordinate 227,102, forward strand.
GTTTTGATTATTATTAATATTGACCTTCAGATTTGAAATTTATAACAAATTTATACCCTCTCGGGTCAAACACCATTTTTTATAATTAAATTTATCAAAATACCCTTTTAAACTTTAAGGATATAAATTTTAATACAATTTAACTTTAAAGCTAATTAAAATTAATAGCCAAAAGAACCAATATTTCAAATTAATAATTTTGAAAAATGCAAAAATTTATAAATATCAAATATTATTTATGACATATTTATCAATTTTAATTAAGTCTTAAATTTTTAAACTTTTTTAAAATATATATTTTAAATTTTAAAGAGTATTTTGGTAAACATAATCGTTAAAATTGGTGTTTGACCTAAGGAGTGAATAAATTTGTTATAAGTTTTAAAACTAAAGGTTAATGTTGATAATAACTAAAACACTAGGTATAAACTAAATAAACAGTTAAAATACAAAACATGAAAATAATAAGTGAAAATTACACCTAATACCTGTTTTTTAAAATTTATTTCAAAAATATCCGTTTATAAAACTTCTCTCAAAAATACCGGTTCTATGAAAAATATGAGTGGTCCACATTTACAATGTAAATTTTATCCATAAGGTACACATTTCATGTGTAAAATATGAACGGTACACATTTTAAAATGTGTGCCAATTTTAAGTGTAAATTTTATTCATGAAATGTGGATCGCGGTATACATTTAATGCATGAAATATATACCGTGGTCTACATTTCATGTATAAAACAGTGCTGGTCTACATTTCTCCAAAAAAATGTATAAAAACGGGTATTTATGAAATAAAAATAAAAAACAGGTATTTATGAAAATATGGTTTTAAAAACAGATATTTATGAACTTTTCCCAAAATACAATTATCCCTTGTTCTTTTTAATTCGATCGGCTTATATTCAAATTTAGTGAAAAGAAAATATTTATGAAATTTGATTGGTTTCATCTTTAAAATTTTTCTCTGGAGTTGAAAGTAGAAGGTAATTAGCAGTCTCTCTATTTGTCCTTGTAATCAAACACACCGGTCACAAGACACATGCATTGATTCACAGCATATTGATGTTCTTTAGTTATGAACTAACGTTAATAATTCAATTGAGGTAGAAATACTACCCGCATATACAAATAATGACCACCTAATTAATTAGTAAACTTTTCAACCCTGGCCTCTCCTGTTACATGGAATTACTTCATAATTATAATCATATCGTAATTAACCCGTTGCAGTGATCGATCTGTCGGAGTAGAGGAATAATTTACTGGACTATATATTCTTCTTCTTTATTTCAATTTTCAGCACTACGCCGTATGCGCCGTACCATGCTAATTTTAATAGCTCCGGTTGTCACTTTCCCAAGAAAGAAAAAATGTAGCAAATGAGGATTATCTAGCAATCTATTAACATATATTGACCACCTAATTATTCAACTACATAGAATTACTTCATTATCTTATCACTTCAACAAATGTTAGGAGAAGAATATATACAAAATTACGCTTTTGTATTAAGAGAAAATGGCTATCAATTAATTCTTATAAAGGACGTACATTGGGACAGTGGGCTTGGCTTTAGATCTATAAAGAACCCTCTTCTTTTTGTATTTCCCATTGTCAATAGTGATCATAATCGTCCCTGGTTCACTAATATAGAAGGAATTTCTAACACTCTCTCCTACTCTCTTCTGGTTTTGGAGCAGAATCTTGTACGACCCTTCATCATCAGGGATGAACTCCTCCTTATACGACACCTCCCATCCAACCACAGTAAAATCCCAAACCATCGTTGAACCAGCCTTCAAAAATGAAAGAGAGTTGGACATTAACCTTTGTGTATATCAAAAGGGTCCATAGCATTATCAATAGGTGTTAAATTTAGCATCAGCATTGGCACACCCTTTTGCATTAATCTTTTTAACATTAGTTTCAAGGAAAATGTACCTCAGAAACCGGAAATTTAATGTAGGCAGTTGAGTTTCCTCTGATTTTTAGCTCTGAAGCCTCATCTAGAGTCGAGAAATCCTCATCACTCTCTCTTTTCAGGCCACCATATTGAACTGGGAGGTTCTCTGGTGCTATAAACCTATTATTGTTGGTTTTCACGTGAACAAAATATATATATATATATATTAGACATTAATAAAGAGGCAGAGCAGAGAATTAGAATTCAAATATAACATATATTAGACAAATTTCTCACTTGAGAAGGGTCTTAGTAACATTTGTTGGCCTGGCTAACACGAACTTCCTTTTCGTTTTTTGAGTCAAGAATCGTGATCTTACAATGTGAACCGCATAGTACCAGAGTGGAACATTTATAACAATCTGTCACCAAAAAAAATAAAATCTCACATGAATATTTTGATGTACATAGAATTTTATGTCGTTTATCATCAAGTTTCAAGCTTACATTCTTGTGAACGAGCTCAGGATAGTTCTCTTGGAGGAGAACCAGAGCTTTCTTGCTAACCGAATGAAGCTCCTTCATGGCTGGTCCAGGAGAGTTCTTCAAGTCTGTAATCTGGACTATAGAATGCACCCCTCCATTCTTGAAACTAAGCTTGTTGATACCCTTTTCTATGAATTGGATCCTCCACCTCAAAAACTCCTCACACTTGTCTTCCGAACCAAAAGCTTCCCTGTAAAAGTCCCTGTCTCCAAAAGCCTCATAGACATTATAACACACAGGCCTACCTTCCTTGTCTCTGCTATTAAAGTACAGAACCTTATTTTGTTCAATATCCGAAGAAGGGCCCAACTTTTCATCAAGTATTTCGTCAGTTTTGTATTCTATTCTCCATTTCAGGATCCTTCTGAGCATCTGAAACGCCTCATGGACCTTAAAATCCTTGGCTTTCAAGAATTTGAGGAGCACAATATCAGTTCCTTCATGGGCTTTACTGGGCAATAAAGGGACACCCCAGAGAGTAGTCTCTCTGAGGATCTCTCTTTGCTTAATGCTTTCGTTTCGAGAGAGGAACTCATTCTGTTTTCCGAGAAGATAGTTTCCCAATATTGCATCTTCGACCCTGCACCTAAACTCCAACAAGGCTTTCTTCTTCCTCCTATTTATTTGGTCAACACAAAGGGTTGTGCTAAGTTCTTCATGATCTCCTTGGGCTATGGATTCGAACTCCTCATCATCATCATCATCATCTTGGTCTATGTTTTTCTTCTCATTCCCTCCATTTTCTGTTTCATCAGGGCCATTCTCAACGTGGGTCCCTATGCTTTTCTCCGCCATTGTTTTCGTTTGGAGCTCTTCCCTCGGCGAAGCTCCGGCAGCCATTGTTTGGGGCCGAGGTACTTAAAAAAAATCAATGGACGGAGACAAAAGGGAAGAAAAAAAATTAATGAGGGACAGTTCGGCCAATGGGTAGCTTGGTCTCTTTCTATAAGACCAAGGGTGATACCTGCTTTGACTCGACTCCAATGACTTCTCTAACCGTAAGTTGACTGACGCCAAATTTAGATATGGTGTTCGAAGGCTAAACGGCTTAACTTTCCTCTAGAAATTGGTGGTTGCGAGAGACTTGCATAGATATTCTATATTGCAAAACATTAGATTCGAGTGTTTTACCAAATAATAACATTGGCTATTATGCCTCTTTGGTCTTTGAGCAACGCATTTGAAGATGACAATATATCATCTGATTCCTGTCGTCCCATATTCATAATTAGCGGCCATTTCAAAAAATCTTCAATTCTCATCTAGAATAAAAGCGTGAGTAACATTACTAACCAACTAAAGGAAAGCGCTTGTTTTGGACAATTTTTACGTTAGCCCATTTTTCAGGATAATCATGTCGTGGTAAATTTATCCCGTACAAGTGGTAATTCATTCTATAATGGGGTGAGAGAGAGAGGGAGGGACAAAGAATGCTAGACTGTAGACACAAGCTCCTACGGCTAAATGGCTGTTGATTGTCACTTGGAGTTCCAATAAAACACTTACTAGGAAGAAAAGAGAGAGAACAGAAAACCCAGAACCATTAATTATTACATGCCTAATCTGCAAGAATTATAAGCGGTAATATTTGAGTGCCTAATCAGGGAATAGTTCTAACTGCTACGCAGATGATGTAAATCATATTTACATAACTCTAGGAAAGCAAGTGACTTATAAGTATTTACACGATCAATTCCGTGCCACGCGTAATTGCAACTGCTATGACTCCCGATACTTGGTAAGGTCAAATGTCAGCGTTCTAGAGCAGCTGCAAAAAAAGTAAGTACTTGTTCATTACTAAAACATTTTTAATAGGAAATTAAACGTGAACAAAACTATGTGCAAAACTACTAATTTGTATCTCTTGATACGCCACATCAGTACAATACTAAGATCGTATTAAAAGAAAAAATTTGAAAAAGCGGGGGATCAAGTATTTTGTAAATAATGTTGAAGAAGCTCACCTCCTTTCAGAGTCCCTGTAAACCCCAACCAAAGCTTCAGCCTTGTCATAGAAACTGTCCTTTAGAGAAATCACGATACTCTGGAAACCACTGCCTACCTCCCCATCCTGGTTACCCCTGGCTCCTTCACATGACTTTGAACGGATGAATCCAGCAACCTTGGCAACATTTAAGTTATCCAGCGCAGCATCGACTTCGTCCAAGATGAAAAACGGTGAAGGCCTAAAACTGAAACAGTCCATCCAAGGAAGTGAAAGTAATTAGTTGGTGGAACAAAAAAATGAACAAACGGAATAAAATAAGTGAAAACAAATTTAAAGGAAATCCCTGAATGAAGTTGATAAGGTCAACATTGCCAAGGACCGTGCATCAGTCAAAATTGAAGTTGTCGTTTTCAATGAAGACTCACCTGTGGATGGAAAAGAGCAAAGCAAGTGCCGCAACTGTTTTCTCTCCACCAGATAGTTGTTCCATATCACGGAAGCGCTTTGTTGGTGGCATAGCAGTATACTTGATGCCATGTAAAAATGGATCTTCTTCATTTTCCAAATTCAAATAAGCCGTTCCACCCATTGGATGTGTGTTGCTTTTTGTAAGTTGCTTGTAAATCTTATCAATGTTATTAGATATATGGTTGAAAGCATCCATGAACAACCCATGCCTGCATTCAACAATTGAATAAGATGCTAAGGTTGGCTAAACAAAATCAAATCCAGCAGAGACAGAACTTAATTCATGTTCTATTGTATAACTTCCATTGATGCAAAAAGGGGTAAAATCACAACGGAATACAAAATAACAAGATGGCGGCAACTATGCATCTTTCAAACATAGCATAGTCTTCCATCTTTATTTTTCACTACAATAATCTTCCAGTTAAATACTTAAGCCTATTACAAAGGTCTCTTAAGAAAATGACTACGAAGAACATTAGAAGGATGACTATCTACTGGACCAGCCTTTTCATCCTTACTATGCTGAGGCTGTAATGTGATGATAAATTTTCTTGTGTGCTTAGCCTTTAGAGACTCTATACCACTTCATCTTATTCGAATTTTTATCCAGTGGAATGGTCTAACCAAAATGGAAAATCATATTCAACAATCTGATGAAATATAATAAAGAAAGGATTATTAGCAGTATAAAATCCATTACTACCTCTTCAGCTTGACCGAGTTAAATTGATCTGCTATTTCGTTTTGTTCTTTCCTGGCCGTTTCAAACTCTTCAGTTACAGCTCTTTCCTTCTCTTTTAGAGCCTCGTATTGGTCCAGGGCCTTCAAATTTGGAGCCGTTCTCTCAATCTCTGATATCAGGGAATCTATTTTTTGCTTAAATTCTGCCTCAAGCTTTTCCCTTTCAGAAGGCCTCTTGTCCTGCAAATGCGTTCTGTTCAACTGACTAAAATCCAAAACTGGGCCTGGTGTTGACGTTTCAGTCTCCATTGGATCCGAGATGATGGGAAGGTTAATATGTTCTAACTCACATTTCTCTACAATTTCCTGCTTCCTTGCTATTAGCTGCTCAATCTGTGTTTCCTGTAGCCAAAAGAAAAATACATATTGGAGATTTAAGTTCATCACAAGCGAGGAACAGAAATGAATCTGAAGTAGACTTTGACCTTAGAATTTATCTGACGATTAAGTTTTGAAATGCTAGTTGTAGCTGTAGAAGCCCGCTTTTTCCATTCCTGTATATCCTTCTCACACTCTTCAGACTTGGATTTCCATTCTACAAGAAAAATGAGGGAAAAGTTGTGTTAGTTGGCATGAAATATTCACATCAATGGGAGAATGCCTGAAATATTGGAGCAAGACAAGTTGTGCATGTGTGCGTGTGCGCGTCTTTCATTCTATTTTATTTTTCCTGTTCAAACAGAAAGCAAGATATCTCACTGTCCTTTCTTTTATCAAAATATCAACAGCGACAAACAACTCAGATTAGCATCCTCCAAAAGCCAACCCCTTCCCCATGAGAGGAAACAGCAAATAAGACATTTGATTTCAGAGAAGCACAAAAGCTTCTTTAAGTTTGGGACAATGAGGGAGAATAAACCTTGCACACACAAAATCTTCAATTTCACCCCAACAAATATCTTATTATACACAGAATTTTGGTCTACATATCCAGTTCTAAATGAAGCACACAAGTCACATCAAAAAGTCCTTTGGATTGGTATCATGAGAAAGTCACTCAAAAAAATGCAATTTCTGGCAAGAGAAACCAAAAATTCCAAGCTTTTCTCTTATACCATCCGAATCACAACTAAAAAGCAACTAGATGCTCTACTGAAAGCCTACGAGAAACTTCCACAAAACGTGTGTCGAAGAGCTAATAGTAGTAATAGTAGAGAACAGATTGGCAGGATCTCTAAGCAATACAGGCTCTTCTAGGTGAACTTGCCCAACTTGAGAGAAATTTCAAGTAGGCAATTTTCAAAACCAAACAGAAGATTTCTTCAGGGCTTGGTCAATATAAAGTAAAGTGCTCAGGCAGAAAGGAACTATTTTTCTTGTTCATGAGCAACAATAAATTTAGAATAGACAAAAAAGGAAGACAGTCCAAGATCTCCCCAACTAAGCACAAGAATAAAGATTTGAATAAAGGTCAACATGACAAATCTCCATAAGCGGGCACGGTTGAATATATCTAATCTTTAAGATATAGAATGATACAAATTTTTGATACCAACGCATGTGGCATGTGAGTCGTTACTAGTCAGTTGATGTACTAGAACTTACCACTAATGAAGCTTATAACACTTACCACTAATGAAGCTTATAATATTTACTACTTAAATGGTGACAAGTCACTTGGTACATCTGTTGGTTGCCATGTGTTGGCATTAAAAATTTGAGATAGAAGTTGGGATCCTAAGCATTATATTTTAAGGCATGTAAGAGGTTAATTTAACTTACCAATAGAAAAGAACTATGCACTAGAAAGACTTTAATCTCTCACTAATTAAATTTAAATGTAAGATAAACCATGTCCTACCTTCTACTTCATTATTCCAGTGTTTGATCTCAGTAATAGCTTTTTCCGCTGATAACTTGGCTTCAGTTTCTCTCTCCTGAATCTGCTCCAAATCATTTTCTAATGCACTTAGAGAAGATTCAAGCTCTTTGATTCGTGATTCCATGTCCCGATTTTGCTCATACTCCAACCTGGGGTAAAAGAAAATTGGGGGATGAAAACTTAAAATGATGCAAACATTTGCTTAAACAGTGTATTATTCATCTTACTACAAAAATTACTACAACCACTAGCATTAAAATTACTATATACCAGAAATAACTCAGAAAAGCATCTGTGATAGGAATAATAGAATATCATTTGAAAAAAAAAAAAAGGCTGGCCCCAGAAGTCATAGCTTACAAGGCTTACCACATGCACATTGGACAAACTGTATATACAAGATCCACAATCTCAAGCATACCTATAGCTACAACATCAAAGCAGTATACATGCTTATGCACTCACAGAGATACAAGTAAACATTTAATATCTATATGTATATCTGCAGAAACAAAAAGATCATGTCATATGCCAACAATCAAGCTGGGGAGGGCGGAGCATACTGATATTTCAACTTTGAGAGCTGGCTGCTCAAGCTAAGCCTTTCTTCAGCGTTGTTTTGGGCATCCTTCAGTTGGTTCTCTTCATATTCACGGATATTTGCCACCCCAACAGATTTACTAAAGTCTCTGTAGATTCGGTCAACAATTTCATTGATCCTCTTCTCCAGCTTACTAATTTCTGCGCTCCGCTTATCAATAGCTTCTTTGGACTGCAATCAAACGAAAAACAAGTAGTTGTTTCAAAAGAACAAAACAAACGAGATAAAGAGGGCAACCAGCACATGGTGTCACCTTCAGAAGTTCTGGGGTAATACGATCAATTTCTTCTTTAATATTTTGTTTTTCCTTCTTCAGATTAGTAAGCTTGTCCTCAATGCTTCTCTGCAAATAAAACATCAATAGATAATCAATCAATCTCGCAGTGTTCATAAAGAAAAGCAAAACCAAGAGTGTTTATCATAAAAAGAAAAACCAAGATGTCAGTTATGTGTGTGTGTGTGTGTGTGTGTGTGTGAGAGAGAGAGAGAGAGAGAGTTTATCAAGAAAATAAAACATCAATAGATAATCAATCACTCTCGCAATGTTTAGCAGCGTTTATCAAGAAAATCAAAACCAAGAGTGTTTATCAGAAAAAGTAAAACGAAGAAGAGTCAGTGATCCAAGAATGTTTATCAGAAAAAGCAGAACCAAGAAGACTCAGCGATACAAGAATGTTTATAAGAACAAGCAAAACCAGGTCAGTGATATCAGAGAGAGAAGAGTCAGTGATACGAGAGTACAAGAGTGATATCAGAAAAAGCAAAAGCAAGCAGTCAATGATGTGTGTGTGTGTGTGTGTGTGTGTGAGAGAGAGAGAGAGAGAGAGAGAGAGAGAGATTTCATCTTTAGTCTCCTGAATCATCTAGCAGCTCAAAGACACATTTACAAATTGTCAAAGAACCAGTGAATATAATGAAATATACAAACCCTAGCTGCACTAAAGCAGTTCCCTAGTTTATTTATCTGCTTTCAAAATGACAAACAGATTTACTTTCATTGCCTTTCCAAATGGAGATTAAGCTAATATAGATATGCATGCACTCAGACATGTCTATACTAAAAAAGATGTATACAATTTATTTATCAAATAATCTTACTTCTGAACGTTTTGTATCCTTTAACAACAAAGATACCCTAGACAAAAGGGGTGCGGGGGGGGGATAAGGTTGGGGCAGGTGTGTGTGGGATGTGGCGGGAGATGTTGATAGTCACAGATGATATAACACACTAATAACTACGAATGAAGATAAAATGAAAATTGGACTAAAAGAGAGCCCTTCTCGTGCTACACAATAAGTCAATTTTATATTTGTAGAATGGCAAGGAGAGGAATAATCATAGAAGTTACCTTCTCAATTTCTGCATATTGGATCTTCTTTTCAAGTCCACTAATTCTCCCAGATGCTTCAGACTCTTTTAGCTGCATCTCTCTGATTGACCCAAGCTCTTCCAACTCTGACTCAAACTGTTCTTTCTTTTTCTTCAGTCCTACAGAGTAGCAACAATTAATGATACAACTAAAAGAATCAACATATACTAAAAGAATCAACATATACTAAAAGAACCAACATATATACAAATGAGACAAACCTTCAATCTTTTTATCATCCCATTGTTTTGACCGTGCTTCCATTCCACCGCTCGTACCACCAGTCATTGTGCCCGATTTTGTGAGAAGTATCCCATCAACAGTCACAACTAATTCAACAGAGACAAAATGGTTCAAATACAAAGTTTGCTCACACAAACATATAAAGGATAACAAGTAGAGAACCAGGTACCTTTGAACCTCTCACCACTCCAGCTTAAAACCTTAGCCTCCTCAAGGTCATCACAAACAAGAGTATTCCCAACAGCAAAAAGAATTGCCTTCTCCAACACAGGATCAAATGTGTGATGGTTAAGTCTTAACAGTTATAGCATTTTAGGATTAAAAACCTTAGGCAAAGAAATGGATAGAAACATTCACCAAGGAACAAATTGCATCCAAATACATATTCAAACAATAAATGCATAAGCATGAAAAGGTACTCCAGAAAATGTCTTCACAAACATAGTAGAGAAAAGGACACAGACAGAGCACAGAGCTAAATCATAAATCTAACTACAATCCTCAACATTACATTTTCCCAATTTTATTTTCAGAAGATTTAGAATCAAAATGAATACTAAGAACCTTTATCCTACCCATGCAAAAAAGAATTCTAGGTATCACTTCCTCAATAAAACTATCAGGCTTAAACAATAATCCAATTGGCACTTGTGCATCAAGTTTCTGGAAATCAGGATGAAATATACAAGTAAAACATTTGAGGATTTAACAAATAATAAGAGGAAACAAAATAAGTTACAAATGCACAGAAATTTAAGAAAATCACAATCAAAACTGCAAAGCATACACGCAACAAGATTTTGAATTTCTGATCCGAGATTCTGAAAAATTTAATTTTCACCCACCAAATAAAAATAATGACATGCTCATGGATTGAAATCATAAACGGTGATCAGCCTCCAAAGCAGCACAAGAATTTACACGCAAGAAACTAAAGGCACCATACCAGTCCATAAAAAGACCAGAAAACTATAAAACAATAACCACATGGACTTAGCAGGCTTTCCAAAGACTTGCATCAGACCGTTAGGTACTCAACAAAGGATATTGAATCACATCAAAGACCAGCTTTGCAGTTCCACCCAAGGTACGTAATCTCTCAATGATTGGCTTTATACGAACGGACTGAAGAGGGATAAATGTCTGAGGAGGAAGCCTTTGCTCCTTCAAGTACTGCAGCAAAGCAAAAGATTTATTATTAATATTTGTGAGCATATAACTAAAAATTAATGTTAGTGACCATATAACTAAAAATTTACACTGAAATCAATGAAATCTGTAACAAAAAAGGAATAAAAAGGACAAGTAATCTTATAACACATTGATTAGAAATAATATACCAAACAGATACTGTACACTAAAAAAAAAGGCTTCACCCAATTTTACCCTTTAACTATAAAATAAAATAAAAAGGGAAGCTGTGGCACCAAAGTGTCCATCAAGCAGAATACTCATTCCAGCCGCTTCACACATATAAAACCAACAGTTTAATCTGGTGATTTGCAAATCAGCCAGGACTCAATACCCTCGAACTATTTGGTATTAACTTGTCTCTCCATGCCATATATTTCATGATTATTTCTCCATATGTGAAAAAGAAAAAAAAAAATGTTCTCCAAAAGATGCATCTAGTCAGTGGTCACTCCTATTAAAGAATCATGGATTGCGGCCAATAAACATTAACTAGTTCATCCCATAATCCAAGAAATGGAAGTACATTGTCGCAGCAGTTACTTCCAAAAATCTAATTGGCAAGAAAGGCAACTAACAAAACTTTTAAAATATATCCTTGTTCTTCTTTATAAGAAATCAAACTTGGAAATTGGAATGGTCACAACTAACAAAGTACATCAAAATTGGAATCGTCACAACTTACGAAGGATACTTCGTTAGCTTCGTTAGTTGAAATTTATTTAAAACAGAAAATATGCTTTTCTGTTGCAAATTAAGTTAATGAATAAAAATAAATTCAACTGATCTAAAAAATTTAAAATTAAGAAACGAATAGATGAATAAGTTATAAAAATTAAAAATGTTAAATGAAAATACAGATATGATAAGGGTTTCAACGCACTAAATGCAAATAATTGGAGACAAGCAGGCTAGGAAAAGAAATAAACAGGAATGTAATTTACATACCTTGATGCATTCCTTTCCAGTTTGTTCATCCTCAACTACAACTGCGTCCATGAATCTACCCATAGCAACAGTAACTGCGAGGTTATACTTCTTTTGTGTTGGCCGACAAAGATCAGTCATGCGACCATGGACACCTTGAAACAGGCGTTTAAGAGTCTCAACTGCCTGAGACAACCTAGCATCCCTTTCATTCTCATATCTATCAGCCTTTAGTTCACGCAGTTGGTTTTCTACTTCACTGATCTTTGACTTTAAATTTTCATATTTGTATCTGTATGCCATAAGATGATGATAAATAAATGCAAGTTTCTCATAACCTGCATATTTCTTTCAAAACACAATAGAAAGCAAAAGGCAAACATGCAATGTAAAGAAGAGAAGGGAACTGGTGGCAAAAAGATACACCTGCCTGCATGACTATGGTAATTAGAGGCAAAAAGCTTTAGCTTTTAAGAATAATACATTTAAACATATAATGTAAGAGAAGCAAGTAACCTGGCATCCCGATGTTTATCTTGCATCAAACGCAGTTCCTTCTTCTGTGCAGTAAGATCATGCTTATGCTTTGCAGACATATCATCAATCTTTTTCAGCCTTTTTTCCATTTGTTCCTCCTGCGAGTCAAGTTCACTACTACGATTTTTCAACTGCTGAAGATTTTCTTCCAAATTCTTTTGAGCTTCAAGGTTAACATGCTGTTGCCTATCCAAAACCTCTTTTTCATCTCTTAGCTTTGCAGTTTTCATACCAGCGTCCTCCTTACTGTAACATCAACATTTCAAAAAAAAAAAAAAAAAAAACGAATAAGAAAATCCAATCAAGAAAAATAGTTCATACACGAGCGAAAAAGGCTGAGTATGGATGTTTAAAAACTATCAGGGAAAAAAATGGGTAGCCTTTAAGTACAACTCTGAAGTCAAAATTGAGATTGAAAAACATATAGATTCAAGCCCAAGAAAACAAGACTAGATGTAAATAAGCAGATTCCACGGCATTCACATTGGCAAAGCCAAAATTAAGAACACTTACATTCGAAAATATTCCCTTAATTCAGTGTCATCTAATTTCAATTTTTCACCACTATCCCGTCCTTTTTCATGTAAATCATCTAGCTTTGCAGTCAGATCTTGTACGCCCTTCTGGAGCTCCTTTATATCACCCGCATGTTTCCTCCTTTCTTCCCTTTTTTTATCAAGCTCCTTCTTGTTTTTCTTTATTTTTGAGTTTATGCGAGACATTTCCTCTTTCAATTTCAGAAGCTCTGGTTGCTACAAAAAAATAAAAAAGGAAGAGATCATTTACTTTCTTGGTTGTTCTTTTCCTTGCTCTCCAGTTTTTCTTTTTTCCTTTTAGGGGAGGGGGGAGTTGAATTGCACAGGCATTGAAGCTACTGGTAAAGCTTAAAGCTGGGATTAGTATATCTAAAGGAGCTTATCCACTGTATGTCATCTACAATCCTACTTCCTAGCTCCAGCCCTTCAATTTCGTAAATAATAAATGGACTCGTTACAACTTTAATATATTACAACAATAAAGAACCTCAGAAACTCACATGCTTGTCAAGTTTTTTGTTTCTCTCGGCAATCTTCTTTTCACATTGAGCAATCTCTTTTAGATATTTGGCTTGTTCTTTCTTCTTCTTACTTGCTTCATGCTCAAAACTCTCTAATTCTTGCATAACCTCTTCACGACTTCTCTTTTCAGCATCAAGGTCCTCAGTTGTCTTTGTGACATCTTTTTCTATGTTGAACAATTGCCATAAGAAGTGTTCTCTCTTCAATGATTTCTACAGGAAAAAAGAAGACAGCAACTACATAACAAGGGAAAACTGCAAAAAATATATATATATATATATATAAAGAAAAGCATGCAATAATAATAATAATAATAATAACAATAATAATAATAACAATATAAAGAAACAAACATAAATTAGCTTTAAAATTAACAAATTATAAAACAGTGTTACTCATGCTGCAAGTACATAATGTGTCAAGAAAGAAGAGGAATGCCTACAATATTGGTTTTGCCTACAAGAATGTGCGGAGAGAGATGAGAGATTCCATAAAGCATTTCAAGTCATCCATCATTAGATATAAAAAAATAATAATAATAAAAAAACACATGTTAAAAGTGGAAAATAACATTAACTTCTCTTCAAAAGAATAATTATCATCAAAACAATCAGGAACAAAAACAAAAATAATCATCCACCTAAACAAGACCAAATCATCTTTCAATAAGAATATGATTCACTAAGAGCCTGGGAGCATGTCAAAGTTTCAAAAACAATTCTAAAAATCTATGCCTGTGCAGTTGGATATCACATGTACAAAAGTACTCTAGTGCATGCACCGGCATCTACAAATGCATCTAACAATAAACAACCAAAAAGCCTTCTGATTCGCACCAGTTGATCTTGTAGACGTAGATGTTTCTCTGCTTCTTCCTTTTGTTCTTTTTTTTGCTTCCTTTCCAACACTATCGTTCGCTTTTTCTGATAAACTAGTGCTGATTTTTCTTCAGCTCTACCTTTCTCTTCTTCATATTTTTCATAATCTCTCTTCAATTCTTCAGAACCTGAGATCTGCTCAAGAAGTACAGTAAGTTCCTTAGGGTTTTTAGATGCAATGGACTCCACATCACCCTGCATGATAAATTCAATTGATCATTAGAAGTAATTCCAAACTCCAGGGACCAGAATGTAAAAATATTGAAGCCACCAGCAAGCAGCACGTATACAGTACACTACAGTATCAATATGGTTCATGTGAAAGCATAATCTAGCACAGTCTTACACCTCAACTCTTTAACATTTTGATATCCCTTAAATGTCAATTATTTCTTTGTATTCTTTGTAATAAGAACAGTATAAAGTATCAAGGTTCAAAGTGGGAATGCTGTCAATTAACTTGAACAAAGCCATGCCAAAGACAATTTTCTCCACCTTAATCCAATAGACCCTTTCCAGCCTTAGTCAAACAAATAGATGTAGGGCGCAGTTCTTAAACAGAAAAACCGCGAAAAAAGGGAGAGGAACGGGTCCGGTTCGCTTCCGGCATATAGAATGAGGTGTAAACTAGACACCCCAAACAACGAGTTATTCGCTTATACCCAAAAAAAAAAAAAAAAGGGAGAGAGCAAATTTGGATATGAACAGTCCAAAGACATAAATTACCGTTCAAACAATTTATAGTTTCGATAAGATTCAATACACAGTTGCATTCAAATAAAGAAACATTTTGATATCAGAAGATGTAAACTTGAGACCAAAACATTATATCGGAGAATAAGAAAGCAAACCTGAAAAACCAGGAAATTCCTAGCCTTGACGAGAATTCCCAGCGACTTCAACCTCGCATTATACTCATCCCACGACACAGGGGTTCCGTCAATCCGGTACTCGCTCCCACCGGAGCTGGTAATGGTCCGAGTGAAGTGGAGCTCCGACCCATTACCGAGCTGGTAGACCAAGCGAACGAATGCCCTCCGGCCCTTCTGCTCCTTTTCCTTGTCGTCAAAGGCGTAGATCAGGTCCTTCAACTGGGTACCACGGAGCTGGCCGGTCCGAACGCCGAGCACGAAGCTAATGGCGTCCATGAGGTTGGATTTGCCGGCGCCATTGGGGCCAATTATCGCCGTGAAGTCGAAGAAGGGACCGATTGTTTGGAGTCCCTTGTAGGATTTGAAGTTCTCGAGCTCTAGACGGTGAATTTTCCCCGGAGAGATTATGGAAGGCATGGTTGGTCAAACCCTAGAGAGAGAGAGAGAGAAGTAACTAGGGGTGAAATTAGGGTTTAATCCGCCATAAGATTCAGGGATTAAGGGGAAAAATTGAAGACTAGGGTTTCAGAAAGGAATGGAAATTAGGGGGTTAAAGCTAGAGCGGAAACGGGGACTGGAAACTTTTCCGGGAAAATGGTGCAGTCGAGAAAGTGGAGGGAAAATGGGAGGGTTTGAGGGGAATTGGCGGGAGGATGATTTTGCAAGAAGTTAGGAAGTGCAAGTATCCATAATTATCGCAAAATTCCCGATACGAAGGAAAATGAGCACCAAACGAATTGACATTTATGCATTTTTGTTTTTTTTTCCCCCTTTTGAGAAACTGTGCCTTCTTCGTATTTTTGGGAACTCCTGTAATTTTCAGTACTTTTGGGTCATTCTTGTAACTCTAAGCTCTTTTGGGTATTCATGTCTTTCAATTTTATGCTGATGATATATCCGTCCATCAATAGTTGTTTGTCCCTAGGGTCAATTGCAAAAACAATCTGAACGATGGTTTTTTTTGCAGTTTCAACGCCATTATTTGATATGTGAAATAATTATACTTACCTATTTAAAATATTCGCAAACCACTATTTTCGTGTACAAATTGATCATAAAATTCATTATTAAACACGAATTCAAAACAGAAATATCTTTTTTTTTACCGATACAAACCTAAAATTTATTAAAAGTAATTTAAAATAATCATCACAAATTTCTTAATTTGTACACATAATGTAAATAGTTAAAAAAAAATTAAATATAAAAATATAATTTTACATAAATCAAAAGATATAATTAAAAATCCTATAAATCTTTTAACACTTTAGTCCATATTTATATCAATGATGCTTTCATTGATACCAGATATTTCTCCTGAAAGTAATTAATACCAATTTTTTTCATCCTTATTATCAACTATAATTGGTTGGGAATCCCATTAGAAGATCTTCCCAGAATAGATATGGGGCTGCATCTCTCTTCTACTCTCCAGTCTCCACTCACTCAGCAGTAAGTAAAACGAATACGAGACTACAGTTGACATTTGGTTGGGATTTCTAATAAAACTTAATCGGGTCATCGACTCTCTCTCTCTCTGTTCGGGCCATTTCCAAATTTGTCCCCTCAAATTACCATGGCCTAAACTTGCCATTCAAATATCTCATATCAATTAGAAACTTGACCTGTCCGTTATTCTTCTATTCAGCCTAGCAAAATATCCCCGTTTGTCTTCAGCTAAAATATATCGCCAGTAAGTAACCAATATCCTTCTCGATATTGCACAGGCACAAGCATTATCATACACATGCCAAAAGTACTTGACAGAACCTACCAAATATATTTTTATCCTCTCATTTTTTATTTTTTTATTTTTGGTAAGTAGCTAATCTACTTACAACACCAAGATGATAAAAAGCATACACAAGGCAGAAACTACCATAAGATCCCAACACCCATATGCACCATCTTTCAGTCTTTCTCACTGCTGCATCTGGACCTCCCTCCTTTTTGAGAATCCACTATTTTGGTTTCCCTTTGACTTCCTAACCGATGAACTGACACAATCTCAGTTTTAAGGTTGTTTTCCTCCACCGCGCTCTTTGGAATCTGCTAATCCTTTCCGGCTCTGTACCGGACTTTCTTCTTCTAACTCTTCATACTTTAGAAATAATCTGTTGAAGATCATCGTGAAGATGCAGAGCTTCAGACAGCATGCCTTCATCGTCTGTGGTTCTTTCTATGATCCCCTTGATCACATGCTGAGACTCCTTGCACGTATCGAGCAAGCTCAGAGTAACATCATCCTGAAATCACAGAAGAACTTCTCTTGGCAATCATTTTAACGTGAGTTCTGGAATTGGGTAAGAAGTTTAAAACTGAAAAAACCCAAAAAAAAATAAAATAATAATTAAATAAAATAAACAAACTAGATTTCACAGGAGGATTATGAAGTCGTGAAACAGTACAACAAAGAACAAAACGAAAATGCCACAAAAATACCAACACTAGCAGGTACTCGGCGGGAACACAAATGAGCACACACGGACACGAGAAACCTTAGAAAGTTCTCTACCCTAGATCCAAATTTCATACCGTTCTTATTGGTTAGAATAAAAAAAAAAACGAAACAAGATCACACCAACACTACCATTCATAGGCTTGTCCTTCAAATATTTCACATATATATACGAGTAATTTTACATGGCCGTGATTTCATATTCCCATCTTTTTTCTTCTTTTCAGCTAAAAAAATTACCCCAATAATCTCCGGTTATCTTTCAGCTAAAAAATAATCTTTCATACTACAGGAATATATATACTACTAATATTGTCAGGCACCATACATGCCAAAAGTACCTAAAAGAAAAGGCTTAATTGTTTTGAGAGGCTAATCTAATTACAACAGCATAAGTACTACACTTATTACAACACTAAGACATGATAAAAAGTATCGATTATTGAAAAACAAAAAAAATTAAAAAAATAAATAAAAAGTAAAAATTTCACATGCATAAGCGGGAACTGAGATGATCTGGCCGGCAGCATACATAAGACCGAAATCCCCATAAGATCCCAATACACAAATTCTAATGCACCCTCTTTTTAAATGCTGCTTCCGGAACTCCTTCCCGTTGAGAATCCACTATTTTGGTTTCCTTTGGACTTCCTAACTGAGAAGATGAACTGACTCCGATGAAGTTGTCCAGCTGTTTTCCTCCACCATAGGCGTCCTCTAATCTCTCCGATTCTGTGTCAAATTTTGGAGGCAATGTTTCCCCGGGCTTTGTAGCAAATTCCGACTCCTCCTCGTGCTTGGTAGAGTCAAAGTCCTCAAGCTGTTGTCGTTCTTCAGGCTGTTCAGAACATTCTAGCTCCTCATACTTGGAAATTATTCTTTCAAGTTCATCATGAAGATACAGAGCTTCAAAGAGCATCCCCTCATCATCAGTGGTTCTTTCTATGATCCCCTTAATCACGGGTTGCGACTCCTTGCACTTTTCCAGCATGCTCAACGTAAGATCTTCCTGAAATTACAGAAGAATTTCTCTTGGCAATCATGTCCCTTTCGAATACGTACATGGGATTGGATTACAAGTTTAAAACAATAAACACAATGACAAGAATTCACAGCATGATTCTTAAGAAGTAGTGAAACACAAAAATAAAAAATGCCAAGAAAGTACCAACACAACAAGCAGGAACCCTGTGGGGAGTGAGGACATACATATGCACACAAGAGAAACATCAGAAAGTTCTCCGACTTAGCTAGGTTTCAAATTTCACACTATTCTTGTTGAATTAGGATAAAGAGCCCGAAAAATAAATACCTTCAGGGGTTTCGGCTCGGTCTCACTATTCAAAATAGTCGACAGCAATTCCACACTATTTCGAGTTATGACAAGAAATTCTTTCTTTTCTTCACCAGGTAGACTTTGATAATTAAAGGGAAAAGCACTGCTATCTGCATCATGCAACCCAACGTCAGGCAATGGGTATCTATCAGGGGGAGACAATGGTTGTTGACCGAATGATTCCACAGCGTACTGCACAGGTAGCGAATTTCCTTCCTGTCCTGACGGAGGCGTTCCTCTTTCTTTCAAGCTCTGTCATATAAACACGAAAATAATAGACATCATCAGCATCTCATAGCTTAATGAGACAGGACTGGGCATAAAGCACAGTATCTAGAATCAGCACACCCCTACATTCCAAAACTACGAACTGAATTCATAAAAGGTAGTTGATATTCGCAACACGAATCGAACAATATGGAATATTGGTTTCATGCTTCAGACCTATGAAATATAACTGACTGAAATTGTTTCCACATTACGTTCCCAAAATTCAATAAAGAACGAAGAACAAGACCAAAATACCTCTCATTGGCTAGTGCCATCAAGGAAAATCAATGACACTACTTCATACTAGATAAAAATGGATGGCAGGTAAAGATTAAACGAAGCAGGCGGATAAAGGAACAACGTACCACGTAAGTCTGACGAAACACGGGTAGATAAGCAAGATCTTCGGATTCTCCCCAAGCCCTTATCAACTGCATAGCCCTAACTCTATTCCCATTGTCCGTCTGGGGATCATCGATCAGCCTCACCATCTCCTCCAACACCTTCTCCGACGCCACCTCTGACGCAACCTTCTCGCAATTCAACGTACAATCCTCCAACAAGTCCAGACTCAGCCTCTGGCTAACGACACTCTTCCCCGAAAGCTTCTTCTTAATGGCTCTAACGATTTCCGACCCGCTAAACTCTTCAGAATTAATCATTGTACATATCCTCAAATTCATACCCCAATTGGGCTCCTCCAAAGTCTCCAGCGTCGCCTCATCGACCATCGTCGATTCCGGGGTCGGGGTTTGCAGAATCTCCTTCATTTCCTTCACTTTCCCACTTACAATCCGACCCATTTTAGCCCCACCCGCTTTCAACCGCTCCCCCAATTCAGCCCATTTCAACTTATCCATTATTGTATCTCACCACTGAAAATTACACCATATTAAGATTTTTTTTCTCCTAACTCAAAATATGAAATATAACCTACTATTCGATCTCTATACGAAAACAAAGCATAATCATATAACCTAGCCAAACATCACAGATAAGACTATATGAAATGAAAATTTTCCGGGAAAATTGGCGGGAAAGGAATATCGATTGAGAAAAATTAGACAAACCTGAAGCTCCGATTCGAGCTTTGGAGAAGCAGAGCTTGAAGATTAATCGGATAAATCCGGTTCAGAGATTCAAAAGAGAGAATGAAGGAAGCTTTGAATTGAATAAGCCTTTTCCCCAGTATCACAGCTGAGCGAAAGCTCAGGAGAGAGAGATTAGAGAGAGAGTGGGGCGGCGAATAGTCGAGGTGATGACGCGTGGCGAAGGTATATTTAATTGGACGGCTGAGATTGCGTGGTTTTTTTGTATACGTGGCGTCATGCTTGGACATTGATGCATACTGATTCTGGTGGGGTCCACGTCTGTTTCACTGCCGAGTGTCACTTTCGGGTTATCGGGTCGGTGGACAAAGTCGGCAAATACTAACTTTGCTAAGTTGGTAAGGTAATAAATGTCATAATTAAATAAATAGTAACAAATTGACTATTATTAACAACGGGGATTATACGAGTCACAAACGACTGAGATTGAGATTGCTTTTGTTTTTTTATAATAGATTTTGGTGGACAGTAGAAAACGACATGCTGATTGTCATTGGTCATTAAACAAAAATTAATATGTCATTTAATTCCATAGTTTTTTTTTTTTTTTACTAATAACAAAATGTCATTTCAACGAACAAGAAAAACAGCGTGTTCTTTAATGTTTTTGTCCAAACAAGTGAACGCCCTTTTATCCTTAAATACGTTTTTTTTCCTAACAAAGTATACTAAAAAAAAATCATAAGTTACCGGGAAAAAAAAAAAAAAAAGTTAGCTTCCAAACCGTATTAATATAAAACAATGCATAAGATTAGGAAGCATTCACATAAATACAAGTTTGCCTCCAGTGTTGTCTTTGCAACTGCATCACATATAAATAACTAGTCGTTTTATTTATTGGGCAAATAGTGTTATTGTTCTCTTTTTTTGATAACTAAAAGGGGAGAAGGAGGCGATCAGCGTGGCAACTCTCTTTGGGCGTGACCATAGGAGCTCCAACCCCGCTCAGGAATGTTCCCAAGACCCTATCGGCCGGGTCGCCACTACCGGACGGTGGAGTGAGTCACCTGAACCCCAACCGAGCAACTAGTGGTAACGGCACCCGGGGGTAGAGGACCGGATATGGGCTGGCAGGTAGATACTCTCACATTTAAGACCCCCCAGAGGGGGTCACCCAGTTCGAACCCGGGACCTCATGCTAGTGTTATTGTTCTCTAAATCATTATCAGTTTGGTATATTAATTCTCACTATTTCTTTTTTGGTTTAAGTACCTAATATTTCTTTTTACTGGCACCAATAGTTTTTTGGCATATTTCATTCAAGATTCCGTTAAAATTCATTTGAATACGAGAACTTTTACACCATTAATTCTTATTATTTCAATTGTTTAGTAATCTGGTCCATAAGTTTTTATTTTTTTAAAGGTGTTCATGTCTCTAATTAAAATATTGTATCCACTAATTTTTTATTCATATATATATATATAATTAAGCAAGATATACACTTAAGAGTATTTATTTGCATTTGAAAATGTTAGACTGAGGTTGGCTGTGGATTTAGACATTGATTATGAATGTTAATTATTAGTAAAAGACAAAAATATTTTTTTTTTTTAACTTTTACCATTTGGACTTTGGCTCATTCCCTTCCACGACCCCATTTATATTAAAATAAATAAATAAATAATAAATGTGGGGAGGGCAGAAACATGGCATTTCTTGGCTCGGGCCTCCACAGCCCCTTCACGTCCCATTTACATTCATATTTGGATTTTGGACATTTATACCTATTTTTCAAAAAATATTACCAAATTTATGACCTCTCAAAAATAATAAAAATCCGTATGACTTTTTTATGGCATTTTTCTAAATACTTTGAAAGTTAGAAAACGCACATTTTAGTAAATAAGTCATCTTTTTTTTAACAGGAAACCACAAAAGATTTATTGGAAACCAATTTAGTTTCCTATTAGCGGAATGTTCTGTAAGTAAGTAAATCACAAGAAACCACAAAGGTTTCCTGAAAACCAGTTTGATTTCCTTTAGCCGAAAGTCTTGTGCATAAGTAAATCACAGAAAAGCACAAAGGTTTCCTGGAAACCAGTTTAGTTTTCTTTATCCGAATGTTCTGTATGTAAGTAAATCACATGAAACTATGAATATTTCCGGGAAACCATTTTTACAAAATGTCCTGCAGCTAAATAAATCACAGGAAACTATCGTGGTTTCCTTTTAGAAGAATGCCCTGTAGCTAAGTAAATCACAGGAAACCACAAAAAATTTCCTAGAAACCATTGTGGTTTCTTTTTCAAATCACAGAAAACAATGAAAGTTTCATGAAAACTATTGTGATTTCCTTTTTGAAAAATATCTTGTAGCAAGAATTGGGTGAGGCATTGAATAAGGACGCTGAAGAATATGATCAAGTTCTCAAATTAAGTAATTATATTTTTTAAGTAAAAACAACATAAATATATATTAGTTTTTGGATTCTGACAACTAGTTTCCAATAACCAAATTGGTTTCTAGTAATCAATAATTGAATTAACCAAATAATTCTATTGTTTATGATAGAAACTAATTTAGTTTTCAGTTTTTATTAACTAAATAGTTTTGATATTTATGGTGAAAACCAATATAGTTGTTGGTTTTTAGTAACCAATTTTCTAGTTTCCAAAAATCAATTAGTTTATGATTTCTAATAATAAATTAGTAATTAGTTTTAAGAGTGATCAGCTACAAGTAAACTAGTAGCAAAAAGAAACAAGAAAAAATAGAAATTCTAAGACGTTATTTGGTCTTTCTTAGCAAGAATTTGTTATTTTTCTAAAAAAAGGTAGTACAAAAATAAGTAAAAGTTTGGACATAATATTCTTGGTATTATTTATCAAAAGGTAGTACTAGGTGTCATTTTCCCTTCATATTTATTTGTATAAGTTTAGCATGACAAAAAGATTAATTTTTGTCGTTTGAAAAATACGTGAGTTTACTTTTTCTTAAAAAAAAAGAGCATACTTCATTTTAACAGGAGGAAATAATAACCCTTCTTTATCTCTCATAAAATTAAATATTTTTATTTTTAAAAAAAAATAAAAAACACGTCGTTTCATAACACGATGTTATAAAAAATTCACTGAAAAAAATGACATTGTTAATAATATTTCTATTTTAAGAACATTTTAATAAACAATTCAAATAATTAAATTAAGGCTTTCTTTTTTTTTTCTGAAAGAATTAAATTGGAGCTTTGAGCAGAAATGAAAAAAACGTGACCACTTAGCAAAGGGATAAAAAAATTATAAGCCAAAAAAAAAGGGAAAACAACAGTTTGATAAAATGAATTGAAAAAATGGTAATTTGTTATAAAACTCTAAAAAGCATCATAACATCAAAGTTAAAGAGATCTTGTTTTAGGGCTTCTTACAAAAAAACTAGGCCCGACAATTGAAAGAACCCGGATGGCAAAATTTTTGGAAAAATCTTGAATTTATTTATTAATATCATTTTTTGATTGTTTATTCAGGAAAATAACACTTTTCAAATATATTTATAAAAATCATTTTTTCTTCAAAATTGATAATTTTCAAAGGTACTTGAGGTAAGTAATTAGGTTAATAGGGGGTAACTAATCGAGTTATTTAATGTAACTAGACTCGTTATCTCAAGTACCTTATCAATTAGTAAAATATGGTATTTTTGTAAATCTTTTTAAAAGTGGTATTTTTCTAAATAAATTTTGAATTTATTTTAATTCTTTTTTAAAAAAATTACCATATAAAATCAAATTTACCTTAAAAATGGAACAAATTGTTACATAATAATTTTATCGACTGCTTTAATAGCAAAATAATAAAGTATACAAATCAATTAGGGAAAATACAAAAATTCTTTCTCCATGAAAATTACCAATTTTGGTCAAATTTTTTTTTTTAAGGAAAATGAGTTCTATTATAAAATGAAGATAATATCAGTATTTATAGCCAAAGAAATACACCATGGTGTTTCAAAAAACCAGGAAATACTCGTACTACATCTTAAAGCAAAAAGAAGCTAGATTATGTGCAACTTGGTTTCTCACCTGTAATAACCTGTACCTGGAATAGAAAAAAAAAAGAAAATAAATAAATAAATAAATAAAAAGGGTAAAAGACAAAAAGGCCAAGGGTTTAGTTAATTAAATAAGGACAATTCAGTAATTTTGAAGACTAGGAAACACTATATATATTATCTTTCAGAGTTTGACAAAAGAAAAAAAAAATTTAACGCTCTGTAGAGGGAGAAGAAAAATGGCTGAGAGACTTGGGAGAAGAGGAAAGATTACAAAAAGGTTGATTCTCAATTCTCTAAGGTAAAGAACTCCTCCCCATCTTTTGTCAATCTATTATTTGGGAACTTTGGGGTTAATTCATCATCTAGGATTTAGAATTCTTTAAGCATCTTTTTGTTTCAGTCATGATTCTAGGGTTCATTTATATTTTAATTGATTGCTCTCGCTGTAAAGTTTAAAACAAGACCAAAATTATGTGATTTGGATGTCTAGATTAAAAGTTATAGATTTTTGAGTTTTGGTCTACAATGGTAAAACGTAGCAGTGACTGCGACTGATTTTTCTGATATTTCTCATAGTCTAATAGGGTCATATTTGATATGATTGGAAAGCTTATTCGATAAGCTTTCTAACGGTATATAATTTGTCAAAAACGGACTTAAAACCAGAGAGATATAGCCATTTGAAATAGGCGCTACGAATCTGGAAAATTTTTGTAACTTTCAGCATTTAGAGTATAACGTGGCAGCGGCTTGCTTGGCTTCGTATGGCTCACCTATGGACCTTACAGCCATGTTCTTGACATTTTTAGGACCCCTATCATTTTTAGTAATTGTCCTCCAAGTTTCACAATTTTTAGAATTAATTTAGAATTGTTATGAGTTTTGCTGTCGAGGTTATATGCAAGATAGTGTAGCGAATATATTAAGTGTGCATGAGCAGCGGGTTAGACATTATGTTAGACATGATTTAAGGTACCTGTTAAGTATTTAATACTCATATACGATTCTTGTTATAATTATAGGTTCTTGTGGTAACTAGCAAATTATTGTTGGATTGGTTAGATTAGCGAACAGGTAAGTAATCTTTCGTCTTTATTAGTGACATTTATTTTATTAAAGTTAATTTTTATTGATTTCTTTTAAAAGTATATATATATTTATTAATCTGAAATATTTACTTCAAATAAGTTGTTTTTGAATAAAATCTTCTTTGATCAAATTGTACTATATTCTTTAAGAACATACGGATCAAGCTTATGATTGATACTGTTATTGAATGATTTGAGAGTTTATCGCCTTTTGAACTATATTGAATGTGAATGTGTTAAAATGCTCTTTAGTTGACTATGTAATGTGGACCTATTCCACAGGGGTTAAATGTGGACAGTACGTACTGAATGTGGACCTAGCTACAGGGGTTAAATGTAGTAAATGTGGACCTAACCACAGGGGTTAAGTGTGGTCATAGTCATCCAAAAACTATAGAGTAGAATTTAAAAGTGTTACTAGCTTTTGAATGAGATTGAAACTTTAGGTTTGAAATCTATTATATTTTTATAATTTGTTTCTGATCGATTTCATATGTTATATTGAAAGATATTAGTTTTGAAATTGAGTTGTTTAAAATAAAATGTCTACGAAATGTTTCAAATAGCATATGCTTGATCCAACTAATAAAGGTTATGGATTACTTACTGGGCTATCGAGCTCACCCTTTTATTCTTTAATCTTTTCAGATTCAGAGAATAGTCAATAAATGGAAACCATCATTTGAAGGAGGGAGATCATTTGAGGACTCAGATTTTCTATTTAGAGCTATTGTACTGTTTAGTTTTCATTTTGAGATATTGTTGGTTGTTTTGAGGTATACTAGATTATTGTTATAATTTTAGTTTCTTTTGTTAATATGGATTTAGCAAATTGTAATTAATGGTTTAGATTGATTTGGTGTTTTGTTATGATGAGATGTTTTGGGTATTAATGGATCTATTTGAATTTTAAATAACGATTAAATTCAAAGCCTTCCGTGTCTATGAGGTTTTTTCCTTGTAGACATATGGCGGTTGCCATGCCCTTAGTCTTGGGGCGTGACAATTAAAGAATGTAATACCACTGGGCCTCACCCAAAAGTGCTAGCTTGAATGTACTTTTAGGCTCATGGTCCATCACTTAAATACCCATGATCTTCCCAGAACATATCTGATGTGGGACTTGGGGCGTTACAATCTCCCCATGTTAAAGGCCTAGCATCCTCGCTAGGGGGTCCACATTCAATAGCCTACATATAACCCCTATGCGCGGGGTCTACATTCACTACGGTTCTGACCCGTGGCAGCCTTCCAAGGCCCACGCAGGTATGGACTAGGTCGGCTCTGATACCAAATGTAACACCACTGGGCCTCACCCAAAAATACTAGCTTGAAGGTACTTTTGGGCTCATGGTCCATCACTTAAATACCCATGATCTTCTCAGAACATACCTGATGTGGGACTTGGGGCGTTATGAATAAGATTGCAAATAATATTCACTAGCGGATTTAGTGTGACTATAATGTCCTCAATAATCACTGGACTATGAGCTGAAAGCAACTCGAGTAAAATAAATGGCATAAATAGCTTTCAAGGGACTTTCAACCTTGAGAACAAATAAGTCTTGTCGTAAACCAATGACAGAAAAATCGATTTTCGGCAAAGTATCGTCCGAAATATTGCTCTAGCCATAGTCTTGATATAGGTAATTCTGGTAAAAAAAAAAAGTTAAAATATCTGATAAATATCAGCAAATATCAGTATTGATATCAAAAAAATTGTTCATAAATCTGTAGAAAATTGTGGAAAATATCGGAGAAATATCAGAAAAAAATATCGATACCAATGGCAAGTTTGTGATTTAAGAAAGAAAAACTTTTTTTTTTCACCATTATTAGCTCAAGTACAATATATATGTGGCACATATACTTTAGAAAGGCATAGTTAAGCATAACAATTACAATATAGTTCAGCATTATAATAATTATTGAAAAGTATTCTACTATATTAAGTTACATGCATGTATGCTACTTTTTGCCAAAAAAAAAAAATCTAATTTATTGGTGAATTGTTGAATGATTTAGCATTTTCTAAAGTTTTATTAGGTAATTATTCTGTAGTTTTAGCCAATGACAAAAATATCGGTAAGTCGATTTTATGAAAATATCGAAAATAATATCGATATTGACAGAAATTTCCGAAAAAATCACAAAAATCACAAATAATTAGCTAATAATTTGTGATTTCTGTGATTTTTTTCAAAAATTTCCGCCGATATTGTCCTCGATATTTTCGTAAAATTAGTGTACCGATACTTCTATCGATATCGATATTTTCGTCATTGATTGTAGCACTAACCTAACTCCTTCCCATAGAGCTAAGCACTCGACTGTGTAAGTACTATGGAAGCCTCGTACTCTAGAGGAGAGAGCTGACTCAATCAAGAAGTTGATGGCTTCTACCACGTGTAGAGTGTTAAAATAATAAATTACCCAATAGTACTTAGACCGATTCAAAGAGAGGTTAATTAATAATACAAAATCATAAACTATCAAAGACATTTTAATTTTTAGGTTTTTCTTTTTAAAGGGATAATTGATTTTATTAAATATATTTAGGGAGTGCACTTAGCCTAAGAAAAAGGAGTCTATGAGGAAAAAAAATAGTTATATATTATTATTTATGGTTGTTCGTGTTATTTTATATAAGGTTATTTTTGTCATTAAAAATTATTAAATGATAGAAATATTTATGTTGAAATCAATAAGATTTAAACCTTGTAGCTCTAAGACTAAAACAGTCTTAACCTTCTTAAAAAAAAAAATAGCCTTAACCTAACCACATTGTGCCACATGTACTTATTTTAATAAAAGACGACAGTTATATATCTAATTTTATTTTTGACATTTTAAAGCTAAAATACTCAAAATTTATGGAACCCCACATGAAAAAGAAATGAACATATGCTCTCACTTCTTATCTATAAAAAGTGATGAGTGATGTTTCTCACTTTCATAAGATAAAAATTTTGTACATTTAACTCTTGGATGCTTTTGGACTCAATTTATGGGTTTGGAATAGACATCAAAAATAAATTTATACGAAACGGTTTGGATTGGATATCAAAAATAAATTTATACAAATTTTTGTATGTATTATAACATCAAAAATTTATACGAAACCAAAATGTATGCATTAGAACATTGTATAAAAAAATGTATGCATTAGAACATCGTATAAAAAAATATATGTATTAGAACATCAAAAATTTATAAGAACCTAAAAAAATTTGCACAATAAATTACATTAAATGAAAATTTTGAATAACCTAAATTAAATGAAAAATTTGCACAATAACCTAATTGTGGTTAAGAAAGATAATACTTGAGAAAGATAATGCATCATTCAGCGTAAACCTTTGGAGAAAGATAATGCATCATTCAACGTAGATCTTTGGAGAAAGATAATACTTGAGAAAGATAATGCATCATTCAGCGTAAATCTTTGGTTCAAATTTTGTATCATTCAGCATAAACCTTTGGTTCAAATAAATTTTTGGTATCATTATAATTACTAAAGGAAAAAAAAAAGAGAAATTTTATTAAATATGCACTATAATGTACCCGATTAAACCATGTGGTCTACTCAATAAATGTTGCAAACCTATTATGTATATATATACCCACCTAAAAAAAACTTAACTACCTTAAATATTTAAGTATTTTCTACGCCTCTTAGACCTAACTTCTTTTTTTTTTCCCCCCCTTTCTCTTTCTCTTCTCCTCACTATGCCTTCTCATATTTTCCTCATTATCTCATGGTCCATGAAAAATACGAAACAAAGCTAAAAGAGTAGGATAGAAACTCAACCCAAAGATTTGTGTATACTTTATTTCTTAAACTAAAGCTATCACATCTCTCTCTTTCTCTATTTCTCTCTCTATATATATATACACACACTTTTAACAACCTATATTTCCTAAGATTTGTTTATGTTTCTATAAATCATCTACATGCTTAAGCTTTGTTTAAAAAAAAAAAAACAATTTAGTTCGCAGGCATCCCATTGATTTGATCCACATAATAGGTAACTAATTTATTTGTTTAAATATCATGGTTAATTACATTTTTATATATTGTATTTTTTACAATCTGTTCAAGATGATTTTTTATAGTAATTAAAAAAAAAAAGAAAATCCGAGATTTTGAAATTATTTGAAAAATCCCCGATTTAATCAGAAAAATACAACTTTTCAAAGTATTTAGAAAATACCACTTTTTATTAAATGATAAGATACTTGAGGTAACCGGTTAAGTTATTAATTTACCTGAGGTAATTTGATTGGTTACTTCAAGTAACTAGTTTGGTTACTCAAAATAACCCAACTGGTTACTTCGAGTACTACTGAAATATACCAATTATGAAGAAAAATAATATTTTACTAAGTACTTATTAAAACTACTATTTTTCCAAAGGAACCTTTGAAAAGTGATATTTTTCTAAATCAATATGGTGTTTTTCAAAAAAGTCAGCTCGTCCGTGATTTTCCAATTGAGGTTGCTTACAAAATTCCAAGCCCAAAGTACCGAAAATTTAAAAATCTCAGACGGGCTGAATTTTCTGAAAAATCATGGATTAAATTAGAAAAATATCATTTTTAATAGTATTTTTAGAAAAATATCATTTTTATTAAATATTAGAAAATATCACTTTTCTTCAAAATTAGTATTTTTCAATAGTACTCGAGGTAACTACTTGAGTTATTTGAGGTAATCAATCTAGTTACTTAAGGTAACCAGTCAAGTAAAAGTATATCATAATTAATAAAAAGTGATATTAATCTAAATACTTTTAAAAGTGGTATTTTTCTAATTCAAATCAAGGGTTTTTCAAAAAATTTCAAAATCCGAGATTTTTCATATTTTTTAAAACTACAATAAAAACTAAAATTCCTCTTTCAATTTTTGATACTTCAGGCCTAGAATTTTGTAAGAAGCTCTTTGTTCAATTTATACGTTGTGTTTTGGTACTATCAACATTGATCTTTAGATTTGAAACTTGTATCATATT
Organism: Trema orientale; assembly: GCA_002914845.1. Classification (NCBI taxonomy): domain Eukaryota; kingdom Viridiplantae; phylum Streptophyta; class Magnoliopsida; order Rosales; family Cannabaceae; genus Trema; species Trema orientale. The sequence goes on from JXTC01000209.1 coordinate 257,481, forward strand.
TATACATTTTTTTGAGTCAAACACCAATTTTGACTATTGATTTTACCAAAATATCCTTTTTAAACTTTAAGGATATATATTTTAATACTTAACATAAATAAAAAAAATAATTAAAATTAATAGCTAAAAGAGAAAATATTAAAAAGATTATTTAAAAAAATGTAAAAACCTATAATAATTAAATATTATTTATTAATTGGTACAAATATTAAATTTGACCTCCTTCGAAAGATATGTATATATATTTAAACTTTTATGGGTATTTTATTCAATATAATAGTTAAAATTGGTGGTTGACCCATAGAATATATAAATTTATTACAAATTTTAAATCTAAAGGTCAATATTGATAATAATCAAAATGCAATATATAAATTAAATAAACAGTCAAAATGCAAGTATAAAAATATAATAATCCGTAAATATTATAGGTATGTTTTTAAGTAGTTTAATAATCAATTTCAAGGTATTCTAAGCTAAATTACATCTTGAAAAATCAATTTTGGATTATTTTTCCAAATTTTAACGAAGAACCACGACAATGGTCGAATATTTTCACATTTTCGACAAAAATGACAATTTTCCCAAAAAGTGGTAGTTTTAAAAGTTTAGAAAAATAATAGTATTTTTCAAAATTTGTCCACATTTTCCACCTCTTTTTAAAAGTAACGAAATAAGATTCGAAACAGGTTGAAAGATATCAAAAATTATCGAAATTATTAGAAAAGTATGATTTTATTCTAACATTTTCAAAAATACTACTTTTGTTTGGAAAATTATGCTTTTGTTAAAAATGGTCAAATATTTTCGTTTGTTATCGTGTCCTTCATTAAAATTTGCATAAACTTAAATTAATTTTTTAAGGGATAAATTACCTTAGAATATCTTAAAATAGAGTATTGAACTATTTTAAAGTATACCCATAACATTATAAAATAAAGATATGGGAATAAAAATCGGATTGAAACGAATCAGATATTTGAAAACTTGATTGTTTTCTTAAGGAAGTTTGAGTACATATAAAATTGAGGTAATGTGTTTAAGTACGAGGTGATGGTTTGTTTTATTTTTGGAAAGAGAGAGAGTATGAGAGGGAAGGAAGGACAGATTTTTTTTTTTTTCAAATGATTGAAGCTTCTAAATTATTAAGGGTATTTTTGTCCCATAAGCATATATTTGAAATACTTATTGAAGGAGCATATGGATCTTATAAGACATACGAATATATAATAAAATTTCTCAAAAAATAAAAAATAGTCACATACAAAGGTTCTAGTGCGAAAACCCTCCCTTGCAGTGCAGAAGGGAGAAAAAGGGAACTTTTTATAGGGGTTTAAGAAAAGGGGTTATGTAAGTGTAAGGTGTGGACCGTGGAGTGTAGCGTGGCCCTTTTAACCCCAAAAACAGCGATTTCCGGTTGCAATGGTTTCCCTCTCAACCTGGGTCCGATACATAGCCCACAAGTTTGAGTATTCCGTCGCTCTCAGCTGGAAGGTTCTTCTCCTCTCTCTTTAATCTGTTCAATTCGCATATGGGTTTATGTTGGTTTATAGCATAATTGATTCACTTCCTTATTGTTGTTTGTTCCCTTTTCATGTCATTGTATGTGCTACTACTATGCTACGTCATTGTATTTTGCATCTGGGGTTCGATGTAATTAATGGGTTTTTGAGGATTTGGATAAATAATTACATTGGGTGCTCCGCATGCGCCTGAATTCGATTCGGGTTGCTTGTTTTTGTTTTCGCTTCGGTGCGCAAATTCCTTAATGATGAACTGAGCTTGGAGGGTTTTTTTAATTAATTTTGATATTGTATGAAGTTTTTATTTTTAAGGTTAGATTTCTTGTATGGTTATTTGTTCATTATTCTCTTTATCTTTTTGGGGTATTGTTATTGTTATGCTGGGCAGTGTTGGATTTTGTTTTTTTTTTGTTTTTAGTAATTGTCAAATATATGTTTTTGAGTTTGTGATTTTGGCATTTTGGATTTAAAATATATGACAAAGAGCGGGAGTTCTACTGCGAAAGAACTTACTTTTTATTTTACCCTTAAAACATTTGTTCATGTGATGCTTAATTGGATGAGGTAACCATCATCCAGGCAAGTTCTGTTGAGTTATTTTCGACCTTACGAAGTTTTGTAGTGTCAACTGAGAAACTCTGATATCTTTCTCTGGAGCTCGTTTTATGTCAGTTGTCAACTTATATCCTTTAACGACTTCTCTCTGGTAGTAGAATTATTTTGCGAAATAGATGGATTATATGGTTGATATTGCTAAAATTTTCCTGTTGAATCTACTGAATTTGAGGATTATTTTTCCTTTCCCTTTCATACGCATATGTAAGCATTTCCGACTGAATTTTTAATGTGATGCAGAACTATAAAAGAGGTCAAATTACTGACAAACAAGTAGGTGATGCCGTGTGGAAAAATCTTTTACAGGGAAGGCTAACATACTTGCATTGGAACAAAGGAGAGGAGATGGCCCCAACTATTGGGGGAGGGACTCTTCTTGTCCGGAAATTGCCAGCTTCTGACCCAGCGTAATTTACCTTTTATTTAAGCTCTTCTTTCAACTTTAAATTTCCTCTCCTTGAGAATTCTGTTCATTTTTTATTTTTATTTTTAAAGGAAACATTTGTTTTTGACCTTAGAAGAATAAGATTATTGATATCAATTTGCGAGTTGTTGACCCCCTAGATCAATTTATTAGGAAGAATTGTGTAGATCTGTTAGGTTTGGAACTTGGGTCCATTGTTTTGTTCATAGAACCCGCTAAGTGTGCCTGTTTTTTTTATTTTTATTTTTATTTTTATTTTTTAATTTAGTTCTTCCCTGGTATTTTATCATAGGTTGCTTAAGTGTTTATGACAGTTTTAGATGTACTACCATAAAATTCTAATATTTGTTTTCAAAAAATTAACAAAGACTTTAGCCCCGAACTGCAAGTTGCTCTTTAGCTATTATTCTTGCCATTAGTTGTACCGAAAGTCCCCACTGTTGTTGATAAGCAATAAAAGCCTCCCAGAGGTGTCAATTTACCCAAGATTGTGGTGCTTTTCTACTTGATTCTCTATAATCATGCATTTTTTTTTCGGTTGCTTTTGTAGCTTCTATATGCAGTAGCTGGTTTTGTGGCATTTGTTCTCCAACATATTGTTTGCATGAGGTTGGGTGGTAGTTAATCAGAGTGCATTTTGTCAATGATGAGGAGCCTTGGCATGTCAAATGTGTCTTTTTTTTTTTCGGTTTGTCAAGTCGCTACAATGCTTTCTGTTTCCTAAATCAGATTTTTGTGGAACATGATAATTTATTTAGGATGGTTGGTATACATTTTTTCATAATGGTTGAGATCTAAACCTCTGACTCAAGTCATCTGCACTGTCTACTCTTTCATTTATTCCCCCATTGAGATAGATTGTGTGTTTCTGTGTGTGAATAATATTTGACACAATAGCTGTTTTGATCCTCACATCTCTTGAAGAACTTTAACCTTACTCCTGTTTTTATAGATCTTCCCCTGTAATCATTGCTTACAAATCTCGACTTCTCTTGTTGGATATCTTTCATATTTGTTTTTTAGTTGTCAAATTTATGGTTTTTTTTCGGTCAAGTAACATCATGCAAATCATTTTGACAGGCATGTTTTTGTCGGAGATGTAGTTGTATTGAAGAATCCAGAGAACACAGAAAGTTATATAGTACGAAGAGTGGCTGCCGTTGAAGGGTATGAAATGGTGTCTAGTGATGAAAAAGACGAGCCTTTTGTTCTTGAGAAGGAAGAGTGCTGGGTTTTGGCTGACAATGAAAAGTTGAAGCCTAAGGTATATGCTATCCGTCATATTTTAAAATATTGTTGCAAGCACTAAGCAAGTAAGCAGACCAATCATGTCAATAAATTAGCACATTTATAAAAATCTAACCATTTTTTGAAAGATTTGGACATAGTTGCAAAGAATAGGCAGTGTTTCCAGCACTAATTAAATCTATCATAAAAATGGTTTGGTTTGGTTTGCTTTTCTTTCTAAAGCTGTTAGTATTGTTGAGTGCTCAGAGATAGGACTTCTTTATAAGCTCTTGGCCCCCTCTGCAAATGGACAAAAAAAAGAAAGAAATATGCTCGATTTAATTCTGACTGGATCCCGTTTAGAGAATGCTTGCATACATGGGTTACTATGAAGGGTGGGGTTGCATCTTGGGAGTCATCATTTACATGATATAATTGATCGTCATCTTAAACATTACGTGCCTCACTGAAATATTATTTATCCATATTTATACTGGCAGGAAGCTAATGACAGTCGTAAATTTGGTCCAGTTCCCATGACAGACGTAGTTGGTAGAGTCATGTATTGTCTACGAACAGCTGTGGATCACGGACCTGTGCAGAATAGGTAGGCTGCTATAGTTTTCTTTTCTCTCAACTCATATTTGTTGTTTGATTTGAAGAGCACTAGTACCTAATTTGAAAATTTGGCCATCTTTTTCTGCCCAGTCACTATGGCATGCAAAAAGACTCGCCGGTGTTGGAAGTTGAACTCGATGTAGACGAGATGGCAAGAAATCACAAAGCCTGAAGGTGCTCTGGCATGAAGCACTGGCTCATTTAGTTTGTATGTATTGCTTTTCCCCAATTTTCTAGTGGGATTATTTCATTGTCTTTCGTTCCTTCTCTATTTTCCCTCGTGGTTTGAAGAAAAAGGAAAATAAAGAAAATAAAAAAATATGGGATTTTTAGGTTGGTCATTACTTGAGAGATGGTGGTCGATCAATGGTTGACTGGGTTGGGCAAGTTGAGAAATGTGGTCTTCCTTTCTTACTGAAGGAGATGAAGCGGCCTGTACCGGAAATTTTGAGTCTCAACTATTTGAGCTTTTCTTAATAAACATTATTGTACTCTGGAAAACTATAACTATTAAAGGAGAGAAGAAAATCCAGGTGATGATGTCTATTTCTGGTTCTTATGTTTTGGATTTTGGAAGCCATTGCTTGGTCTCATTCATGTGTAAGAATGAACCTGCTGTCATCAGGTCTCGACATCTTTCTTTCCCTTTAAAAATTCAATTCAGAGGTTGTAGAAAAATACCTCCTTTTATATTTGATTCTTGTCTTCATCTTCTTCGTTTGAATGTGTTATGGGTTATCTAGTATCTTTACTCATTTACTGGTGATGGCTAAGCAGGGGAAAAAAAAAAGAAAACTAAAAAACAAAACCCTGTACTGATAAGATAAAAGTTCCGGTTTCGTACATCTTTAACTGTGTATTGCCTATACTATACATGCATTAGAAGACTATAAATTATTTACTCAAACAATGAGAAGTCTATTTATCCCCAATACAAGGAAAGGGTTTTCAGTAAAAGAATTATTTTTTCCATATTACTCACGTTAACTACGATTTCGTGTCTATCTAAAACATTGTGAATGGTTAAATGTAGCAAAATGCCAAATTTGGTACATTAAAGTTTAATTTGCATGATGTTGAAAATTTGGTACGGTTTATGATTTTTTTTCCCTCCATCTAGTTATTACTAGAAAGTGCCAAGAAAAGGGAAACTATTTTTATTATCTTTTTAGAAAATAAAAACTTTTTTTTTTTTTTTTTCAATTGAGAAATTGCAAATAAAAAGTTAAGATAGAGTAAATGGAAGAAACTAACTTTATGAATAATCATCAAAAGGTAACATAGTAAATATTCATAAAAATAAAAAATAAAAAAATTATTTTTGCCTTTGCCTAAAATTACTCCTACTCAATGTCCAAAATTAGGGAAGTCATTAAGTTAGTTTAACCAGTTGGTGCAGTGCACCATGGTGATCCGGGCCTAGTGGGACGGCCACTTCACTAAATCAGGAATGCAGCAGCCCTATATGAACTCGGAGCTTCCATCAGTGATCAACAAAGACATATAGCATTAGTTTGATACAACAAGCTTTTTCTGATACTAGGTGGGCCGAACTTGGTTTGCACATGCAATGATATCATGTATAATAAAAAAAAATTTAAATTTTTTTTTTTTGAAGTGTAGTAACTGTTAATGAATTGGCCAGAGTTTAAAAAGGAAAAAATGAAAAATGAAAAAAAAAAAAAGCTAACAAATTAACTTGACCAAATTTAAATAGTAAAAAAAAGGCCAACCGGCTCTTTTATACATAGTTTAGTCTGTATAGATGAATGTTTCACGGTACTTGGCCCGAATTCACACCGTTTATAGTATTTTTTTTTAATGATTTTTATATAAAATATGACATTTTAAGAACTATAATTATATTTATTTTAAACATATTTCTAGTACCGGGTTATGGACAGTTTCACCTACTTCTTTGAAAAAAAGGGGGACAAAATACGGTTTCTAACGCCAACTGGAGTTAGCTCAGTTGGTCCAAGGTTTGAGGGTTGTGTGTGTGTGTTTGGGAGGGTCAGGGGTTCAAACCTTGATAGTGTGTGTGTGTGTCATTTTCCTTTAATTTGTAGTAAGTGGTGGTCATTAGTTAAGCCTAGGGGTGGCAATTCGTGTTGTCGTGTCATATTCGTGTCGTGTCGAGCTATATATATAACGAGTAATTACCAAACCCAAACCCGACACGTTTATTATTCGTGTCATGATTTGTAAACCCACACCCGACACGCTAAATAAACAGGTTAACCTGTGAGCGACACATTTAACACGTTATTTAAATAGGTCGTATTCAGATCGTGTCCAACGTAACACGATCTTGTAACATGTATACTGTTAACCCGTTAATTGAACTCAATTTAATATGTTAATGTTAAATATATTGTATTTGGTTTAACTTGACATAACGTATTAACCTATTAATTTTAACATGTTAACCTATTTCACATTTTCAATATAACTTGATATAATCTATTAACTTATTTTATATTTCCAATATAACCAAGCAACCATAATCAAATAAATATAACACACAATCCAAAGTTTAAAACCAAAATAAAACTTTCAAGTTTTAGTACATAAAACATAAAAAGGAAGTTTTAAGTCTTGGTACACACAGGATAATACAATGTCTCAAAAAATTTAATCGTGTTAAACGGGTCAATTTCGGGTTTAACAAGTTAACCTGCTAATGACCTATTATTTAATCGTGTTTAATCGGGTTTAACCTGTTTTGACATGTACCTGTTTAAGACAAACCCAAACCCACTAACTTCGTGTCGTTTTCGAGTCGTGTTATCGTATCGTGACCTAAATTGCCACCCCTAGTTAAGCCCCACTTTAAAAAAAAAAAAAAAACGGTTTCTAACAGTAATTAGTTTTTCCAAATGGTAGAGGTTTCTTTTTCCAAGTATTGGGCATTTTTATGGACAAATTGAATTAAACAGGTAGTTAAGCCCATTTAATTTGTTCATATTAAAGAGAAATTCATGCCTAGTAACCATTTTTAAAACTTATTTTCATAAATACCTGTTTTTAATTTTTCTTTCAAAAATACCGGTTCTTATGGTCCACATTTTATATGCAAAATATGAGTGGTCCATATTTATAATATAAATTTTATCCATGAGGTACACATTTTCATGTATAAAATATGAATGATATATATTTATAATATAAATGTTTACCAGGATTTATATTTTTCATTATAAATTTGACCTATGTTATACATTATAAAATGTGTGTCAACTTTTAGTGTAATTTTTATTCATGAAATGTAGACCACGATATATATTTCATGCATTAAATGTATACTGCAGTCTACATTTCATATATAAAACAGTGGTGGTCTATATTTCTCAAAAAATAAGTATTTTATAAAATAAAAATAAAAAATAAGTATTTATAGAAATATAATTTTGAAAACGGGTGCCTATAAACTTTTCCCCATATTAGATACAGGTAATGGTGCCCTGTTGCAAACTCGCTACCTCAATGGAGATTCTCAGAAACAACTTCGTCATTAAATAAACGATCATTAGTGCGAGGATAGGATTAAAAAAGACAACGAGAATGTTAATTGGAAAACCGGCTCCATCCCATTTACATATCTATCCAAATCCCTAAGACAACATATTAAATGAAAGTAACGGTGCCCTATCGCAAACTTGCAACCTCAATGGAGATTTTCAGCAACAGTAAATGGTCATCTCTAGTAAAATAAAAAATCATGGGTTTCTATCACTTTTACATATAAAAAACTAAAAGAATTACAAAAATTACGGAACTCATGCATTTTTTAAATTTTCGTAGGGTTTTTATTAGAAAAATATCACTTTTTAAAAAATATTTAGAAAAATATCATTTTTAAAAATAGTTATTAGTTACCGATTTCTGGAAACTTGTTACCAGTTATATACCAGTTATAAATACCTTTGGTTACTAGTTACGGTTACCAGAAATTAGTTACTATTTTAAAAATAGTATTTAAAAAATGGTATTTACCTAATAAAAACCGTACCGCACCTTTAAAAAACTTAAACACCGTATTTTTCAAATTTTTTTCTAAATTACCGTATCCTGTCTAATTTCCCCAAAAATCATTAGTGCGAGGATGAGACGAGGAAAAAAAAAAAAGGGTTTCTGTCACTTTTACATATAAAACACTAAAAGAATTACAAAAATACGGAACTCAGGTTTTTTTCAAATTTTCGTACGGTTTTTATTAGAAAAATATTACTTTTAAAAAATATTTAAAAAAATATCATTTTTTAAAAATAATTACTGGTTACCGGTTTCTGGAAACTTGTTACTAGTTACCAGTTTAAATACCTTTGGTTATTAGAACTGGTTACCAAAAACTAGTTACTATTTTAAAAAATGGTATTTTTCTAAATAGTTTTTAAAAAATAGTATTTATCTAATAAAAACTGTACCGCACCTTAAAAACCTTAAACCACCGTATTTTTCAAATTTTTTTTCAAAATTACCGTCTAATGTCTAATTTCCCCAAAAAATAATGAAATGGTAATTGAAAATTCGGCCCGGTCCCATATCAGGGAGGGGGAGGGGTAGGAGTGTGGAAGCCCAATATGCGTCGGGTTGGATCCAACAGTGACCCGGCTAATTGCCGCCTCAAGAGTCAAAACAGGAAGACAGAAGAAGGTGTACTCTAGACTTACTCTTTGCCCTTACATAAAGCTGATATTACCGAACAAGTCCCTTATCAATGGCTACGTTGTTCTAATATATATATATATATATATACACTTTTGCCTGTGTTACTCTTAACTCTAAGAAGAAGAACGCCTCACTTCCTCACAAGTCACAATGCAAGACCTTCACTAAGCCCTCACTCTACTCTATTCTTCATCAGCAGCAATGTCGCAAGCCGTGCACCTCGTCGGCAGGAGCGTCCCAGGTAATTTCTTTACCTTCTACTCCGTTTGGTTCTCGAGAAACTGTGAGAATATGAGTGGGTTTTTCCTTGTTTTTGTTGTAGACGTCGAGGGGTTAAATTTGACGCTTTTTGAGATTCCCTTTTGGAAAATTTTCGTTTCTGTAGTTTCTTGGCTACCAAACAGGTGATAAGGGTTTTGGTTACCTTTTGCTTATAAGGTCATATGGTTTCAGAGATTAGATTGACTTTATCCCCAGTACGTTTTACTTATTTTTCTCTGTCTTACCCTATGAAATGTTTTGAAAATTTTTCATATATTTGTTGAAACATCCCATGGACTGAACTTGGTCGATATAGTTCTTTGTTGGATTATTATTGGAATTAAGCTACTTGAGTTGTTTAAGAATATATCTGTTGCCCGCCATTTGTTCGATGGAATGTTTTCGGATATTGCGTGATTTTAATTGGTGTTTACAAGTATAGTATTGCCCACCACGTGTTTGCTAAATTGTTTTTAGACACTTTCATGTACTGGGTAGTTGCTGCCTCATGATTTTCTGGTGTTATTGATTTTAACATTTCGGGTTTTGGTTTATTGTAGGTTATGGACTGTCAGACGGTAAAGGTCTCCTTAGTCCAGGAGTTTCAGGAAGAGCTGTCACCTTGAATCCTTGCTCTTCTCGTTTTTACTATAAGTTCCATTCACAGGTCAATGTTGGAGCACTGAGGTCTGCTTCTGCGGGAGCATCTTATGTCTGCAGAGCAAGTTCCGGTAGTTACAGGAGAAACCCAGACTTCTCAAGGCAAAACAGGCATGGGTTTTCTCGAGGCAGGAATAGGCAAAACGAAGAGAGGGACACCTTTGAAAACCTTGAAGAGTCTGATATCTTGGCCTCCAAAAATGGGCCATACCTCTCGCTCTCGAATTCTCCAAAATTCCAGGCCACTGCAGCTCCTGGACCTAGAGAAAAGGAAATTGTTGAGCTTTTCAGAAAGGTTCAGGCTCAGCTTCGGGAGAGAGCTGCAGCTAAAGAAGAAAAGAAGACAGAAGCCACACAAGGGCAAGGTAAAGAGAATGAAACTGTGGATTCCCTGCTTAAGCTATTAAGAAAGCACTCGACTGAGCAAGCCAAGAGAGGTAGCAACAGTGGGACCAGCAAAGAGTTCATGTTTGATCAGCAAGAACAGAATGGCCAATACAACAGAGGGAAAAGCATGGGCTTGTATGATTCAAATAGCAGTTTGAAGGGTGATGCCCAAGAGTCCAATGCCTCTTTTGCCAGGCCTGTATCAAACTTTCAACGTAGATCTCCTGTCCCTCGGTTGAAATTCCAGTCCATCTATTCTGATGACGATGCTGTCAATTCAGTGCCGCGTGTGAATTCAAGTCGGAGGGGAAAGAAAAATCAGGTCGAGGCAGCTCCTAAGTCTGAGTTGGAGCTGGAGTTTGAGCCGGAGGCTGATCACCATGAAGAGTCCGAGTCTGAGTCTGACTTTGAACCTGAGCCTGAAACAGATGAGCCAGAGATTGTTCAGTTGTTAGAGGGTGAAGAAGCTCATATTGATGATGATGATGATGAGGATGAAAATGAAGAAGAACAGCAACAAACTGAACATGAGGATTTGACCGCCTGGAAACTACCAGAACTGCGGGCACTTGCAAAGTCTCGTGGTGTAAAAGGGTATTCAAAGATGAAGAAGGGTGAGCTTGTGGATTTGCTCAGTGGTTGAGCCAATGATGCATCATCCAAACAAACTCACCATGCCTCTCTCCTTCTAGTAGTTAGATGGACTTGAGATTCTCTTTTTTTGTTTGCTGTTTTGTTAGCATTTATGGTGTAACCTCTTATGTTTCGTCCCTCCAATTACTTGTCAGGAGTTTTAATTAGTTGTGGATCCTAGGAGTGAGTATACCAAACTAGCCGAATCCTTTTCTGAGGTCTTTTTGGATCGATAGTTCGTTTATCTGCTGCAATTTACCATTTTTCTTTTCATTCTAATTTCTTTTCTGGATAAAATCTCCCGATTGATAAGTGTTATCATACCTTAGCTGGTTCCTTCGTTTCCAGATTCGTACTAATCGTTCATCCCCCAGAATAGGGACGAAAACGATATTTGTTCGACTGCTCTATGTGGGCGAAACTCATATATTCTCTGTTTCTCCACCATGTCATGTTCTAATTACTACCTTCTTTAATATTGCAATCTGCATTTTTTTGGCCCCTCTTGACATATCCAATACAAAGCGTGAACACGTTTTATTTGTTGCTTAGTATTAGTAGAGTGACTAGAAAATAGTGAAGCGGCTGTAAATAAATGCCAATTTTGGAACGAATTTATTTCATCCGAAAACCATACATCAAGCATATAGGCCAGGGCTACGGCCTGTTCATGATGATTGTTTTCCATTTTAACATGCTAACGTGGCAGGGTGCGGTCGGAGAATGACCTCTCCGCCTCTCCCGCCCCCATTTCAGTTCCCATCACCGTTTAAACGAGGCCGGGATCGGGATGGGGAATACGGGGGCTTACTAGAAAATATTTAGAAATTTTAAGAAAAAAAATTAATTAAACAATTTTAAAAACTTTTTTTTTTTTTAATTTATAGGTTTCTAAATATAAATGTCATGAGATTTATGTGTAATGCATTAGTATCATATTTAAAAATTATTAAAAATATGTATAATATATATTAAAAAAGATATGTACATACTTTTAAGAGGGCGGTTTGGGGTGGGGAATGCAATCTCAAACCCACTTCGTAGGAGTGTTCATGGCCGGTCTGGAAAGTCTGTATTGATTGACTTAAACCATCCAGACCGCATGACAATTGAACGTTTAATCGTTGGTTATAAACGCCAAAAATTAAATTTTATTATTTATAATGTTCTTCTCTTATAAACTAACCTAGTGAGTCCTAATAAAAATCAAAACTAGCTAGTATAGTGGTAAGAAGGGTCGTTCCATATAGTTTGGATTTTAGAGTATTGCTAAGTATCAAGATTATCGCAACCCAATTTTATTTAGGCATAAAAACTAAATAAATATAAAAATAAAGATAAAAAGAATAAATAAAATATGGATGATACTATGCACGAATGTACTAAGAATTAGTTATACTTAATTACTCCTAAATTCGTTAAATTAAGTAATTACTGGCTTAATTCCACTTGGCTCATTAATCGAGAGATCTAATCTAGCCTCATTACCCTTCCTAAGCGTCAAATTAGATAATACACCTAACTAACCTAAGTAGATATCCCTATCTAACCCGATTAATTAAATGTTCATTAAGTTTAAGTATTCAAATGGAAGTTAAGGTATTGCTTACCTCCGGATCCCACAATAACCCAAACCACCTTAAACTATTAAGGTGATTATCTAGGAGTTGATCTCCACCTGGCCTCACAACTACCTAAACAATGCCTCTCAATTCTGAATTATAAATTTAATCTCTCCCAAGCATCAAAATCACATCCTAAAATCAACTAATTCATTGACCAAATAAAATAGAAATACTGAGCAAAGAGAAGCGTAAATGAGTTGGAAATATAAAATAAACCAATAATATACAAAATAATCAAAACAAAGTGTAAAAAGGATAAATCAAATCATAGCATAAAAATTCTAACCAAACATAGTAAAATCCATGGCTAATCTCAACAAGAAATTCATAAATCCAAGTATGTTCATACAATAAGTACAATACAAATTTCTAAGAGATTAGGGTGAGAGAAAGGAAAAGAAAACCTCTTGTGAAGATGGACTTCAAGTCTTCAAATCTTCAAGAATCTCTCCCAAGAAATCTCAAACTCTAAGCTTTTCTCACTAAGAAATTAGTGTGTTTTTCTCTCTAATTTTCTAAACTGAAATTTGCGCCTCTGTCTTCTTTTCAAAGCATTCTCCTAAGTCAAATTCAATCACACTTAAGGATGGATGAGTCTCAATCGTTGGATTATAAGAAATGAGCAATCTGGACCATCGAAACTTATTAAAAGAGCTCTCAAAAACACGTCCAAGACACATCAGAGGTGCGACTAAGTGGTGCAGTGGCGCCTCCGCACAGCTAGAGAGGCATAGGGACGCCCTTTTTGCAGCTTAGAGGCACAGGGGCACCCCTGTTCACCCTGATGCGTTATATTACTTCTTGGGTATGCCGTCTCACTGTTTTAGCTCTGTTTTACCTCATATTCATTGTAGTACATGTGTATCAGACCCAACTTCAATCCAAATTAAAAACCCATTTTTGACATAAACTCATCTTCAGTATTTTTCTTCATAAGAATTACAAAAATAAAATAAAAAAACACATCAAACCAACAAAAATGCTTGAAAATACATAACTATTTGAGCTCAAAACGTACTTGATTTAGAGGTAAATATCCTCTTCATCATCATACCTATATTTTGGTACTATTTGGGCTGTTTCTATGATTTGAATAATATTAACATAGTACAAATATCAAACTAAACATAATCTAAATAATGATACATAAAGAACAATTTTAACGTAGTCCAAATATTAAACTAAAAATGATGTACTTAAAGCTTACAATTAAATCGAAGCTCTTAGTTATTTTAATCTTAAGTTACAATCAAATGGAAATATAAAAGTAATCTTAAAGTCTAGCATATCTTAAACAAATTACAACACAACCATAAATCTTAAGTAAGATAGCTTAATAAATAATAATATTTTCCATAATAACAATCAAGACTTCAAGCAAGCAACAAAAATAAACTTACAATAGATACATATAAAAATATACACATCATAAGTGCATATTACAATAAAAATTACAAATAAGAATGCATTTCAATGTATTTATAAATATAAAATTATTTATAACACTAATTAATTTGGCCAGCTTCGGTTTGAAACCGAATATTTATTTGGCTTTTTGGCAGTAATGGTCCCCAACCTTTAAGTGTTTGAGCATATTGGTCCTCAACTTTTTTTTGACATATTGGTCCTCAATATTATAAAATCATAGCAAATAAACCCTTTTGTATGTCAAAGTTAAAATTCTCGTTAAAAATTCACGTTATTATCACGTGTAAACAATATTGAGGATATTTAAATAAAACTCATTCACCAATATACCAAAAAAAAAGTTGATGACCAATATGCCAAAACACTTAAAGGTTAGAGACCATTGGTGCCAAAAAGTTTATTTATTTTCTAATATGTAAACCAAATTGAACCGTTTGGTTTGCTATTTTTTCAATTTATTATTGGGTGCAAATGTACTATAACTGTGCGGATTGATCTGGATTGGATTGTTTCTGCAGTCTTGCGGTTATTTTGAATACTCATGCTGCCTCGACCCGACTCAAGTAGTGGTTTTTAACCGTGACCCGGCCTCGTTCCCTCGATTAATAACAATGAGGTGGGCATTTTTGACATGGCCAAGTAAGTAGTGTACTCACTCCTTTTAAATGCCAGGGCATAATTTTTATGTTTTTCTCAAGCCAAATATAAAAAACCTTAAAATTTAAATTTTCTTTTTCCCAATTATCCTGATGACATTTTTCTCACAAACCACTAAATAGAAGGAACTAAATTACAATAACACGTACAGCTGGCAGCGTTTAATTGGATGGATTACTTTTGCTACTAAGTGAAAGATCATAGAGGAAACACCGCGAAGCATGATGCCTTCTCTATTAAGCTTCCTAATCCTAAACCAATCCCAAAAGTGTGTCATATAAAATCATTTCAAACTCAAAATCACTACTTTTTCTTTCTGGGGCTCCTCTTCTCTTCCATTATTCTACAAGTTTGGCTCCAATCTTTATTGGGTTTCTCCAAAAATCAGATATTAATGGGCCAAAATCTTGATACAATGAGACAGCAGCAGCAACAACACCACCACCACCAACGACAACCTTCCAAAGCCGAGTTGCTCTATGAGGTGGTCGTCACCACGGGCAATGTGGACGCCATTAAAGCTCTCTTCCAAGAGGGTGCTAGCCTTGAGGTAATAATACAATAGTTCTCTCTTCCAAACTCCAATTGGTTTTTTTGTTTTTTTTTTAATAATTTTTTATTTTATTTTTATTTTTAATGAAATTCGCTGAATTAGAAATTAGGATTGTATTAGAACAATAAACAACATGGGTGCTGCTCAATTATTCACTTGGAGTTGGAGATTTTGAATTTGACTGGAAACTATAACTATTTCTCAACTTGGGTTAGGCTGAAAAACTATAGATGTTAAGTCTTGGTTCAAGATTACAAAAAGAAAGACGTTAAGGGCCTAAGGAGTGCTAAAGAAATAAATGTGGTGCTTTTGGTTTTAAATCATCAATCTGGGAGTCCGTAGAAGTCAACAAATCCAATACGTAGATGCTAATATAGAATTATGGTATACAGGGCAAGATATCAAGATCATATTCAAATGAGTGTTCAGGTCCATGATTTGCTCCCATGACGTTTCTATTTTGATTATTCATGCGACCTACCTAGCAATATGATAAGGTTTCCTGCCTCCCAAAGGCTCTAGGATTCAGCACAGCGCGGAGGACCAATATAAAGAAAAAAAATCTATGTATACAAGTTAAATTGAGTTTCTTTCTTAATTTGGAGAAAGTTTTGATCTGAGTTGTATTTTGGAACAGTGGATTGATAGAGACGGAAAAAATCCTCTGATTACGGCGTGCATGAATCCCAATTTGATTGATACTGCGAAAACTCTGATTGAGTTGGGTGCCAATATTAATTCTTACCGTCCTGGTATGTTGAAGAATCATACTTGTATTTTCTTCTAGATTTTTTCATAACTCATTAGCATATAGCTGTTTATACCCTGGAAGTCTTTTGTATGCAGTACATACTTTATTTAAGATGTCATTATCATCATTACATTCTTTCAGGTCGTCATGCTGGTACTCCTTTACATCATGCTGTGAAAAAAGGCCTGGAACAGACCGTTGCATTACTTCTCTCCCATGGAGGTATGTTTTCTTTAGTTACTTGTCAGAACCTCGTCGATGTAATGTCCTATAGTTTGAGTTACAAAGGGTGAACAAATAGAGTTTTAATTGGGCTTAGTCTTCTCATTAATGTTTCAGCAAATCCTTTGGTGCGGAATGATGATTGTCAAACCCCACTTGATGTTGCTAGACTAACTGGGCATATCAACGTTGTCCGTACACTTGAGGTATGCTCAAGAAATGTGGAAGTTGAATTTATCATGTTCTTAGATTCTCACATGACCAAGGTTTTGCGTTCTTTATTTCTTTCAGAATCATATATGCTATTTCTCTGGCTGGGTACGAGAGATTATTCCGGGCTTCCTTGGAGCAATAGCTTCAAATCTGTTATCAAAAAAATTGTCTGTATATTGCTTTCTTTCCTGTTAACAGTTTTTCTTTATGCTCCTTTGTTTGTCTCCTCATCTTATCGATTGGTGCATAATTGGTTCATCAAGCAAGTAATCACGGTGTCTTTTTACTACAATCTATAATTCACATATGTACGGCTAAGAGGAGTTTGTTACTTGCAGGTGGGTTGTAGTTATTCCTCATGGTCCCAATAATCGTATAAAGCCTCTCAAGTTGGAGCTTGCTGTATATTATACCTTAAAGGTAAAAGGGTGTTTAAGTTGTTTTTTTGCTTCTAGTATTATGATTTTAATTGCTCATATGGGCATGTCTTTTTGATTCCCTGTTATCAGTTATATATACAACCTTCATGACATCGTTTGGTTTTTAAGCTATTTTCTCTATGTCCACTTGTTTGTACAATCAGATTTTATGTTATTCGGATCACCTTTCAATATTATGTTCGAGGAATTGCCCTCTTGAATAATGGGAGGACGGCTAGTCCCCAAAATGCCCGTTCGCCCCTCCTATCTGTGTTGAGTTTTGACTGTTTCTATACATTTGTACATATATTTCAATTTCGTTTGTAGCAGTGATTTGGGCAAGAATCTATTCAAATACTAATCTCCATGCCCTTCGGTCACAAGAAATGTTGAGAAAATTTGGGAATGCTTTGTTGTTTTCTCACAATCAGCATCGTGTATTTTGGAATATATAAAAAGTTAGAATAAAATATGCATCGCCTATATTACTTTTAGTACAGTTACTACTAATGTGATCCTTTTACTGCTCCATGCAGCATATGGCTTCAAAACTTGAGCTTTATGACATTACTTTGAACATTTTCTTACCATTATCGTATTTATGTTGCTGCTTTCTGCTCCATGCTAGTTACTTGTTTCAGTAGAAATTCATGAATTTAAACTATGAAATGTTGCCAGTAGGCAGAACTGATTAAGTAATTCGTTAAAGTCAGGTCCTCCCATTGCTTTGTACCGTCAGTTATTAGAATACTGAATCTGTTTAGTGCATTCATAGTTAAAATCAGCGTTTATCCTTCTGTACACTTTTAAACAGGACGCCCAGCCTTGCACAGTCATTTCTCTCTGGAAGGCCCGAATTGAGAAACCTAATCTGCATCAATCAGATCCGACACTCGGAATATTTGATGATTCTATCAGTAATTTCTTATTGCTCAATTCTTGTCTCTAGATTTCAAATTCATGACTTGTATTGTAATAGAAGAGCTAATTGCTAAGCAAATGCTCCACTAATTGGTATCTTTTGTTATAACTTATTTTAGTCAGTCCAAGAATTGGCTTTATTAGGCACTTACTGAGCTTCTTGGCTATAATTTGTTGGTGATCTGAGGTGAATATGTGGATTCAAAATGAATTAATGGACAGTGAAAATAATGCTTCATGCAGTAATGCTGTATTCTTTTGTTCCTATATCAGTTCCTGCTCTTTACCTTCTATATTAATTTGCTTGATGAGCTATTTCTTTCTTTTAATCAATGTTTTGTTATCAGAATCTCAGCTTAAGCTTGCATCTGCCATTAAGGGTGATAAGCAGCAGATTCAGTCATTATATGATGCATGCCAAGGAATTTCTCAGGTACCATTAAACATGTATATAGGTACATTTTTTTATTTTAATCTATTGGTGTTACAATTTTTCTTGGAGAAACATGTCATCTACGTGGCACATACAGGTTTGACTTTTTTAATTTATTAGTAATTACTTTTGGATGTGGAAGGGATGGGCATGTTTGTACCTACAAAATATTGTATAGAAGCGTGAAAATGGATTATGCTGGATGGTTTATGTCATTGTTTTGTCTCTTAGCACCGGTTGAGCAATACAAGTAAATATAGTCCCTCTATTATGTGAGTGTTTCGGGAAAGAGGCAGGAACATTTAGCTAATTATGCTTCAACAATTTTGTATATAGTCCTGATTTGAGCAATATATGAATATGTACTTTTTCCGCCGAATAACTACTGGCGGATTTAACTAGGGGATACTCTGTTTACACTTCAATACTAACAAATTTTGTGAAAGGTAAATTAAATTCGCGCCGCATTGATTTGTAGAAATAGTTTGTTTTCTTTTTACCAAAGTTATTAAAAGATTGTGTCACTGCATAGAGTTCAATTTTTTTTTAATTTTTTTTTATCTTTTTTTTTTTATAAATCTCAATTAATTTGATGATACTTGATGCTAGCTTTTTCACTTACTGAAGATCGCTCAACTTAAAAGCATCATAGTTATTTCCTACGTCACTTATCTGCTGATATGAAGTATATCTTGACTCTTATTTAATGTGTTTAGCTCCCTGGAAAGAAAGGAAAGCTAGTATACCTTAGTTGAAAAATGATTATATAGCAAGTACATGATTTGAATTTTGTAACTATTGTATTATACCTTGTGCTTGCTAGTTTTATATCTTAAAAAGGATAGGAAATTGTTTTGATTATGTCTTGTTTAACAAAGATGCCATGTGGTTTCCAGGTTACGCCTCCCTCTGTTAATCATGGTAGTGAAAACTCTGTAGAAGCTGGAGAGTTGGCAATGTTGTCAGATGACTTTATTCAATCTGCTGCTGGGGATACACAACTGGCTCCTAATTCTCATCAGATACCTGAAGTGTCCAACACAAATGGATGGGGAATGTCTGTGAGCGATGATAGTTACAATGGCTGGGGTTCAGCTGTTGGAACCACACATGCACAGGCAAACAGCCGTGGATGGATGGATGAACAAGCTAAAGATGACTATAATGGCTGGAATGTGGATGATTCTAGGCCGCTTGGCAATCCAACTAAACATGCCCAGACTCATGGTACTACGGTTGTCTCTGCAAATCATAACGTTTCTGCATCAATTTCATCAGCTCCATCAGCTCCTCCTATTCCAGAGGAGCACTTAGTTGAAGGGCCAATCCACTATCCATCAATTGATATTGGCACGGATGTTTCTACTCAACCTATACACAGTGAGGCTTCTACATTATATGAGACGAAAGCTGGAAATGATTCTTCCTCATGCGTGATCTGTTGGGACTCTCCAATAGAAGGTGCGTGCATTCCCTGTGGTCATATGGCTGGTTGCATGTCTTGTTTGACTGAGATCAAAGCCAAGAAAGGTGTTTGTCCAGTATGCCGGTCCACTATAAATCAGGTAGTAAGGCTCTATCCTGTCTGATGAGTAAAGTGGATATAACAATCTGGTATTCCGTACAAATTTTTGATTCATGAGCTTATGCCACAACTTTTTTCATGATGTTGAAAAGTTTACATATGGCGAAAGGCCTTTGTTTTGGTTGCATAGAATAACTAGGGAAAGTGGCATTTCAGGTTTTAATTTTATTAATTGAGCTTTGTTTAATCCCTACTTTCTTAGAATGCTTTGTCAGTATCTTGATAATCTATTCAATTCATTATTGTTTTTCGACTTTGGAATTTACATTTAACAACCAAACTTCTCAATGGAAAAAAATCACAACACCAATAAGCCCAAACATATTGTTGGGGGTAACAATGAGGTTTTCTTCTAATTACTTTGCACGTATACGTAATATATCATTAAGCTCAAAGAATTGGTGTTGAACAAAAGGGTTCAGTTCCTAGGTTACAGGTTGACATTGGACGATGGTGATGGCTACCTTAAAATACAGGCCATGTGCGGTTCTGGTGAGTTGAATATTTCCATATTTTTCTTTTACTTCTTTGAATTGAATTATTTCCCATTACTGTCATCTTGTGATGTGACCAAAATGGTCACCATTGTCAAAAGAGACTTTTGGCATGATATATTACCTACTTTCATTTAGGACCCAACAATTTCATATTCAATGACCCTACCCCTTTTTTTAGCAATCAGATGGGGAAACCTGCACATGGGTTGCTTTAGAATCTGAATTTTATCAGAGAGGATTTCTTCGAACTTGTTTTGAACGTTGCTATCTATGAATAATGCAATTCTTCAGCCTCCAATGCATGAAAAATAGTACAAGAAGTAAAAGCTTTTATTAAGTGAGATTCCGATGTATACAAATACATTTTATAAGCTCTTTATGTCTTTTCTCTAAAGTTTCATACCCCCAATGTGGGGAACACACTTTTCTGTGAATCTGCCATTCGAAACTAGTAAACATGGCGTGTACGGCAAACTTAGTCATGAATTAAGAAATTTTTAGATTCCCATTTGAAAGGTAATTTGTTTAGTGATGGGATAAAGGTCAATTGATAGATTGTGCTGTTGTGAAAGATTTATATGTTGGGACTTTGGGGCTATTATTTTGTTTAGAACATTGCAAAAGTGGTCAACGAAGCAGTAAGCATTGTCTAACTCATCTTAGGACGTAGCTAAGTCAGCTTGTTATGTCAATTTGGACCTTAAGTCAACTCATTAGTTGGTCACATTAGCAAACGTAAAGGATAATTATTACGAGGAAACAGTCAAAAGATGGTCTTGAAACGTTATCAACTAGAATATTCCATTTTACTTTATTTCAGAAATTTCCAGTAAGTCCCGTATTGGGGTTTGGGGAATCCAGAATAAAGATGATAATACCACCAGGAGTTTGGCGAGTAGTAAGCTTTGCTTGTTCCTCATACAAGAAGTCGTGTGTTTAAACTTATGACCGTAGGTCGAAGATGTATAGACGATTTACTTCAAGAGGATTTATATCCCATTCAGAGTATATAAAATCACTTGAGATTATTTGGATACGACGTCCTTTGTTCCTATTAACTTTTTCATTCTTTAAGAAAGGAAAAATTAAAGTTAGTACAGGATAATTAGTGTTTGAATCGGCTCAGGTTGTTTGTTTGTTAGCTTTTATTTTAATTTTATTTATTTGTTTGTTTTAGCTTTGTCAATTTGAAAGTTTAGGTAAGAAGAAGAATGGATCTTGTACTCTAGAGAGAGACCAATTCTGTGCAATGCATTAATACGTAGTGGGACAGTAGGAGCTCTTACGAACATACTGTGGGGTAGCTTAGAGAGAGGCTAATATCCATTTAAGGAAGCTTGGACAGTTGTTTCAAAGATGTGAAGAACATCACCACTTGAGGAGTCTTTTCTAGTAATCGTTTTCTTCTAACACCATGTAATGACTCGTTATTCTAACGATTCAATAAAATGTCAATACTTACTATTTGGTATTGAGTTATTAATCTCTCTTAATATCGGTTTGCTATAATAAAGTCTAGATAGGTTAGTTACTTAGTCTTATAGCCTTTTATCCTCATAGGGTTTTCAAAGAAGAGAAGAAAGAAAAAGCTAAAAAAACAAAGTCAAGGAAGGCCCTTTCTATATATTATCAATGACAAAAATGTGTAGCAAGACTTGTAATATCACGGCAAAAACACTTTAGAAGAATGTAGAGAAACACGTGTACGTAATTACAGAAATGTTGGGTTTATATATATATATACAGAAAAACGAAAACCAAAAATGGATTCGTTCATTTAATATTAAGCTAATGGATATAGGCTTTTATTAGCCAGCTCATGTAGAATTATGGAGCTACCTAACAGCACGATGACAAAAGGACAATCGTTTTGATATGCTCCCTACCTAAAAGCCTAGCTCTAGATTTTTGTCACACTTACATTCATATCTATGTAAATACACACACAACACACACACACTATTATTGGAAAATCCGTTTTGGTTTCATTTGCCACCTTGCAGTATGGTTGCGGACGTATGTGTATATCATGTAACATTTATTTATGTGATCTGTTTTTCCTCTTCCGAACTTGGGTGTCCTGAATTTTCAATTATGCTATGTCTGAATATTCTGAATCAAGTATATATTATAATTTCTGAAGAAAAAAAGAAAAAAAGACTGATCTCGTCGGTAAAGCATTGAAGTGACTCTCGAGTGTTGTACAATAATTCCAAGTTCAGAAGACTGTCTGTCAATATGGCCTTGGTCTAAACAACTTAGATCCCACCAACCCTTTACTCAAAGGCACTTTTTGCGGCTGTAAAATAGTAAAGGTAGAAAAGCTTTTGATATTTGTAACTCAACGACATTATTATTACGATTTGGCATTATTCATACTCTATTTGGACTACAATAACATTGTGGTGAATCATTTTATCTAATGTTTATGAGCTAACAAGAATAATAAGCTTTGAAACGGATGGAATTCTACTCTGGTTTAATTGCATTACGTTTGATAATATGAGGGTTGACGATTCAAAGCTTAAATCTTTATATAGAAATGAAATATGCTTACCAATCAAACTAGGTAATTTGACTAACCGTAATACCATAATATCTATTAAGTCATAGTTCAACCATTTTAAGGCGCTATGTAATATATTACGATTCTTGAAATCACAACCTTGATCATATATTTGAATCTGAGACTACTTGATGATCTGTACTTTTACTGTTGAGTTAGGCAACGTTTGTCCTTTATTTTAAGCATAAGAAGATTTATGACTTAAACTAGAGGTTTTCTACTTCAAATTTCTTTTGGAAGCAAATGACACAATTAGAAGAGCCACTTCAGTACATCTCATCGATCTTTTGCACGAAAATTGAGGGTTAAGTTTGGTTTTCCTTAGTGGAACTGATGGGCTGAACATGATTTAGAAGTAATCGGAAAAGCGAGGTGAGCTCATCTTTCTTTTTGGTTTTGTCCAAACTCTAACGTTTAGGAAAAGCTAATAATGCGGTCAAATCCCCTAACAGGGAGATAGAGAGACCTAGTGGAAGACAGTGAGTACAAATTATGGCCAGAACCACTAAACTGACCCCATTCACTCATGGCTCTAATGATGTGTACACCTTTTTATTTAAATGAAGAGTCACTTTTTCTAAAGCTATGTATTCAAGACTTAACTTGCCCTCAAAGCAAAAAGTTTTTGCATGGTCGACCTTGTATACTAACACATCATTTTACAGAAAAGATTAAGGCCATTCCAAAAACAGCCGTGGAGAAAATTACCCCAAAAAGTTGTTCTTCTGGTGTAGTTTTGCCTAGGATGTGACAAAATTTGCCTTGTTGATATCGGCATCTTTCTGTTCTTTTTCTGGGATTATATCTAGTTTAAGGTATATACCCTATAGCTAGATGTTTGGAATTTGAAAATACTAGTATCTAACAAAAGGGTACAAATTCTTTCTTGTTATTGGTTTGAAGGGAACGTTCCACACCGGTATTGAAAATTGTCCAGGAAGTGGGCTAATGGGTGGTTGGTCATAGCTTAGTCTTTTGTGGTTGAAAATAAGAGGCTGTTTATAAAGATTAGAGAAGGTCAGTATTACCTTAATTAGTAATGTTATAGGGATCAGTGATATCCAACACTGCAATGACGTGTCTGTTTGTCATTGGATGATTTTAATTAATAATTTAGGTATCACATGAGCTCTACCTGAATTATAATTATGATTCGTCAATGATAAACTAATGCATCATATGGTACTGAGCACCACTTGTGTCTGTAACATTATTCCACTTTAATGGGTTCAAGGAGTACTTAGCTGACTTTGAAGTGTGAATGTGTGATTTAGATAAGCACGAGTAAATAAATCCCTTTTGGCTAAAAATTAATTGTTAATTAGTTAGTGGTCAAACTCGAAAGCAAACAAATGTAATAAATTAAAAGGTTTTGCGCACCTCTCCCTTTATATCCACTTTATGAGCAATGCTTGTATTTTTTTCTTTTATAGTGTTTGTTTCTATTTAAATGGGCGATTTATGTTTTCCTTTTTCTGGATTTTTATTGCGAAAGGAAAATCATTGCTTAAAGAAAAAATTAAATAAATTCCAATGATGATCTATAATTAGCCTTCTAGGCAATAATTCATAAGTTAATCATTTGGTTAAGGTTACAATTAGGTAGTATCTAAAATAAGGTATCAATTGCTTGGAATCTCGTGCACTAGTTTACGATTATCGGGTGTGATGGGGTCGAGTTTAGTGAACCTAAAAGCCTAGTGTAACAAGGAAAAGTTGTTTTAGAGTGGTTAATAATATGAGGTCCTCAAAGCTTCCTTGAGCTTAGGCTTTTCCTAATCACTAGTTTGTTTCTTGTTTTTTCCTTTTATTTATTTGTTTATTTTTTTTAAAAAAAAGAAATACAAGTAGTAGAATATCAAGTTAGGTGGTGGATTATACTCACCTAACATAACTCCACAGTTGGGTCGTAAAACAAGTATTCCAACCCTAAATAAATAAATGTGAGTTGTGAGGCTTGTGATCAAACCCCAAAAAATAAAATGGAGAAACTCCTCTCTAAGTTGTTGCTTATCATAATGATATTTCCAAAGATTATAAGCTTCTTCCTTCTTGGACGAAATACAAGTCAATGGAGCAATCGTCACTGAGTCTGCTGACTACAAAAGTAATAATTTGTATATGGAATATGACACATTGGTGGAATGACACCTACTTATCCTAATTATTAATTGATCTTCCTTAGTCTTGTTTCATTCTTTCTTTTTTTTTTTCCTATTTTTTTTTATTTCATGTTATTTTTGACAACAAATATTTCTCCTAGCCTCTTTAATTGTATGAGTGACTATATATATATATATATATGACATATCCAACGGATTCTTATTAATTTCTTTTGAAAGGTAAAGAAGCCAACTTTGGATGTCATCCCAACTAGCCATGAGAATAAATTAAAATTTCGTTCATGACCAACTCCATCTTAGTAAATACTTATTGATCAAATTATATAATTAACATTAGGGATATCTGCAAAAAAAATATCCTGAAGTTTGGGTATTCTGTAATTTAAACTCTGAAGTTTAGACTCTGCAAAATAATACCTTGAGATTAAGAATTTCTGAAAATTAATACCCTATACAGATTTTTTGACCAATTTTAGGAACGAAAAAACAATAATATTCTCCATTAAAACTAGATTAATCCATATTATTCATCTTAATTTTGAGGATATTATTGTATTTTATCGGTTATAATTATTCAAAAAGTCAACCCAACGTATTAATTTTTAGAAATTTTTAATCTTAGAATATTATTTTGCAGAGTCCAAACTTCAGTGTTTAAATTGCAGAACATCCAAACCTAATGGTGTTTTTTTGTAGTTATCCCTTAACATTAATATTCTACTCGTTGCCAAGAATAGAATGTTATCACTTATTAATAAGAGCAGACTAAATTTGTTAAATAATATTTGTTTTAAGTTCTAAGTAAAGAATTTGAACATTTTTATATATGTAGATTTGGAGAAAATAATGAACATCAACGAATCAAAAAATTCATACCAAGAGGAAGCCGGCGGCCGGCGGCGATACAAGCAAAGAAGGGTCCAATATATACATAGAAGTAACAAATAAATAAATAAAAATAAGGAAAAATATGTGTGCAAACTGCAATGTAGGTATAGATATTTAACGAGTAATACCAAGGGAATATTCATTCTTAAAATTTTTAACAAGTAGTGTGGATATGTTTTAAAATCATACTGAATCTTAAAGTTGGACGACATTATATGAAGTTGGGTGGTTAAAGACTTAAAGTTCATATTTGATTTCTCTTTTTCTTTGCCTAGAATTCTTGGTCATGTAGAAATTTGATATTTTTTACAACAAAAATGCATGCTAACAATGTGAATATGGGAAAATATCAAGGGTATTATTGGTAACCTGATAATCAGATAAAACCAGAGTGCTCGAGAAACAAACACGGCCAATCAATGTTAGGATGCAAATCTTGGTTTGATTTATTAAACTCTACTTTGGTTTTTGTTTGAGCTAATCTAATCCCTCTTGTTGATTTGATCACTCCATTCCATTGTACCCGTTAACAATAAAGCCCTTGCATCTCTTACAATATCTATATTAATAAATAATTACCATATTGTGAATAAATTATGCATAATGATCCCAAAACTCTCATATTGATTTTCCCATCTCTTTCAATCTAACCAATGTTTAGTAGTGATTTTTAATTAATTTCCTTTCAAAAACACCCCCAACAAATCTGCAACTGCATTGGGCCCCACAATTCCACCCTTTTCTTTTTTATATTTTTCCTTTTCTCATTTTCATCTTAGCTCTCTCTCTCTCTCTCTCTCTCTCTCTCTCTCTCTCTCCTTCCTTTCTTCATTCTCCTTCTCTCTCTATCTCTCTTCTTCTCATGCAGCTTTTGTAATGAAAGCAATGCATGGGTATAGAGTGATCTGTTTGACATTGATCTTTATAATAAAACCCACTTGAGTTTTCATGCCAAATTTTTAGGCTTTTGGGTTCATCAGGATCTGTATAAAGTTTAACCACCGGTTCAAGCCACATTAATATAGCGGTACGGTTTTGATTCAAAGCTATTTGCTTACTTAGTTTTGTACATGTAATGTTGCTAATTTCATGAAATTTTTGGTTTTTTCATTATAGACTTGTGAAATATGAATTGGGTCAGTTGGCTTTTCTTGTGTCTGTTCGTGGTTTTATGTGAATTTTATTCTTTCTGGGTGTTGTACAAAAATTGGGTTTGAAAGTTTTGGACCATGTTTGATCAAATTATTCTGGGAAGTGTTGAAGTTGTAGTTTTGTTATTGATACAGAAGGAGAAAAAGGCCTATGGTTTTTAGGATTTACATGCCTATGTTTGTTTGCTGAAAAGACCGAGTAGATTAAACTTGAAAAAGTATTAGTTTCTGAATTTCATTTTGTTTCAGATTATTGAATTTAAGGGGCAAAAGAAATTTATAGCCAAGTATTGATATTAGACAACCTTAGTTTTGTCAATTCAGGTATCCTTTCTTTATATTTATGTTATATTTTTACTTTTTTAAAATTTCTTTCCATTTTCTTCTTTTTCATGGCACGAGAAGAAACATGAAAAGAACTTTTATCTTAATTTTTAGAAAACTTTTGACTGGAAAATTTATTTGCTTTTTTCTCGTTTGCCCCCATGAAGAGTTGGAGTATACTGTAGCTAAAGAGCATTTTGCTTATTTGAAGATTACCCTTTTGGGGAACAAGCCAAGTTAGATTAGGATGGTTCATTTTTACACTAGAAGGGCTTGGAAACTTCCATGGAATGACCCCATAGGTTCTTCCTTTAAGGGTTTGGCGTAAATTTATATGAATTTTGCATCGCACATAAGTAATACATGGCAGCTGAATTTTTAAAATCTGGAAAGATCTGATCATCTCATGTACCTTTCTCAATTTAATATTAGATGAACTATTTTGCCAACAACATTATGAATGTATGTAATTGATGACTGCTTGTGGGTTCTTTTAACAAATTATTGATTTATGATATAAAATGAACGAGACTATGGGTTTCTAGCAGTTAATCATTTGCTTGTTTGGAACCTTGGTATTACACATGGATGATGGATAAGTTTCAGCAGGAAGCTATTCTGGTATAGTACAAGGTCGGGATGCCACTGGACATTAGTCGATAAAGATAATTGCATTGAGTTGTATCAGGTTCAGGGGTTTCTTATTTTCTTTTAAAATTGTCATGGTTCAGGGGATTCCATGAAAGTTCTTATTTTCTTTTAAAATTGTCTTTCCTTTTCTGGGTGTATGTGGATGGATGGTTGGGCATAGATGATGAATTCTTGAACAAGAACCTTGGTTGATTAGATTGTCTTGACATGTTGGCTAAGTGGGAGTTGCTTATTCGAGTTCAAGGTATTCTGAAAGGGAAAGAAAGTTTCTTTGTTTTAGCTACTAGTGTGTCTTGATGCGGACTTAAGTGGCATTGCTTATGTCTGTGCTCAATGGCTATTCATTGTAGTGCTTGCCTTCCCAATTCGCTACTTTCTAAATTGGCCTTTCGAAATTTTTTTGGAAGCTTGGTCTTCTTCATCACCCTACTAAACTATGAAACCTGAAATTCTAACAAAGTTGTGTGTCTATAAACTTTCTGCTGGATGCGTTTCTCCTATTTTAGATGGACTCCAGTTCGCTGAGCTATAACTATTCTTTTGGCTTTTTTTGTTGTCTGTGGAAAAATACTAAAATACTAAAACCTCTCCTAAGGACAAGGAAGAGAAGGTATAGACTATATCAAGAAATATGGTGTTTGTTTTAGAAATTCTGTAAACATTGGAGTCTAGTTTAGTAAGACCTAAAATCTTTGTCCTCCAAAACCCGAAAGCTGCTTGTATTTTTATAATTTAAATCTAGTCACTCTGAGTTTGACACTTTACTTTTTCAAAGTATTTTAATAATGCCTTTCATGTGTTATTAAAGTAATGACTTTTTCCAAAATAGCTAAAACAATGGGGTTTAAGCCTTCCTTCGGGCAAGTTTTATTAATCTTCTAAAATAATGACATTCATTCAGAAAAATATGTTTGTTTTGTTGATGTTTTTGATTTGTTTTCTCATATAGGTAAAATGGACATATCCGTAAAATGTCTTATAAACAGCATTTCTCGATTCATTCATCTAGTTTCGTGCCAGAATGTGATATCCTCGCCTATACAGAAGGATTACAGAACTGTAGCTGGTGTACTGAAGCTTTTGAAACCGTTCCTTGATGAAGTACTTGATTCCGGATTAGATTCTGATGAGATTCTATGTAAAGAATGTGAAGAGTTGGATATGGCTGTAAATATGGCTAGAGAATTCATGGAAGACTGGTCTCCAAAGATGAGCAAAATTTGTAGTGTAAGTAACTTATTGATACTGGATTCATTCTAAATTGGGAAAGGGATTCCTCCTGCACTTGTGCCTCAATCAATAATCAAGGAAACCATAACATGAAAAAGAAATGGAGAGTGGAAGATTTTTTTTTTGTATGACTTTGTATTTTGGTTGGAGCCTTTCAAGTTCTCTATCATTGTCTTAATTTGGTCATCTGGTTTATATGTAACAGGTATTACGAAGTGAGCCTCTGTTCATGAAAATTCAAGGTTCTTTACTTTTGATCTGCTGTGCATTACGTAGATTGCTGCATTCATCTGAATCACCCAATTCAAGTTTGACTGCTATTCAGGTGTGTACTAAATTTGAACTGTTTTCTGCTTAGATTCAGGGGTGTACTAGATTTAAATGTTCTGTGGGTCTGTTTTTCGGAAATAAAAAAGGTGATATGGACAAACTTTCTTATTTTTTGTTAACTTCATATTTCTTTTAAAAACATTAGCCTACTTACAATTTTCATGATAGACTAATCTCTGGTAAACGATTTTCAGCACTGTATGCAAGAAGTTCAGTCCATGAAGCAGGAAAGAACAGCAAAATATATAGAAGAAGCTATGAGAAGTCAAAGAAATAATGACTCGTCTTCCACCAAACGTCTTATGAGAATTATTGAATTGATTGGTCTGACTTCAAGCCAAGAACTGCTGAAAGAAAGTATTGCTGTAGAAAAGGAGAGAGCGAATGTTGAATCCAGTAAAACGAAAGGAGAATTGAATCAAATCGACATCGACAAGATTATGGATCTTGTCTACCATATTCGTGATTGCATGGTTAAACTTCAGCGACTTGAAGCCATCCCAGTCCGTCCATACTTCTGTTGTCCTTTGTCATCAGAACTCATGTTGGATCCCGTGATTGTGGCTTCAGGTCAAACCTATGAGAGATCTTCAATCCAGAAGTGGCTTGATGGTGGGCTGAACATTTGCCCAAAGACTCGTCAAAAGTTGGCTCACACAAATCTCATTCCTAATTATACTGTCAAAGCTATGATAGCAACCTGGTGCGAGGAAAACAATTTAAAACTTCCTGTTAGCTCGGACCGCACTAGAAATGTCGTAGTCTCATCACAAGTAGACCATGTATCTCCTGGAGTTTCAGTTGGCACGGATAGTTTACAGTGCTCTTTACACGGTAGCAATTCTATATCAAGATCAACTGCAGAAGTTGGAAACGGAACTGAGAATGAGAAGCAAAAGGAAGATGTCTCTCCTATATTATGGGGAGACAAACCCAATGGTTTCCATAGCCGGGAGAAAGGTCATCTATCCCCTGAACACTCATACTCTCACAGCAGGAGTGAATCAACCTCAAGTGCCGTTTCGAGTATCGATTATGTGCCACCAGCATTGATCGAGATGTCAGGTTTATCTAGTAAGCCTGAAACTGTGAATGAGTTGTCTGGAGAAATTACGTCTGAATGCGTTGCTGCTTTTGCTCCAAATAAAGAATCAAAAAATTCTCTTTGGCCGTCAGGAAAGCAGTTCTATGTTTCCAAAACAAAGGCAGCCACGGCTGGGAGTGGGAACCTTAATAACTTGAATAAAGAGTCTATCACATCAGTATCTGAGGAATTGACAACAGCTTCCCATGTTATGAAGCTGATCGAAGATCTTAGGAGCCTATCCATTGAGGAGCAAACTGCTGCTGCTGAAGAGTTGCGTCTCCTGGCAAAGCACAATGTGGAGAATCGCAGTATTATTGGCCAGTGTGGTGCTATCAAACCGTTACTTTCACTGCTGTACTCAGAGACGAAGCTAACCCAAGAGCATGCTGTAACTGCTCTTTTGAATTTATCAATTAACGAAGACAATAAAACCATGATTGCTGAAGCAGGAGCCATAGAACCATTGATTCATGTACTGAGAACAGGGAATAATGGAGCGAAAGAGAATTCTGCTGCAGCTTTATTCAGCCTCTCTGTATTGGAGGAATACAAGGCAAAAATAGGTCGTTCTGGTGCAGTAAAAGCTTTGGTGGATCTTCTAGGATCAGGGACTCTTCGAGGGAAGAAAGATGCTGCTACTGCTCTGTTTAATTTATCAATTTTTCATGAAAATAAGGCTCGGATAGTTCAAGCTGGGGCCATAAAGCATCTTGTTGAGTTGCTGGATCCAGGTAGTGGGATGGTTGACAAAGCTGTCGCCCTTCTGTCAAATTTGTCCACTGTAGGAGAGGGCCGTTCGGCAACCGTGCGGGAGGGGGGAATTCCATTACTAGTTGAGATTGTTGAATCAGGTTCCCAGAGGGGAAAGGAAAATGCTGCCTCCATACTATTGCAACTGTGCCTTCATAGTAATAAATTTTGTACCCTGGTTCTACAGGAAGGAGCTGTCCCTCCCCTTGTAGCCTTATCTCAATCTGGCACACCTAGAGCAAAAGAGAAGGTATCGTGCTTTAAAACTTTCCTTCTCTCCTATTTGTTACTTGGCTCTTTTGCTTGTACTTACCAGCAGGGTCTTCTGTTCTGGTCCACATTAAGGTCCAATGCTCTTAGACCTTAGTGCCACTCATCATGTACATTTCATGAGAATGATTATATGAATTGGGGAGCTAAAACGATATTCCGTTGTTCTACTTATATGCAGGCACAGCAGCTTCTCAGCCATTTCCGGAATCAGCGTGAAGGGACCACTGGAAAAGGAAAATCATGAAAAGACACTTGTCTTGATCCGCTCTTCTTAATTCGTACATCCCTTTAGCCTTGAGGGCTACTTTTCATATATTCTTTGATTTTAACCATAATTTATCGCAGCATATTTTAGATTTTTTTTTCTTTTTTTGGCTGGATGCTGACTGGATTGTGAACATATAGTAGGGATATTTTTGTGCTGAGTCAGCTACTGTGCTCATTAGTTTCTCTTAGAATATAGCTTTTGTTAGAGTCGTGGAGTATGAGTTAGACTTAGTGCAGTTTTTTGTTCTTTTCTGATTGATTTGGTCCTCAATCAGTGATGTATATATTCTGTACATATGCTATAGACTCTTGTAATCTGCTTCACAGTCTTGGTTTCTTATTTATGCTAGTTGGTATAGTGTAGTTCCAGTTTTGAAGCTTTACCATCTTGCATTAGTACACTTTAAAAAATATTTTACAGATATGATCACCATGGATGTGAGATAAACTCCACTCTTTCTTGGAGAAAAAAGTGGAAAATCAGAATCACAACTATTACAGATTACTAGAATAGCATCCCTCCTTTCTTATTTCTTCATTTAAAAGCACCTCGCTAGTTATTTGTTGTTGCTGTACCTAGAATGAGTGTCAGAAGGGGTTTCGTAAAGATATTAAATATGTCTAATGATGAGTGAACTTAAGGTCCTTTTTTTAACACTTTCTAACAAAATATGCCTAATGCAAAAACATTTAGGGATTAAAAAACCAACCAGTTATCTACTAAGTCTTCCATTATACAAGTAACTAGGAGCTTTCTCCATCTCCTTCCTCAAAATATCGTATTTCTATAGTTACCCTTTGGTTCTATTCTTGAGCATGGGCAATACAATACAAGCTCAACTATGGCCCATTTGATCACTTTGACCCTGGCCCAGTTATCAACACAAACTGCCTGAAAAGGGAAATGGACCTAACTAGTAGTTAGTTAAGGCCCAAATGACTTATCTAGGAGTATCTTGTAGAATGACTCATTAAATTAGTGACCGGTGGTTGAACCTAGAAATTTCATGAATTTATGGTCATGAAGTAATCTCAGAAAAGTCATTGTGGCCCAAATTACTCCTAGTTTGGTCCATTTCCTGCCTGAAAACTATTTTAAGGACTGTTTTTCACAAAAGAATTTTATAGGATTGTCACAATATTAGTGAGAAGTAATTAGTATATTAGTGATCACTGGTGGTCTTAAAACATTCACTCAAGAAAACCTTAGAAAAAGTGATTTTACCCTAACACCACTAGGGTCTAGGGAGGTCCCTTTTTCGGAAATACTATACACAAGCTCAACTATGGCCCTTTATCTGACTTTGACCCTGGCCCAGCTATCAGCACAATACCTGAATACCTGAAAGTGAAGCATTCCTTCCAGTTCCACCTGGTAACTATAAAACAGTATTAGCATATTAGGAGCCATGCATATTCTTCTTCTTTACGATTATTTTTTCTTTGATCAATTCTTTGTCGCCGACAGATAACAACAGCCAAAACTTACGTGGGCCTAAACTCCTCCATCTTATCTATATTGGTCTCAATTGGGCCCAGTCGGTCCATTTTAGGACTCTCAAACTTTTTTTTTTTTTTTTTTTGATGCGAATAGGACTCTAAAACTTGTCCACGAAACCTAATCGTTTCATCTATGTGAGAAGCTGTTCAAATATTGTACTTGAATATATGTGTGTATATATATCCTATTTCTTGCTAAAACTAAAGGCCAACGTGCGTGGTTTGTTTTGCGAAACGAGTAGGTCACCTATCAATTTTATGGAAAAATAAAAATTTTCCTTCTTTTTTTGTGTTATGATTTGTTTGCTCAATAAGATACAAGAGTACATGGCTTAGAATTAAACGTGTCTCAGCATTTTATGTTATTAATTTTATTTTTATTATTTTTTCCATTCCAAGTGGGACCTTAGAAAAATCAATCAAATCAAATAGCATTTCAATCCGTTTGATTATAGTCAAATCTGATGTGTATGTATGTTACATGTGTATATAAGAGGGGAGAAAAAAAAATAACATACTGTTTTTTATCGATAATCACCCAGTTAGAGCTTGGATCCATGCAGTGTGTGTAGGATAGAGTTAAGGTTTTCTCGGATAAGGTTAGGATTTTTTTTTTTTTTAATAATAATCTCTATTCCCATTTTTTAAAACGCAGCGTGCCAAACATGGGGCGGGTTATGCATGTGCCATGCAACAGTACATGGCACAATCGTCGATATAATTAGTCTTTATAAATTAATTAATAACATTTTAAACATACACAACCTAGTAATTAACTTCATATTCAAGGTTTCAAAATTTACTGTTGATCATGAAACGTTATCTCAATATTGCGCCTCTTTTAGAATTATATATTATCTTATGTAATACAATATTTTAGGGCACCAATCCGGTAGGTATTTTTTTTTTAATCTATGCATAGGTATTAATTTGGCCAATAAAAATTTAACATGCATATTTTTTTATTATAAAAAGTAAGAGAAAAAAATAGCATTAATGATGCACGTCTTTTCATGCACTTCATTATAACTATTAGATTAGATCACTCTTAAATGGTGATCTAACGGCTAAAGAAAAAAACCTACCCATAGATAAAAAAAAAAAAAACCTATTGGATTGTAACCATTTATATCATCTGAAATCATTACTGTTTACAAAAATGAGCAAGATATATATATATATAGAATTTGGGTTTGTTAGAGTATTTCGTTTCTTAATGGAATCAAATATTGTGGTGAAGTCTTTGTCAAACAAATCTCACACAGTTGAAAGCTTGAGACATAGAGATCTATATTGTGCTTTGCTTTTTCTCAAAGTTATTAAGTGGGAAAAAAATATATATGCGGGCAGGTTTTGCTACTCATCTTTATCTCTTTGCCCGGTACTTTTGAGTAATTAGCAACTTGATCAAGCGTTATATAAGCTACCTATTGGGGCAATTAAAATGACAAATATGACCTAAATATATATAATCATACATTAATTGGGAACATTTTGAAGTATATCACAATTGTTATTACGTAGATCATATTAAGAGCTTAGTAATTAATATTGCAAGCCGCATTATATTACCATGCCCCTCACGTCAGCCTGATTCCCGTTTGAGATTTTCGTTTTTTTAAGAATTCGAAAAACGTACTATAAACATTAACAGCATTAACAGTAGCTAGATTATTCTTACCTTTCGTTTTCTTATCTTTCTTTCATTTTTTTTAATGCTATAACAAAAATAACATTAAACCCCCTTTGAAAAATAGTACTATTACAGCTAATTGGACATATATTACTGTCTTGGAAAGGGATAGGAATAAGACTCTATTGATTATAATACATCATGGGTCATTTTCTCTCGCATCAAATTGTGATATATAAATTGTTTAAAGTAGTACTGCTACCGTAACAGTAATTAATTTGATGATCATAGTTGTATCCAGGTGGTGATATTAGAATTGAAAATGGGGGTGTGGGGAATTTTTGAATGAGAATAATTAATCTTCTTTGATCATGGTGTTAGAATTCTATATGGGATTGCAAAACCAAACACAAACTCTAGAACATTCATGCTAAAACTGATGGGTAGGGATTCATTGAGTATACCTGAGTCCATGATTCAATACCGTAGTCTGGACGATGAACAGAAGGCG
>JXTC01000209.1:298218-351766 GCA_002914845.1 Trema orientale
TTGAGTAAAAGAAAGACCAATGATACTGGACAATTTTCTGGTTATTTTTATTTGGACTTTTATATTCCTTTCTTTTTATATTAATAATTGAATTCTCTCTCCATTTGGCTCAAACAATGACCAGATTAAAACAGCTTATAGCCACTGTTAATTAATCGGGAGAAACATCACCATCCCATGAACTTCCTTTTCAATAACTTTTTCTTCTACTTTCCGTGTTAATTAATGTCTTGGTATTTAATTAATTTTTAACTTTTATAGGGAGCAAGTTATAATTAAACATGGGGGACAAGGAACGGTAAGTTTACACAGTGAATGTAATCAAACTTTCCTTCATATGGGAATTCAACAGGGCCATACGTACTATTTACTTTATATCATGACCCACTAATTAAACTGAAGAAATAAAAATAAAAATAAGTCCCATAATGTGAATCAATTTTAATAGGGTAATAATCAATTGGCCTATATTTCAGGTTGGTGAAAAGAAAGTAAGCTTGTCAACGTCTTAGAAGGGTTACATCATGTATAAATATATTGTAACTATTAAGTATATAATTAGTTTGGTTCCGGGATCGAGAAGCCCATTTTTATTCCTTGTTCATAGAATAACATGCAATGATGAAAGCTAAAAGACCTTCAATATGTTGGACTTCAAATGGTAGGTACTGCTGCAGTCTTAATCCTCGGTTTTTGGAAGGAATTTTAATTCAAGTAAATTAAAATTCAAGGATTCTCCATTTGTCTGAAAAAAAATAATAACCTTAATTGTGAAAATGCACTTAATTAATCCGTTACCATATGTACCTTGTAAAAGAAAAATAATATATTTTAAGAATTTATTAGTAACATTTGTTCAACTTAGGCTGTCTATTAGTGTGGGACTCATGTAGAATCTACAAGTGGACGACTTAGATACTATAGACGTGCACGCATAGGATGCCCTTATATTATAATTTGAAAGTAAAATTTACAATAGAAAACTGAATGACAGATGAATGTAGAAGTTTTGAAATTTGTGTATCTCGATAATATCTATTAGTTCAGTCTTTTCAGGAACGAATCATAATTTTAATTTGGAATTAAGGAAGTTATAAACGTGCTTTTGTTTTTTTGATTTTTTTCCCCTTCATTTTTTTCGTGATATACGCTTGTGGAAATACGGGTTTGATTAATGATTAGTAACACTTTTTTCTATTTTTTTCGTTTTAAAAGAAGCGAAATAGAGTGGATATCTTAATGCCATTTACTCAAGAAAATAGTACTTATAATATCGGTTTCATTTTTCAAAAATTTTAGCTTCGTCAAATTTTCCTTCTGCTTTTAACCTTTTGCGGTTATAAGGTTTCTTTGGTCACTTTTAGAGGGAAAAAACAGAGTTCTTTGGTCATTTGACGGCGATAATATTGCTCATGATATGCTCTATACTTAAGATTTCCATTTTCGAATTGCTTAAGGACAATTGATGTTTTCTTCCAAAACCAGCGCTGCCTCTTGATCAGTTAGTTATATATGTGGAATAACAGTCGCTTCCCAAAAAAAAAAAATGTAATATGTCAAGGGGAGAAAAAAAAAACCAAAAATGTAGAGATAAAAGGAAAAAGAAAAGAAAAGAA
The DNA here is from genome assembly GCA_002914845.1 of Trema orientale. Taxonomy (NCBI): domain Eukaryota; kingdom Viridiplantae; phylum Streptophyta; class Magnoliopsida; order Rosales; family Cannabaceae; genus Trema; species Trema orientale. Next base: position 299,835 of record JXTC01000209.1, read on the forward strand.
AAGATATATATATATAAGAAAAGTTCGCCCAAGTAATTTTTCTTAAAAAAATAAAAGAAAAAAAATAAAAAAGAGAAGTTCGCATTTTGGGCTGCATAAGCTTTAATTAGGGCTTGTCAATGGTGGGGAACTTTTTTTTTTTTTTTTTGGCTTAGTTTCCTTAAGTAATGAGATTACCGTGCACGAAAGCGGCAATATTCTTTTTGTTTTTAAATTTGTTTATTTTGCCATGGTTTGGAGTTTTGACAGTTGTTGTGCATATCATATATGATTAACAATATTTCTTCTTTGAAACATTGAATATGGAGGCCAGAAAGGATCAATATATCCATTGATCTATGCATAGATACATATCCAAATCCCTAGGGTTAATGATAGCAACATATGTGATATATATGGCAATGGCCCATATATATACAAAATTATTAAGAAATAAAAGAAATTTTCCTTGTTCATAAAAAGATTTTTTTTTTTTTTGAGAGACTTGTTCATAAAAAGATTGTAAGTTATGGGTTAGTGGGTCACAACTATATATAGGTATATTAATTTATAAAAAGGTAAATAGTCGAAATGGACACATAGCATAATATAAACCATGATATAAAATAGCAAAACTCGCTGACCTGCTAGGTACGTATAGGGAAAGAAAGCTAACATAAAACGACTTGATTAAACTGCTACTCTCTCTGTCTCTGCCCTTCTAATTTCCTTCAAAACCTATACATGTGGATTTGCCTATTTGGCTGGTCGCCTTCCAAAGATCTAATATTGGATTTCTTTATTTTTCTCGTTCATTGTATCTCGGTCAATATATTGATAAGAGAATCCCATCTATCCAACTATTAGTAACACCTAATTAATTAAACTGAAATTATAACACCTTTTTTTCCCCCAATTTTCCATGATCTGGTTCTTTGCTGAGATATTTGATATATAATTGTAAATGTGACACAAGCATATGCATATGATTGAAGTGGTAGAATCATCAAAGACTACTATTACTATATGGGGCTAGTAGCTCTTACTTAATTTTCTTTCCCTTTCTCTTCTCAAAAAAACAAAATTACTTCAAAGAAATTTCAGTTTAAACTGTTACGTATGTTGCTTTCAGATCATTATATCAAATAGAACGCCTGAAATAAATAAATAATATAAACAAAAGAAAGAGAATTCCAGTAGGGATGATTTTATTGTAAATGTCCTTTTAAAGGGGAGATGGGTCCAAATTGATGTGTCAGAAAATAAAAGTGTTAATTTTAGTGAAGAAAGGAAATACATTTTCACAAGGGTATTCTGGTCACGGAGCAAGGAACTGTCATTCAATACTACAGGGTCAAGAAACAAAATCATGTTATTCCTTTAAATTTTTTTTTACATCTCTCCGGAAACTTTTTCTCCTGTCTGCATCTAAAGTCTGAGAACCATTTCTCATTTCTACACACCAAAAAAATAAAAAAAAAAACCCTAAAAAATTGCATTAACACCTCTCTTCCTTTCTCTCTCCCCCTAAAGAAGAATAATATACACACAAATATATCTATGAACCAAATTTTGTTAACGCAGATAATGGATCAAGTAGACTTGACCTTGCTCCACCCTTTTTAGGAAAACAATAAAAAGAAATATTATTATTATTTTCAAAAAAAACCAAAGCCTTATTCCATAGTATTGCTCAAATTAACAAAGCAAAGAAATCGAAAAACAGCAAGAGAGAGATCATCGATCGGTACTTAGAGAGCAAAGATAGGAACAGTCCTGTCTCACTCTCTCGCATCACCAATCTCATCATGATAATCATCCTAAAATGTTCAACACATCAAAATCTACCCTTTTGCTTCAACATTTCCATCTCTGTTTTTTTTTTCCATCTCCACCCAACTCCATTCAAAAATAGAAAAAATTTATGTAATTTCAGTCAATAATAATCAGGTCAGTCCGTGTCCTCTTTCCTTTTTTTTTTTTTTTTTCCTTCAGTAAGGTTGTTTTCACTAAACAGTAACACATTTATTTTTTATTAAATAAAAAATTATTTAAAAAAAAAACTCATCCCACAGAGTACTGGTTCTGCACAAATTCTAAGAACCAAAACATGATATACGTCCCTCTCCTTAACTAGACTTCATCACTACTACTTCTCTCTATCTCTCTCATGACCTAAAACCAAAAAAACCCTAGCTATAGCGAGCTAGAACAACAAGCTTTGCAAGAACCAAAATTTCACAAAACTTAGCTTCGCTTAGCTTTAAGTACTACTACTCACTCTAAGATAGATCGATCTTATTTGAAACTCGAAAAAAAATAGAAATAAAAGAACCCTTCAACCAAAATTTTATTTTTTTCCCATTTTAATTTTTCTTGTTCATTATGGATTCAATTGCGGAACTTGATAGCACGACTAATTCCAACTCGGACAACACCGGCAATAACGGCGGCGTTATCACCGTCGGAAACACGAGCAAGGGGGTAACTCCAACATCCTCGTCCTCGTCGACCTCGACCACCAGCAGCAGCCGTTACGAGAACCAGAAACGCCGCGACTGGAACACCTTCGGGCAGTACCTGAAGAACCACCGGCCGCCGCTCTCCCTCTCGCGCTGCAGCGGGGCCCACGTGCTCGAGTTCCTCCGCTACCTCGACCAGTTCGGCAAGACCAAGGTCCACACCCCCATCTGCCCCTTCTACGGCCACCCGAACCCGCCCGCCCCGTGCCCCTGCCCGCTCCGCCAGGCCTGGGGGAGCCTCGACGCCCTCATCGGACGCCTCCGGGCCGCCTTCGAGGAGAATGGGGGCAAGCCCGAGGCGAACCCTTTCGGGGCCAGAGCGGTCAGGCTCTACCTCCGCGAGGTCAGGGATTTGCAGTCCAAGGCCAGAGGGATCAGCTACGACAAGAAGAAGCGGAAACGACCGCCCCCACCGCCACCGCAGCAGCCACCGTCGCAGCAATTCTCGATGACCTCAGCACAGCCGCCGCCTCCTCCTCCGCCGCAGCCGCTGATGCATCATCCGGCTCTGGGTGCAACTCATCATCATCATCATCATCATCACCATCACTAAGCTAAGCTAAGCTGCTATAGAGGCCTCTCTGATCTCTCTCTCTCTGGGTGAATTGCTTCTTTGGTAATTCGATGGATTAATATTATGGAGGTACCAGCACTATTGTGGTAGTACTTGGCAGTTTTTTTAGCTATATGATATAGTTGATGATGTTTTGGAGTACTACTTTTATGTGGGTGTTTGTTTTTGGAATATTTTTTAGGGTTTAGTTAAAATTTTCAGCAGTATTATTATTGTGGTAGCAGCTTATTGTTATTATTAATATCATAACTATAGTTTATAGACTATGTCTGTCTTTCTTCTGTGTATTCTGTTTTCTGCTTTGACAGAAATTAAGCCATGGCTTTAGATCTATTATAACTATGGAATATCATCATCATGAATCTGCTTTTGAGGCAAATACGGAGTTCTTTGTATTTTAATTCATACTACGTATTATATACAGAGAGACTAGTAGTAGTAATGGTAGTACCATATTACCAGTTCATGAACTCAAGTGTTTCACTTCACATTCCCAGTGATATTAACCGTAATGCTCTTAGTTTTATGTGCTATAGCTTCAGTTTTCAATCTCTCTCTCGCTCTCTCTCTCTATATATATATGACATATATTACTTTTGAAATTGTTAATTTGACGGGCGTTGTTGGCAAAGATCGGTTCCACACCCGTTAAAGGTAGGTTTGAAAGGACATTACATAAGGATCATCTTCATGTCAGAGTGATAAATATATATACACACATATAAATACACACTTTGTTTAATGCTCAAGTTATACAGAGATATTGGTGGTTAAAAATCTCACTTCTCTTACTACAGTGGTCTTTATTTCTGACTTCCCTTTTTCTTACCCGGACTTCTAAATATGTTGCCATGCACCTTTTTCCTGCTTTACTGTCTGAAAAAAATGATTTAATTTGGCTTACTGTGTACGAACTACGAAAGGAACAACACCACAACTTTTTCCATAAATTCCTCCTCATAATTAATAATAGTCTTGTTGTTGTTTTCTCTCTTTGGGCTAATAATCTTGTGTTAACTTGCGAATAAGATCAAGTGCTCCTTATTACTGTTAATCCTAGTAATAAGGACGATTTGTATTTAGTGCTGTCATTTCATTTCAAGGGAAGTTCAGCTGCTAGCACTGGTAAACCGTGTAATTTCGTTCTGGCTTAATTAACAGCTCTAGGGTATACATGCTTATAACAAATTAACATATACATGATATATAGTATTATATCTTGTATTTGTTTGAATTAGTACTTCGGCTCTTTTAGTGGTAAAAATTTTTATATATGAAATTTCCTTATTGGTCATATCAGTCTCAGATGTTACAGATATAGCAGGAAAATTTGCACGAGAGAGAAATTGAGAGCATGTGACATATACTACATATGCTCATCATAGGAAACCTTTGAATTGTGGAGCCTAGCTATATACATATAGTGAAAATGAAAATTACTTTTAGTACAACATACATATATAGATATAAACAGTAAGTTATATGCATATAACAGATGGAACACACATAAAGTTAAGTTTAGGTCCAAAATTTTTTGCCGCATTTTAGATAAAACCTTTGAATTGTGGAGCCTAGCTATATATATATATATATATATAGTGAAAATGAAATTAGTTGTAGTACAACATACTTATATACATATATAGTTACAAGCAGTTAGATTTTATTTTTTCTCTTTTGCCGAGAATACAAACAGTTAGTTATATGCATATAACAGATGGAACATGCATAAAGTTAAGTTTAGGTCCAAAATTTTTTGCCACATTTTAGATAAAACACATACAAGTCATGAGCTAGTAGCTAGTTGCTAGCTAGCTAGTAGGATAACTAGTACCAAAATCACTAGGGTGTTGGAGAAACTACGTATGAAGATTTGATAGGAATTTTCTTAATCAATCAATCTGGCCGACAACCTCTCTCTGATTGGATATTGTTGTGTCATGCCCTCTTAGTTTTTCAATTTTATTATTATTATTTTGCTTAAACGAGGAGTTAAGCATAATATAATCCCCTTTTATGCTCGAAGAGAAAAGTGCCTATTTTTTGTGCATTAATTTGGCCAAGAAAGGCAAAAGGAAAAATAACTGGAACATGGGATTAGGTGCTAAAAAAGCTTTATTTATTTATTTATTTGTTTTAGTTTTCCTTTTAGTGACTCTAGTGGGGTATGTATCTAGCTATCACTTTGACACATAGAGGATCTATTCCCGCTGCTAATCATTCAGGTTTTATCATTGGTTGTCTTTGGTATGTTTCGAATTCCTTGAAGGGGCAACCATATGTATTATTATAATAATATAGGGGAAAAACTCATTATCAAATTAATTAATAAGCACTAATAACTTTTATATGATGTCGCTTCATATAATATTACTGGTAGGTAAATTAAATTTGACTAGATCTAATATTCTATTGGGGCTGATAATTTAAAAGTATGCTTGATAAGGTTAAAGTCAGCTTTAGAATTCCTTGATAGTATTTTCTTAAGAATTTCTTACTCCAAGATAAGCACCAATATGGAATGGTATCTTTCATCTTCTCATGTGTGTATTTTATTATTTACAATCTTCATGTGCAAGGAATTTTGATGTGGTGGCTTTATATCTATTCTTTCAGCGACAAGAAGTCCTAAAATCTGCTTAGCTCTAATATTTTTCATTTGGGAGTTTTGATCACCTGTTTCCTTTACTTTACTATTAGTACATATATATATACCTGCACTTGTTATCTAATTATCTGATTGCATAACAATATTATTCCAAGAATGATCAAGTCATTTTACCTCCAAAAAATCAATTCATTGGTACGTTAATACGATATTTTTACTTGTTTAGTGGTTGTGGCACTGCTCCTATTTATCAAATTTTCCTGTTGTTCTCAGTTACACTTACATATTCCCAAGAGAACAGGCTTGTTTTGATATGCGTTTCCTTGAATTTTTTTTACCTTTATATGTCTTACAAAGCGTACATATATAACTCATAACAAAAAGGTAATTTTTCTCATTGCAGATGATCATCATCAAATTGTTTCTTCTCACAAAACGTACGGTCATCGATTAATTAGCTAGTTTTCTCGATCGAATGATTACAGTTCACAAATTTATAAGACAGTAGTATATATACACAAGATTTAATTAGTTTCTCTTTATATTAAACAACTAACGCTTCCGGTTTTTGGTATATGCTTGATCAAATGTTTTTATTATTTGTATTAACGTTTGTCTTTTCCCGTCAAGAGCGCATGTATATGCATGATGGCGGTTGTATTTCCACATATATAAATATATATATATATATATATGATTCTTAATCCAGTAGGCATTTTTTTTTTTAACCTATCTATAGATTTTTTTTTTAGCCATTGGATCAATGATCTAACGGTTACCATAATTTAAGTAGTTAAAAAAAAAATAAAAATAAAAATAAATACATATTATTTAATACTTTTTTCTCTCCTCTTTTTATCATTAAAAAAAATGTGCATGATCAATTTTAATTGAAATAGGGTAAAATACATAGATATATATATATAAAATATATTTATTACTATAAGGAAGAGTGCAAGATTGGTAAAAATTAAAACACTGCTTTAACGAAGTATATCATATTATAGAATGTATAACGTGGGATGAGTGTATCACAAGGGATGAGGATCACAAATTTAAATCGGAATGATGCTAGGAACACACATAATTTATACACCAATACTACACACAATGATGTGACATGCTTTTGACTCACTCATATTTTTCCAAAGTGGGACCACACCATATATATGATTGATAAAAAACATATGCCACATGTGACTTTAATGTGTAAAGTTTGTGTGTCTCAATAATTACTCATTTAAACTGATTGGTATCAACCTTCAATGTTGATGTTTAGCTGTTTAGTGTTCAAGTTCTCTACTCCTATAAAAATAAAATAAAATAAAAAATTATGGATGCATGACATAAATAATTTACATCGCCTTATAATTCATTCACAAATATATGTATGAACTTAATGGAAAAAAAATTTTGGCGAGCAAATGCTACATTATTATGTATCTATCTAATGTATCATATGTTAATGTTGACTAATGTATCTATCTAAAGAAATACAGATGTAGATCATATGTTAATGTTGGTTCCAATTCCCTAAAGAAATGATAGGTTACACAGTTGCACAAAAAAAATTATGGTTCCTATTAATTAAATTCGTCTTGCAATAAAAATAATTACTAAATTATTCTTCAAGCGAAAAAGTAATCAAAATAATGTTAGCGTATATAAATATATACATGAGGTCATTATCAAGACAGAAAATATAGCACATACGATCTATATATAGATGTTATTACAATTATCATCCACTGCTACACCACTACTATTATCATGCAAACTATTGATCAGAACGTTCAGCCGGCAAGGACCAAGGTATTTTCAAGGGAAAGCGACCTAAGAATCTTTCGAATGACTGGAGATATATATTGATCGATCAATAACAGTAATAATAGGTCAATCCCAAAATTGGTTCGTTTGTTGTTCATGAATGAAATCATTGCATAAAATTAGTGAAGCACTGAAGCTTGTTGCGTGTCCACCAATAAAGTTTGGATTAATTGTGTCACCATAACGAAGCCAATGTGGCACTCGAAATGACGGGCAAAAAGGGCATATGAAGACAAAGAAAAACGATGGATTAAAAATTTCCCATTTCTTCAAATGCTAATTTTTTTAATTAACTGGAGCTAAAGCTAGCCTTATATATATATAATCACATTCATATTTAAACATATTTAGTAATTAGTTTCATCCTTGTTGGATGTATAGATCTAGTCTAATTATATTGACGCAATATTGATCTAATACATATATGGATTAATGTGAAGGGTAGGAAGGAGCGGTAAATGCTGGCAAACCAAAATTTTATTGGTAAGGGTATATTAGGGATATTGTACATGTGTTCGGTCATGCTCTATCTAGTTCATTCTCTCCTAAAATATAAAGGATATTAGTGGACTAAATTTTGAAAAGTGAAATCACATAGAGAAATTCGTGGAGTCTAAAACGTACGTCAGGGTATAAGATATTCTTGTATTCTTCATTTGATTGTCATAGTGAGCTGCTCTAGGTGACTAGTCAACTTACATAGCTCTTATATTGAGAGCAAGCCACGCTTTATTTTTTTATTGCTCTTGCTAATAAAGAATTAACTAGGATTTTAATCCATAAAATTGCTGACAAGTGATCATGTTAAACTAATTCCAATTAAAGGGTAGAAAAACAGACCATAACATATAACAACCAAGTCAAGAATATTGATCAGCCAGTAGGTGTTCTGACTCAATTAAGTTGATGCCTTGAATATTCTGAACTAGCTAGCTAGCTAGGGATCTGCAACATATAATAGATATTAATAAATATTGGAACATACATAGTCTTTTTCTGCTTAATAATCTATGTCATGTTCGTACGTGGCCAATTGAAAGTTCAAACTACTTTATACTCACACCCATTCCTACAAAGAATCAGAATATTTATTCGTACAAGGAAAAAAGTGTGTATATTTATATACTGTTTAACATATATATCTTTGTAGTATTCGAAATAGAGTGAGAGAATCCAAGTAGGAATTTTAAGTATATATATATATATATATTTATAATGTAGACTCCAAATTACATAGAATTCGCCTGCATATGCAAGCTCTGCACCTATAAATGGAAACAGTACGATGCATATATAGCCCCTTCAGATGTGTGGAACTGATCAACTAGTTCATGTTGATCAATTACTTCTTGATCAGTTACTTGGGACTGTTGTCTTGTCAGATATATCTCATTAGACATGCTAGAATTACATAAAACATATCCTCATCACAAAATTTTGATACTTCCTTTTCTTTTTTCCATAAAATAACTGCTTTGTATATAGATCACTATATACACGTAGCAAATAAAATAGATCAACTACTAGGTCCCTCATTATTAGTGTGTGACAACTTTGATACACTATTAGCGATAAATAGTATTGATTTCTTGTTGTGTACTAAAGTATTTTTCTTCTAGTTCTTTTTTTTACTTTTTATCCAATAATTTGTAGACGTTTTTCCATTGTAATATTGCAGACCAATATTTAAGTGCACAAATCGCTTGAATTGATGCAGTTTAATATTAATGCATGTGGGATTTTTTTTTTTTCCCTTTTTTTTACAACGGGATTTAAACTCTAGACTTTATTATAGGCGAATGTGCTACCAACTATGCTAAGTATGTAATTTATTTTCCTATTAAGTTGTATCATATATATATAAAGTAAAATTTGCACATATTAAACCGTCCATCTCATGACGACTAAGCGCCTTAGTAGAAACAAAAATACAATTTTTTTAAAAAGGAAATACAACTTGAAGGCAAAAAGCAAAATAAAGAGACTGTACAAGAACACTAGTAATTTATTTTATTGGATAGGAGAAAGTCTAGGAGGAGGGCAAGTGGCATATTGCACGCACATCTTCTTTAAGCGTTATAGGGGCCTTTCGCACGCTGACAGGAAATTTTGCTGAAAGCCTTAGACGGCAGGTCCTACTCCCGGAAGAGGAGTGTGCATCACTCCAATCCTGGCTCATTGAATGTTGTTGTGATTGAGAATACGTGAGGATATGTTAGAAACTACTAATAACCTTAAATCCCTGTAAGACTGCTCCTCAATTTGAATATTTGATTTTGAGAGGAAACAAGAGATATAGGGGAAAGATAAAAGAAAAAAAAAATACCGGAGAATTTATATTTTTCTTAAATTTTTATGTGATATTTTATAAATTCTCTTAATTAATCACATTGATCTTTTTTAAACTCATTTTTAGAATTTCCTTAAAATACTTTATTTTCCCTCAAATTCAATTCTTCTTTAAAATCCATTGAAAAAAAAAAGAGAAACTTTTCATTTAACATAAAAAACGTGTAATTGCAAATGGAAGCTAATAGTCTTTTGTGGCCAAAGTAAAATACATACATACATATAACAATGTCTAGTTTATGTTCTACATTCCCTTGGTCTTTCTTTTTTTGAAAAAGTCACCAAAAAAAAAAATGTATTGAACTAACAAAGTTGGGTGAGCAGTCTGCATAACAGTGTGAAGCAGAACAAATCGGGCAACAGAAGACAAAAGTGGCAGTAAGACAGCCCAAAATTTACCTTCCCCATAAGTGGGTGATTTAATTAGGCACTGCCTGCAATAGTGCAATTTTCTCTGAAGTAAAGGTTCCTCCAAAGGACTACCCTCTGTCTCATTCCCACGTTATCTACAGTACTACTTACAAAAGCGCACCAACTTCTTAATCATTCTTGCACCACACCAAAATTAAACTGACTCCTTTTCACACATTTTCGTATCATAAGTGTAAGACCAGTCCTTGTTATCAAAAAAAAAAAAAAAGGAAGTGTAAGACCAGTCCAAGGTCATAATTCAAAAGGCCTAGATTAATTTACAAGGTATATACCCAAATAAAAAGGGGGGAAACAAAATCTAGAATAAGGTACTATTCTAATATATATATATATATGTAAAAGGCATTATATACGAATATATCGAATTAGTACCAAAGTTATGTTAATTGGACGAAATTTGATCCGACTTCATACAATAGCTCAAAAACATGCATGGATAAAGCGCAAAATAGTGAAGATTTGCACCATGTTATGCATTATTGCATGTCTCAGACTCTCAGGTGAACGAAACTTACTACCAAACACAACTATAGAACTGATGGGTATGGCAAACCTGTATAAAAAAAACCTATGCTATTTTTTTTTTTTTCTGCTAGAAGAGGAGAATATTGTTGATGTATGTGAACATGTATGAACAGATCTTTGTAAACACATGTAAATATATGTGTAAATAAATGTTCACTAACTAGCCGTAATAGTAATACTAAAAAGGGCAGCCGTAATAGCAATAGTAAAAAAGACAATCGTAATAGTAATAGTGAAAAAGGTAGCCGTAATAACAATAATAAAAAAGGCAACCGTAATATTAATAGTGAAAATGACAGCCGTAATAGTAATAGTAAAATATGGTATTCTCACTACTTTTCAAGTTTTATAAAAATGGGGGCTTCATCACTTGTTTTGTATCCCAAAACTTAGAAGCATTTCAAGTTCTCTCTTCTAATTAAATCTTTTCTTTTCTCTTTGTTTCTTCTTTCAAAGAGAGTAGAGTTTCTTTGTGAAAGAGGAGGTTTCAAAGAATAGCAGTGTAAGGTGTGAGTGAGAGAATACTTGTGAGAAAGTGCTTGATTGTATTGGGGTTATTAGGTAGAAAAGAGGGAAATCTATGTGATTGTAGAAACTTTTTATATAGTGAAATTTTTTTTTGAGAGACATTGGTTTTTCTCCTGATTTGGGAGTTTTTTACTTAAATTCTTGTGTTGTGAGATTGGTTTCTATTCCTTGTTATTATTTCTCTGTTATTCTGACATTTCTTTGAAGTGAGATCCTGGGAGCGTCGAATCTGGATCGGTCAAATTCCCAACAAATATTAACTTTATGACCTCTACATTACAAAGAAATGTGATTACCATCATGATATTATTACAGTAAAAAAATTTATAGTACATGAATTATTGGGGTGACTCTATTATTATTCCTCTTTTTTCTCTCCCCACATCATTTATTTAAAATGATTTTACTACTAAAATACCCTTATTTGAAATTACATGAAGGTACAAATATAAAAGAAAAAATACATTAATATATTATTAATAAAAATAGCTATACCAGACTATTTCTAAAAATTAAAAAAAAAAAAGAAAAGAAGAAAATAATCCAATTCCTAATTGTCTATTTGTCCAAGAGCAAGAATTAGAATTTTTTTTTTCATTCTAATCTGGTTCTCTATTCTATAATCACCACAAAAAAGAAAGAAAAACTAATCGTTCAATCCTAATTGACAAAGTCTTTATCTTTAATCTTGTACTTCCCACTTTGATTCATTGATGATCATTCACTAAGAGACTACCCAAAAAATAAAGAAGATAATTGAGAAAGTATTAAAATGCATTCATCTTATTTAAGGTATAAATATGCATTAGTCGTGAAAGAAGAAGACGCCAGATAAAGCAAAAGACAGAGAAAAAGGAAGACTAAAAATAGAATTCTCAAAACTAATGAGTAGGAATAAAAAAAAGTTTCTATTATTATTTATTTAATGACTAATTTTGGAATTGACGTACATTTAAAAGGTATAGGAAAAGAAACTATATAGGAAAAAAAACTATCACATTTTTTTAATTTCATGGGGATGCATTTTGAAACGAGGTGGGAAGATAAAAAGAATGTGTGGCTCCATTTGTTATTACACAATTTATGTTTCCTTATTGCCAAAAAATAATTAATTATGACATTTTTTATGGCAAAAATTTAGGCATCGAAAAGTAGCAATATGTTACTGTCATACTAGACTCATATGTGCTAACTAATACGATCTCTATTAGGAAATAATCACAATAAACCTAAGTTATATTTGAAACTAAAACTGTAAAAGGCGATCTATTTAAGTTAGCTATAAATATGTTTTCGTAGTGTGCTAGGCACGATCTACTTCTTAGTCATGTTATGTCACGTCCAAAGTTCAAAATTACTGGACCGACAAGGCCCATTGGGCGATGCTCCAACATGTTGTGTCGTACTATGTTAGCCCACGAACCTAGACGTTTCACTCCATTTCGGCCAAAAGTGGCCCATATAATTGGTAAATTTTATTAATTTTAGTGTTATATTTATGAACTTTTTTTCCCCTAAATCATTTAAATATATAAAACATTAAATATTAGCGCAATAAATTCAATATAAAACTTTTTAACACCAAAAAATAACTAAAACAAACAACTTGAGAAATATTTACATATCATAATTAATTATAAATTAAGTGTCTTTTTATTTGGTTGGCATTTGTGTACTAGAAAAACTATATGTAAAATTACATATATATGATGTGCTAATATGTCGTGCTTACGTACTAATATGTCGTGTCGTACCAATATGTCGTGATGTGTTGTGTCTATATAGGTGTATTGTGCAGTGCTTAGCCCATCATGCTTAACTTATAAGCCCACCATATCTCACATAACTAGATCATGCTTGCACAACTCACATTTTGGCGTATCGATCTATCGTGCCATATTAATGGGCCAGTCTAGCTCTCTTGACAGCTCTATTTAAAATGCATTTTAGTTAGGTAAAAAAGAAAAAAAAAAGCATTAATTTAGTGTACAATGATAACCTGGGGAAAGTGATAGGAAAATTCAGATGTAGCTTGAGAATATTTAGAATTAACATGAAAATACTGAAAAATAAATAAATATTAAAAAATAAAAGTAATTTATTGAATTTCTAGAAGATGTGATTCTTTTTTTTTTGAAAATCTAACTAAAGTTTTATTCATTGGAAAAATAATTGAATACAAGAATACTGCTAGGGATCTCACCTCCTTTACTACTTTTTTGTATTAATAGTTATTGTTCAATTGGTAAATTAAAACTTATCAATAATAAGTTGAATAACATTCACCAATCATATGGTGACAAATTATCGGCCACACCAGGTGGTATTAAGTAGAATATGAGGATGCGAAACTTGGCATTATTCTTGAATACAATATTCAATTGTATATAAAAATTGAATTGCAAATAACTAATGTGGTAAACAAATAATTGGGAAAATCATTTTATTTGATTAACAACAAGGAAGAAACATAAACCCAACAATAAATATAACTATAATTTATGACTAATGTCTCTTTCCTTTTCAAATTCACCTTCTATACGAGTACTAGAGTTGGTTCTTCCAGTCGACTGATATTCTAACAAATTTTTTGTAGAAATCATTATTGGACTGCATAAAATCTTAAAGATATATATGGATCATAAAAATCTCAAATCTAAAAGATAATCAAGGAAATTAAGCCATACAAAAATAAAGCAAACAAATACCATCCATATAAATCTAGAACAAATGCCCATATATATAAATATAGGGTGACATATGTGCCCTTCAAATATAAGGAAAGATTATTGAAAAGAAAAAGAATATATATATATATATATTTTAAAAAAGTTCTACGAGAGAAGAAGATCTTGATCGCTCTCTTGATCCGGCAGAATATAAGTCATGATAGGTAAGGGGTTACAAGAAGAAGAAAAAGAATTTATTCATTAGAAAATAACAATTAAAGTTTTTCTTAGTATATTCCTCATTTTTATTTCTTTATCTTTTCGATCTTATCTTTTTTTATTCACAAAAGTTAGGATTCAAACCAAGCTTTATAATAGTTAAAAAAAAGTTAGTTATATTAATAGCCTCTAAATTACACAATTTGTGCTACTTTTGCTTACGAAAAAAAAAATATATATAGTAAATTATCTTGAATTATGCAATTGTGGCAGCAATGAATATTTTATCATAAAATATTAAATTTTTAACAAAAATGTCTCATATACAAAGCACATTGTTTAGTGATAATAGCCGGGAACAAGATTTCAAACTTTCAGCTTACACAGTAAATTATCAAGAATTATGTAATTATTATAGCAATGACTTTTTTTTAATAATAAATCGTTAAATTTTTAACGAAAGTGAATATGTATAAAATATACAGTTTGATAAACATGATTAAGAACAAGACTCTAGTTCTCAGAATCAGACGATATCTAATCATAAGCTTTGTATATAATATTTTCCGTATAAATTGATAGTTTGTGATAAAAGAGTTATGACTATAACAATTGCATAATTAGGATAGTTCAGCATATATATTGAAAATTCGGGAATAAAATAGTATAATGAGTACACTTCGAGGATCATTATTATAATTAACCCTAAAATAAATTTAGGGATCATATGTATCCTTACTATTCCATTTTTAGAGAGAAAAACATATAAAACTGCAAACAAAAATCCGAAGGAGAAATCAGTATGAAAAAACTTATTGTCACGAATGCCCCCACTTAAATAAATTTTTGGCTCGTTACTAATACTTTTGCAATATTCTAGATAAACACAAGAAGGTGAAACTAAGTATACGTGGGAGTTCTTTTTTTTTTTTTTTGTCATTATGTACAGGAACACTCTCATAGAAAGTATTTGTCTTTATGAATATAAAATTTCGAATAGGTTGATAAGATAAGAATATTTTATTCCCTGAAATAATATGAATGAAATAGGATAAATGATATTGTAATGACAAAAAACATTTGTTACTAATATATCCTAGTGCATATTTTCTATATATAAATATTATTTTCGTATTGATTTATTCAGATCTAACTAGTAATCATACGTTTTATTCAAACTAGTTTTGGGGACGTGGCTTAGTGTGTCTTTCAATATGAAATATATTATATAGTGTCGTGAATGATTTTTTAGTGGAGGACAATATTCTTATATATTATTGATAATTTAAATATAGATTGATATTCTAAATGTTTATCAAGTATACAAATGTATTCAGATGGAAAAAAAATATCAAAATGACAAATAAATAATCTAAAATAAAAACAATAATAAAAAGGGATCAGCAGGGTTTTCTTGGGAAAAAAAAAAGAGAAAAAAACTAAAGAGACACACAATTGCACAAAATTAAAAGTTACTCCCACAAAACAACGATTTTATTGATTTATTGAAAAATATAGTCTTTATCCTTAAAAAATGTATTGTTAATGAAATTAAAAATACAATACGTTGAGTAAAGAAGAGATAAAATCAGTTATTAGAAGAAAAGTAAATAAGCATAAAAAATTGGTAGACGATCTTCTTACAAAAAAAAAAAAAGATGAATAGATATTATTATTATTTTGTAGAAATACTAATTAAGCATAAAAAACTTATTTATTGCGTCAATTAGTAATTTTAAGAAATTTTATTGCGTAGTACATATTATATTTCTAGTATATATATTACTTTTATACGTATAGGGAAAAAAAGAGAATTTAACCAACTAAAAAAAAACAATAAAGATAACGATTATAAAAAAAAAAAAAAAAAGAAGTAGCAAAGTACAATGGAAAAAAATTAGCATAGGGACAAAACAAAAAGGGCAAAATTTATGTAGACAAGTTACTTCCACAAAATATCCATTTAATTGATACATTAAAAAATAATGATTTTTATTTAAGGATTTGATACAATAGATAAAAATGAGATTAAAATGGCTCATTAGAGAAAAACAAAAAGAAAAATACTGAAAGTATAAATAGTAGGAAGAGGAATAAAACACTTTTGTTGAGTGTTATGTACAAAAAAAAAAAAAAGTATTTTGCATTAATTAGTTGTCCGTACAAAGATATTTTCTAGATATGCATCCCAGTATTTATTAATTTGTTAGCAATTCAATATTGTCATTTGAATATTTTCTCACTTTTAATATTGTCAATTTTAAAATTTGGATTATTGTTAAAATCTTTATATTTTTGATATTATATAAGGAATAGGCAGTTGTGATTCAACAAATTTTTGAAACTTTTTTATTTTTTATTTAAGTGACGACTTAATAACATAAAAAGGATTAAAAAGGAAAAGAAAAAAGAAACCACCACATAGCAAAAATGACAAAGGATTACGAAGGACGGGACATTAAAATTAGACACAATAGAGTTCTAAGAAACCTGATTTTAAAAGATGGTTGTAAAAATTTTTTCCTTATCAATAATTTAGTTAAACTCTAATTAGGTCGTTCATTAGTAGTCCAATAACAACTGCACAAGTAAGTAGGTAGTATAAATTATTTTTCAAAGCTCAAAAGAAAAAAGAAAACAAAAGGAAAGCTGATAATTAAACCACTAAATATAATAAAGAAAAAAAGTAAGTAGGTAGTATAAATTATTTTTCAAAGCTTAAAAGAAAAAAGAAAACAAAAAGAAAGCTAATAATTAAACAACTAAAGATAATAAAGAAAAAAAGAAGAAAGAATGGCGGTTGATACACCTGTTAACTAAAAAAGAAATATAAAATTACTAAACTGTGAAAAAAATAAGGATATAAGTGGCAAAAAAAATAGTTGAAGTACTGCCTGCTATCCACCTTTATTAGATAGAGAGAGAAAGACTTGTTTGACACTCCCCCCTATTTGAAAAGATTATTCAAATTTACTCACGTAATATTTTCGGAACATTTTCACATTCTTATTTCGTTTAATACAATAAAAAAAGAATAACTGCAAAAAAAATATCCTAGAATTTAGGTATTTTACAATTTAAATTCTGAAGTTTGGACTCTGTAAAATAATATTCTGAGATTAAAAATTTCTGAAAATTAATACGGATAGATTTTTTAACCAATTTTAAGAATTAAAAAATAATAATATTTTCAATTGAAACTAGATTAATCCATATTATTCATCTTAATTTTGATGATATTATTGTATTTTATCAGTTAAAAATCAAAACTGGTATTAATTTTCAAAAATTTGTAATCTCAGGATATTATTTTGTGAAATTTAAATTTCAGAATTTAAATTGTAGAACATATAAAAATGAGATATTTTTTTACAATTATCCCTAAAATATATATCACATATTATTTTAAAAAAATTCTAAAAGAACTGCAGCAGAAGAATTTTCGGGCGTTATATGAGCTGGGCAAGTGACGAAGAAGAGTGCTCACTGCTCAGAGAAAAAACTTACACGCATTTCAAAATGCGTCATTTGACGGGACATTCGATTTGACAAATTTCCTTTTCATAAAAAAAACATTAAAGTGGGACCAACCTGGACCCACCAATCATGCAACGCCCACGTGCACAACTGTCAGTCTTGTCGGTAAACTCCACATCTCCACCGTTCACCCGCTTGGATCGTAACACGTGGAACCATCACATTCCCTGAATTCTGGAACCTCGATCAAGGTAGACCGTACGATCCTTGTCGCTCCAAGCCAAAGAATGGGTCCCAGCTCCGAACCAGTGAAGATCTAGGACGTTCAAGACGTTGGGTCCCATTGCCACGGGCTTCCACTCTTAGCTGTTAAATTAGACCTATTTCCCCGTACGGACACTCCTCGGCTACGATCCTCATCCAACTTTTGTTTTGCTTTCCCTGTGATTTTTTTCAAATTAAATGGAAACCATAGTCTGTACTTAATTATACAATTTAAGGAAAATACCAATGCATTTTAGTATAATACCCATACCCATTTTCATCCTGCGTTTTAATTGTATCAACTCAATTTACCAAATTGAGTCAACTTGTTGCTTCTAATAAATTTTCATATTTTTGTCAAAATTTTTATATGAAAATAGCCAAAAGTCCTTGTAAAATATTCAAATTATACATTAAAATTACTACCAAAACAATTAGAATGTAAACTACTCAAATTTATTCTTAAAAGTTGTATAATTTTCTTTTTAAAAAATGAATGTTTAGTAGTTGGTTGTTGGATTAAGGAGGTAGCTATACTATTTGATTAATTTTGACAAAGAGTATACTTAGTATCATTTCATAATATAATTTTGACCAAGCCTCTACTAAGGGATAATTTTTTTTTACCCAATTTGACAAATTTAAGAGATATATTTGGTTTAAAAAAACACATTGTAGAAACTGGTATTTTGTTAAAAATACCTGAGAGATTTTTGATATTTTATAAGTATAAGTTGTGGAAAGAAAAGAAAACGATAATCTTAATTAAAATGGAAAACTACAAAAAATGTTTTTTCAATTTTGGCTAAACTAGACAATCTATTTTTCATTTTTGAAAATAACAATTTTATCTCCTCCTGTTTCAATTCATAAATTAAGTGAAACATGACTTTGAGTTAGCTTTTTAAATAACTTTAACTGATAAAAGTCAATAATATCCTCAAAATTACGGAGAATAATAAAGACTAATATGAATTTAATGAATGATATTGTTATTTTTTTTTTATTAAAATTGGTCAAAAGATCAATCCGGGTATTAATTTTCAGAAATTCTTAATCTCGGAATAATATTTTACGAGGCCTAAACTTCAAAATTTATAATTGCAGAATACTCATTTTTTTTTTTTTTTGAGTTCACCTAGATAATATGTTTTGTTACATTCATATACCGCAATCTCCTTCGTAAGAAATGGTGAGATTCTCATAGTGGGTCCCATCCCTCGGGTTGTGTTTTTTTCTAAAAAAGAAAATTAAATAAGCCTTCAGTGTAATTTGAAGCCCGGAAAAAAAAAATGCCATGCCTAGAACTACACTATAACTTATATGAAGGGAAAAGTCTGAACAACCCAAGCGTGATGCTACACAGGGTGATGTGCTAAATGCTTTATCACATTTTGATGGGCTATATTGTTTTCTCTTACCTGATAAGCAGGTATTCTGGCACAAATTTCAGCACGCCACGTGGCTCGAATTAAAGAATGACTCAGGCCAAATAGAACTGCTCCATACGAAGAGATGGAGGTGGTACCTATATAGCGTAAAACTAAGGGCCTGTTTGGTATTGTTTTTTATTTTCTATTTTCAGAATTGTGTTTTCAGAAATGAGAACAAAAACTGATTTATAATGTTTTCAAAAAACAATGGGTGTTTGGCAAATATTTTCTAACAACATTTTTAAGGGAAAAAAAATATATGAATATAAAAAATCATATTTGTATTATAAAAAAAATATTTAGAGAGAAAAAGTCAATAGAGAGTGAATTGAGATAAATTCAAGTAAGGGAATGAGGAGAGAGAAAAGTCACAAAAGAAAATGTAATAAAAGATAATAATGAGAGAGAAAGTGATAAGAGAGAATATGGAAAAAAAAAGTATTAAGAAAGATAGAAAAAAAGAAAAACTAATGAAAACACACAAGAGAGAGAAAGTGCTAAGAATGCATGGGGATAAAAAATAAAGATATAAAAAGTTATAAAAAACAAAGTAGCAAGAGAGAATAAAAAGATATAATGTGATTAAAAAATGAAGGGGTAGAAAATAATGAGAAAGAAAGTGATAGAATAAAATAAGGAGAGAGAAAATGATGAGAGAGAATGAGGAGAGAGAAAGTGATGAGAGAGAATGAGGATTAAGAGAATGAAGAGAGAAAAAGTGATGAGAGAGAATGAGGAGAGAGAAACTTATAAGAGAGAAAGTGGTTAGAGAAAGTTATGAGAGAAAGTTACTATGAAAGTCATATGAAAAAAAATTTATTTTTTTTATAAAGAGAAAAAATTAAGAAAACACCTTGAAAACAACATTTTGTTGTTCTCTGAATTTTCTGTTTTCTTTAACTCTGTTTTTAAAAACTGTTCTCCAAGATTAATGCCAAACACCCTTTAAGTTACTTGTTTCACATGAATAAGATGTTACGGCCTAAATATGTAAGGAAATTATTTAGGAGAGGCGAAAATAGGGGAATTATTTTGGAGATACGAAAACATACTTTTTAAAATGTTAATATTGTGATATTTTGAAAGCCATATTTACTAATTCGTAATCAAATAAGTCCTAAAAAAATATAAGTGAAAAGATAATAAGAAAAAATAATTAGTGAAAAATATTATGATTTCTTTTCATATATTTCTAATTGCTATATAAACATATGAAAGGAGAAGACTTTCCACTTCCTCGTTTATTCGTTTTCTCTCCATCATAGATTAATAAATGCCTAAAATTTTTATTAGATTCTATATCATTCTTGTGATTATCATGACGTGAGCTATGTTTACAAATGTGCATAAATATTAAGAGATAATAATGTAATTTTATCTTTAAAAATGTGTATTATTGATAAAATAACTGTTATTGATGGATGTTTTCCAATCAGCTTAGAGACATCGTCCACACACCAATAAATTGTCTTGATATCATATATATATATATGTATATATATATATATATATATTTTGCTAGCAAAAGCTTTAAAAATAGGGTTAAATATAGTAATGATCTTTCAATTATATTCATTGTATCACTTTGCCCCCAAATTTTCAACTTATATAGTAATGACCCATGAATTATACAATTGTTACAGCAATAATCTATTTGTCACAAACTGTTAGTTTTTAACCGAAAGTAGTCATAGACAAAGCGTATAATTAGCATTATTTACTTATATGATTTATAATCTCATTTTTAGCTATAATTACTAAACTGTGTGCTTTACATATGACTCATTTCTGTTAAAAATTTAATAGTTTGTTAAAAAAGCTGCAATAATTGTATAAGTCTTGATAGTTTACTGTGTAAGCTAAAAATTCATAATTTCATTTTTTACCACAGTTACTAAACTGTATGCTCTATAATGAGTTATTTCTGTTAAATATTTAACAGTTGGTAACAAAAATTTTTTTACAATAAGGGCGCGTCTATAGTGGGGCTGCCCAAATATAGCCCTATATAGGGCTATTTAATCTCAGCCGTCCGATTAAAGATCAATGGCCTGGATAGGGATATATAAAATTTTCTAACGTGACCGCACAACACATGATTTAACCCCCAAAAACACATTATCTTCGTCTCTTACTTTCCCCTCCGTATTAATTGGGAATCAAATTGCAGATTGGAAAAAAAAAATATGAACCTCTCTCTCGCATGACTTTCTCAGCACCCGACTCTCTCTCCGTTTAGTCTCTCCCTCTCTCTCTCTCTCTCTCTCTCTTAGATTCTGACGAAGATTCGGTCCTTAGGGAGGCGAATCCACTTGCTTCATCAAGATAGTTTTGGATCTTGGCAAATGCTTGGGGAGTTGCTGAGAAGCTAGATCTCGTTGCCCTCCATTATGTGCAGCCAGAGTTATTTGCTGTCTAGGCACAAATAAGTCAACCATTTCCGCCATTTCAACTTTTTCATGATTTTTGTTTTTGTTTATAGTTTTTAATTTCATTTTTCGTGTATATCTAGATGAGTATGTCTGTAAAATTCATGCTCATTAGAATTAGGTTTCTTAGGGGCCGTTTGGTATAGGATTCGAATCCTATACCAAACGCGCCCTTAGATTTTTAGTTTTATTGTGTATCCAGGTGAGTATTTTGGTTAAATTAATGTTCATTTCTTAATTTTTTTTAAGGAATTGGGAATTAGGCATCTCAGACTTTTAGTTTTCATAAATGGGAATTGGGTTTGTCATTATGGGAATTAAATTTTATTAAATGGGTCTAATTTGTTGCATACCGTTTGCTATATGTTTCTTTAGTTCTTTGATACGAATATTTTAGGCATTTGCAGACATAAAAATTTCTACTTAAAGGAAACGCGGGTGGAAGAAGCAAGCTGCAATTTAGGTGAGAGACGAAGAGGAAGTTAGTTTTCTGGGTTGATTGTGTGTTACGCGGTTCACGTTAGGCAATTTAATATATTCCTATTCAAAGTATTAATTTTTAATCGAACGACTATGATTGGGTGACTATGATTGGGTGACTGTATATAGGGTTATATTTAGGTAGCCTCACAATAAAAGCGCCCTTATAATAATTACATAATTTAGGGACCATTATTATATAAGTTAAAAATTCAAGAATCAAAATTATACTACACGTATAATTCAAGGGCTATCAATATCATTAACCCTTAAAAATAATATATATCATAAAAGTTTCATTAATTTTGAATTTTTAATTAACAGATGACTAGCTTTATTGTTCTTCATACGTGAATCAAGTCTCAAGTATTTGAAAAAAAAAAAAAAATCAGGCATATTGGATAATACATAAGATTTTTTAAACTGTATGTTATTGTAATGGGATAATTTGCGAAAAGTAAATAAATAACATACTGCCCGCCTTGAAAGAGCCAGTACTCGCTCTGTAGTGTTGTCACACAGAGATAAGCACGCCGCCCGCCGATCGAAGTTCTCGTCCGGTCAACTGTCCAACCGGTCAAGTGCAACAAAGTAGAATCACGCAACGTGCTCACGTTGCTGGTGTGCTTCCTGCCCGTACAATAAGGAAAAAAAGAAGAGCGATGGGTCAATTTAATGCTCAAAGGAAAGGAATAAACTTTCTCGACTTAATAAGTCAAGCAATGAAACCTGTACTGTAATCTTAATAGGATGGTTCGCAAAACATCTGCTAAACTTTTTTTGGATTTGTACTTAGTTCCTTGAACACTTAGTTCAATAGATAAAATTTCAAAATTTCCGAAGTCAGACGCATTGGGAGTTGTTTCTGCTCTCCTTAATCTATCTATTATATTAATTAGTGCTTTGTCAATTGTTGTTATTTGTATTTAGCTTATTCTTAACCACAAATGGGTATACGTAATGTAGCTGCACATAATTTTGTAAAGTTTGTATTAGGATCGGTACAGAATGAGCTGATTTAGTTTTAGTTTGAAGAATCTCTTTTTTTTTTTTTTTCTAATAACATTTTTTGTTTGTAAAAGTTTATTGTACTTTTTATTAACATATTTGTTTGGATTTTAGAAAAAAGAATTTACATCTGTTATAATTTTCCAATTAAAATTTACTAATAAGAAATAAGTTGAGGAATATTGGTTTCAATTTAATGAATGTTTAGGGGGGCATTTATATCTATCTAAAAGGATTCAAGGGCTATTTAGTATATATTTGTGCCATAAAAATGTGCAAGAGTTGACTTGTGTTAAATTCTAATAACCACAGTTGTTTAATATTTAAGATTCAAATCCCATCTATATCCAGACAAAAATCCTCGCCGAGTATGAAAAAATTGTTAGTATAGAATTTGAGAAATTTTGGGTTCTTGCATTCGACCAACGTATATAATATGTAACACGGGCGCGCATTTTTCTTTTTTCTTTTTTTTTTTTTTTGCTCGAAGTTTTTAGCATCTTTCACTCCTCATGAAAAATAGAGAAGGGAAACATATTTGATATTTAACAAATATGTCATACCAATATGTGTATATAGGTTTATATAAACCAGATTTAGCAAAAAGGTAGTCATAGACGACATCAATGGAGGAGGTAGGGGCCTCCTCATCGTCGATATGGGATCAGTATTACTATTAATAAAGCCTGTCAGCCTATGCACGGTAGCACGTGCATATGTTATATAAATGGACGTCTAGGAAAACAGGGCCGGCCAAAGGCCCAAAGCATCGTATTCGAGTTTCATCCATCGTCTTTATTATTGTGTACGGTCCTTGACTATTTACTAGTCACTAAATTAAGGGAGTGTATTTTATTGTCTACTTCTTTATTTATATCTTCATTTCTTTTTTCTAATGTTTATTTACATATATACATTATATATATTTTTGGGGGGGTCTGAACATGGAAGTTTAAGCTACTTTATTGCTTTATGGGAACATAGGGGAGCACCTGAATCACGAACAAAAGCAAGCCTTTCATGACTAAAAGATCGTAGTCTTTTTTAAAGTGTTGATTTATTTGATAAATACGGAATGTAATGAGACAGAATTGCGTGTGGATTTTCGAAAGATTCGTTGTTGATCATTATTGTCGTTGTGATCTCTCTAAATATAAAATGAGATAATTACAAAAATATCTTATGAGTTCATGTTCAAGGTTGATTTTATTCCCGTACGTATTACTTCGGATTGTCGAAAATTTTGATATACCTATCTATTATATGATAGACTTCGACTGATCAAATTTTTTAAATTGCAAAAATATCATTCTATCACAGGTGATTTAGACATCTTTAAATTGTAAAAATATTTGCTAACTAACACAAGTACTCAATACAGAGTTTTTCTTTAGGGAATAATTACCCAATTTCGGTATAAAGAAAATATAATTACTCAAAAATAAACAAAATACTTTCAAATTGTAACTAAACAGGTCAGGAATATCAGGATTAATTAGGTTGAACTTTTTATCTATGCTATTAATAATTCTGAAATTTTGGTTTAGAAATATCGTGTAATATTTAAGAAGACATAGGAAGTATGGTTGCAATTGCAAGCAGAAAAGAAAAAGATAGGAAATTGAACTAAGAGAGAAGTTAGAGAGAGGAGCTCCAACCTACTCCTCAATTCTCTCCGCATCATTCTTCCCCTCTGCCGCAAGCTACCTCTTCCACAGGCACCTCCTTTTACCGGGGAGGAGGTTCTTCATTCTCTCTGGTATGAGTTTTTCTTTTTTTCTTTATTTATTTTGGATTTTTTTGTCCAATAACTCTCCTTTTTAGGAGGATAATTTTCTATTTAGATCTAGATCTTGTGTGTGCTTAGTACACCCAGAACTAGATCTGTGGTGGTTTGTGTTATTTCTAACTTGTTTTTTAGTTTTTGTATAATTGTCCTCTAGATTTGTATCAATTTTGATTCAGATCTGGGGATGTAGTTACTATAACAGATCAGAATTGACAGTCTTTTCAAGTGAATCAATCAGAGTTGCCAATTCAGATTGGAAAGAATTAAGAAGAACTATTGAAGTGCTCTATTTTACTCTTGAAGATTTTCTCCAAAATCGTCGTAGGAGATCACCGGTACTCCGAGATCTATAAAAGTATTGTCATCTTTAAGTTTTTGAATCGATTTCATGATTCTCATTATAAGAAGTTATATGTAACTTAATTGGCTATTGTAACTCTTACGGGAATTTAATGAAATTGTTTTGCTTTTCTAAAAAAAAAATAAGGTTAATTGAATTCTGAAAAAAAAGTCGTAACTAAAGCTAGTACGCATTCTTTACACACCCCAGACAAAAAGCCTTGGTTTATTATTGAGAGCGACAATACGCTAAGATAAATTAATGGGGTATATATTCTACGAATCTGTGAGCTTTTTTTTTTCCAACAAAAAAAAAAAAAAAAGAACAACGTGAACATGAAGTCAATGTATTATTTATCTAAACATTTGTTCATAAAAATGATGTTAAAAACATCATTGACTCTCGATTTTACTCTTCTTCCCAATTTGACTGATGCTTTAAGAAGTTAAGCCTTTTTTAACTTTTTAAAACATCCCGAAACTTCGTTCAAAGAAATTGACTGAGTCATAAAATTTACGCTTAACTAGGACGTTTATAAAAGTTGAAAGGTTGCACTTGAACTACAAATTACTACTTAAAAAGAGGAGTTAAAACCATTAGAACTCCGTACTACCTCTAATCTTTAGTTCTATGAGATAAATCTTATGATCAACACCATAGATTATATTTTATTTAGAAAAAAAAACACCATAGATTATATTTGGTTAATTGGTTTATTATTTGGTGAGTTTTTTGGGTGGTTGTTATCACTTATCCAAAAGCATAACTGAAATTTGCAAATATAGGAAAAACAAACTGAATCTATCGAGTCTCATCTGCAAGGGCCAAGGCTGCAACTATTGCAGAGAGTTTGGATAATAGAATCAAATAAAATCAATATTTTAATGCATAGATCACGCATGGAAAAAATGTTTTTTTTTTTTTTTGGGTCCAGAAACGAAAATTTAGAAAATTGGACAAAATACGTCATACATGGAGAGGAACAGAGACAATTAGGTGTGTTCGTACCACACTAGAAATTATCTTTTGGACTTGGACTTGGGGTTTGGTAAAGATGCTATATAAAAATAAATAATGGTGTCGATTTCTTGTTTGTCGTTTTTTCAGTCTTGAGGTTTTGCCTAACGGTCCCTGCATATTAGTGACAAGGACAAATATATCTACGTGTTGTTGCGACATTTGAAACCTACGTATTGGAAAATATTGCGTTTTGCATACTAGGTTTTCGTATAAATATTTTATATCTTTACAGTTTGTATAACTAGAATGATCTGTTGTTACGACTTATGAATGAGCATACTTACGTCCCAATGATTTGACCCAAACCAATCTAATTCAGTAAGAAAACTTATATTTTATGTTTTTGAGGAACAAAAAAAGTAGGATTTTTTAATAACAACATGATGATATACACCATCTAAATTTTCAGAAGATTCTTTTATTTCATTAAAAGTAAGCATAAGAGCAAGATTAAGATCAATATATTTATTTAGTTGTCCCAAACCACATGGTACATTGGTATTGAATAGACAAGAAGGCTGTCAAGCTTGAGTGTTGACCGTTGAGGTTAAGTTTGCATTAAATAGAAATGACTAGGTTGAGCTTCAATGGATTTGGACTGAGACCGCTTAAGTGGTTGGACTGCAATTACGACTTTGCGTTGCAAACAGATTGCACAATATTGGGCCATAAAACCGAATAAAAGGCCCAATTTCGAACTGGAACTTCATAAAAAGGGGGACTGAAACGGCCATTTGGGCTCTACTTTAGTTAATAAATAAAAATGAGTGGAAATTTGATTTTTCAAAAAACACTGAAAAATCCTGGATTTTGAAATAATTTAAATATCCCAAATTTTAATTAGAAAAATAATAATTTTAAAAATATTTAGAAAAACTACCTTTTATCAATTAATATCTAGAAAAATGACCGGTTACTTCAAGTAACTAAATTGGTTATCCCAAATAACCAAACTAGCTACCTCGAGTACTAATGAAAAATACTAGTTTTGAATTAAAAAATAGTATTTTTTAAATATTTTTTAAAAATATTATTTTTCTAAAATATTTTTCGAAAGCCTAAATCAATTCGGAATTTTTTCAAAAAATTCA
The DNA here is from genome assembly GCA_002914845.1 of Trema orientale. Taxonomy (NCBI): domain Eukaryota; kingdom Viridiplantae; phylum Streptophyta; class Magnoliopsida; order Rosales; family Cannabaceae; genus Trema; species Trema orientale. The sequence continues at coordinate 327,398 of JXTC01000209.1, forward strand.
ACCCATCCAGAATTTTTCAATTTTTGGTACTTGAGACTGGAATTTTGTAAGAAGCCAAGCAATAAATAATTCCTTTTCAAACATTAAAGCATTAGCAAAATGATTCGTCATATACTAGTTTTAGTAGCAGTTCCGGTATATAAAATACAATTGTTACACTTCGTATAAAAATTGGTCATGATACATAAAAAAATATGCTGATAAATAGCCATTTAGCAAAAGGATAAAAAAGCGGCAATTTAGCATAGAGAAGAAAAAGGGCAGCCATTTCAGAAAATGGGTGGGGGAAAAAAGTATTATTTGTTAAAAAACAAAACAAAAAACGGAATTTGGACCTAGATAAGAGTAATTTTGATGAAAATGGCATTTTCTGTGACTCTTTTTTAAAATGATATTCTTAGGACTATCATAATTTTTTAAACTGATAATCATAATTTTATGACTGCAATGACTGTCACAAAAACTATTACTACAAATAAAAGATTTATGACGGTCCAAAAATATCAATTTGAATGAGGTCATGAAAAAAACATTTTGGTCATTTCAAAAAAAAATTTGTTAAAAGGAAGAAACTCCTCGAATTTATGAACATCTTTTTTCCTTTTGTAATAAAGGAATTTAAGAATTATTTTGTTATGTCTACTAATATCTTTTAGGAATTGACATGAGAAGGAAATAATTAAAACTATATATAGATAAGAAAACTAAATTAGTAAATTTTAAGTGGCTTATCAATAATTAGAACGTAATCCTCAACATCCAATGACTTGTTAATTGGTATGGGAAAAAAAATGAATTTGTGATTGCCAGCTTCTTTCATTTTTTTTTTTCCTTTCTTGGTCAGTAAATCCAATTATTTTCATTTATCTTTTTCTAATATAAAAGAAAAAAAATTATTTTCCATGACATGAAAACCTGAAATGTTATAAAAATATTAAAGTAAAAAATATATATAGTTTAAAAAAGCACAACCGACAAGTTCACAAAAAAAAAAAAAAGGCACAACCGACAATGCAAATTAAATTATGCATGGGTCATCGCTAATAACCCGCGAAACACAACGTTAATCATCGCCACTGCGCGTCTTTCTTTTCTTCTCTTATATATTTATTTTTAAAAAATAATAATAAATAAATAATTATTCTATATCTATAAATATGTCATTTAAATTAATTAATTAAAATAACATTTCAGATTTCAGGCGAGAAACAAAGAGAGAGATCTCCAGTTTCTTCTCTTCCGGTCTATCTGGATCGGAGCACCAAATCCAATAATGGGTTCTCTACCAGCCACGGCGTCGGAGCTCCATTTCCCAGATCCGTCTCCCAAGCAAACCCGACCCCAAGAACAGTCCCAATCCCCCATTGACGAAACTACCCTCCTCAGCCTCTTCAGGACTCAGCAAGACCACCTCAATTTCTTCTTCCAAAACCTCGACATCTCCCAAACCCTAGCCTTCACCAAAACCCTCCTCGATTCCGCCGGCACCGTCTTCTTCTCCGGCGTCGGCAAGTCCGGCTTCGTCGCCCGGAAGATCTCCCAGACCCTCGTCTCGCTCGGCGTCCCCTCCGGCTTCCTCAACCCGGTCGACGCCCTCCATGGCGACATCGGCATTCTCACCAAGAGGGACGTTTTGGTCCTCTTCAGCAAGTCTGGGAACACCGACGAGCTTCTCAGACTCGTCCCCTGCGCCAAGGCCAAAGGGGCTTTCTTGATCTCGGTGACCTCGGTTCAGGGCAATGCCCTCGCTGGGGTTTGCGATATGAATGTGCATTTGCCCCTTGAGAGGGAACTATGTCCGTTCGATTTGGCCCCCGTGACGTCGACGGCCATCCAGATGGTTTTCGGGGACACGGTGGCGATTGCTCTCATGGGGGCGAGGAATCTGACCAAAGAGGAGTACGCGTGTAATCACCCCGCGGGTCGGATCGGGAAGAGTCTCATCTTCAAGGTACAATGCCCCCTTTCTTTATTTGTTTCTTTCTTTTTATTTGAGAATTTGATTAAATATCTTCTTGTTAGAGTTGGGTATTATGTTGTTTGATTTGATGTTGATGGGTTATTATTGGTTATTATTATAATGTTATTATTATTTAAAGAAAAAGAAAAAAGAGGGGTGTTAATTTTTTTTGACAATTTCTGTTCCATTGGGTGGAATTTTGATTTGTGTTTGGTTCTATCATTTGAATTGAGTCAACTTTATGAAAGTGTGCATGAAATGGAAAATGAGAGATTCAACGGTTGCATATTAATGGCTATGGTATATTGTATGAGGTGCAGGTGAAAGATCTTATGAAGAAGCAAAATGAGCTACCTGTTTGCAAGGAGACAGATCTAATAATGGATCAACTAGTTGAGCTGACAAGTAAAGGATGTGGATGCCTGCTTGTTATAGGCGAAGATTATCATTTGATTGGCACTTTTACGGATGGTGATCTGCGTCGTACTCTCAAGGCTAGTGGGGAAGCCATCTTCAAGCTCACTGTTGGAGAAATGTGTAACAGGTAAGGAAAGAAAACTTATAGGAAAATAGTTCTTTATAGCACATTTTCAGTAGAACAATGTTCCAGATTTAAAGTGGATTGTGTCCTTATTGGCGTATATTCTAAGAAGCTCACGTGAGTATGAATGTTGCGTGGATTGTAGCATGTAGATACTACATAACTGCTTCCTCGTTTCTTTGAATGTTTCGCTTAATCCTTATTTTGTCTTGTTTCTGGCAAAGTGGGGATAAAATTTCACTTTTAGTGGTTAAAGTTACTTTGATCATTGCAAGTGGGGACCTTGATTTCTGAACATTTTTAGGTAAGAAAAGCTCGCTAGATGACAGTGAATCAGTGATTCACAGTTTTGCATTGAGTTATACTAAAGCATTTTTGCTTTATTCAGGAACCCGCGAACGATTGGTCCAGATGCATTGGCAGTAGAAGCCATGAAAAAGATGGAAGCTCCACCATCCCCTGTACAATTCTTGCCCGTCGTCGATCATCAAAACAGAGTGATTGGAATTGTCACGTTGCATGGATTAGTTTCTGCTGGCCTTTAACTCGTCCGCTTGTTAGTGTTACATTACATTTATTGAATTTGATTATATATTCTTTCGAGTTATTCTTTTATACAGTTAATATTGGAACTCTCCTCTTAGTCACTTTAGTTGGGGGTTCATGTGTATTAGTTTACCCCTAGTATACTAAAGAATTGATTATTTTATCACTTTTATCAGTGTATGCATCACTGTAGCCCCATATATTTGCTTGTTTTCTGTAATTTATCTGCTATCAGCACAGAGTAATAAGACTTGTGCTTTCTTGGTTCTTTGACTTGTGATCATGAAACATTTCAAACTAAATCTGAGCTTATGATTGTTCATTACAAACAATTTATGATTGGGACAAAAAAATAAAAAAGACATTGCCATTTCTAGATTCTTGAGTTCTTTCTGGGGAGAATTTTCTTAAGGAAGAAAAAGAAGATGATAAGCACAATAGAAGATAACAAGATGGTCCCGCCAATTAATTTATTCATGTTCTGTTGTTGCGTACTAGCTAGACATCTGTAAGGCAGGTTGTGACGATCTGCCATACTGTTGGGTGTTGACCCATTTTCGAATGTGAACGAAGGAGCTATCTTAGTTACTTTAGCTAAAGTAGTAGTACACATGGATACAGACAAGTTTTTGAAGACTACACGCGATTTTCTCAACAATCACGAGGGCTCCGCCTTCTTTTATATGGCTAGTAATCATGTAGAGGGCCTATTTCAGCTTCCATCTGAAAGCAACAATCAGGTAACATGGGCCTCAACAAAGTCGATAATTATGAGGGTGCCTTATTATTATTATTTTTTTTTTGAAAGGATGAGAGTGCATTATTTTATAGGACAACATTTTCTAGTCTGCAATTTCATAAATAAGTAATCCTTTTAGGGTCCATTAGTTGCTCCTCCTAAGTTTTCAAGAGCGAAAGCCTAACTGGACATGCAAACAAGCTGAGTTATTTTCTTCTTGTTACGCAGAACTAGATTTTGTATTCCAATTCTGCACATATATACGTATGAATAATACATAGAGAGAGACAGAGAGAAGCCAAAGGAAGAATGTGAGAGCAATGTATACGTGAATATAAAAGTTTGCTTTCTTATTCTTTTTATTTTCCAAAATTCTTGCAAAGTACCCTACTGTTTTGCCATTAATAACAAAAGATAATACATAACTTCATCTGTCACTGTACAGCAGAAGCTCTAGCATCTAAATTAGGTTAGATGATTCTTTTGAAATCTGCTCCTCAGACCCCAAAAGCTCTTAAAGCTGCCGCTTTAGCATTTGAGCAGTAAGCTTACCTTATCATGCTCAACTCAGCTGCTACACAAAAGCTTGCGAAAATGATTGTTACTTGGATCTCGGAAGCCTAAAATATGAATCTAAAATGAAAAATGAAGATCAGGGGTCCCGTCGGATTCTTCAGAACTTTCTTCACTTGAACTTTCATATGGAACTTCATATGTTGCCTCCATTTGTAGAAAAGAACTATATCCTATGCCTGCAGGAGCTTTCTTGTTCTGTATTCCAGCTTTTGCTTTCGGTTCTTTTGAGATTGCTGATTCAGCATTGCGTGCTTTCATATCTGCCTTAATGCTAGAAGAAACTTTCTCACCAATACAACCGCGTGTTGCAGCCTTCGGTGATTCTGTTCCATTATTTACAGCATTGAATTTGTCTGAGACTTTTGAGTTGAGTAGACGTTTCATTTCTGCCCTGATGTTAGAACCTGTTCCGCTAGTGCGATTTGGTGTTTCTCCATTTTGGAACTTCAGTTGTTTATCTTCCAGTTTATCTGCATGGGAGGTTGGACAATCCCCTTCCCTTGATGCTCGTACCCTATCTTTTGAGGCATGTGAATTCAGAGACAATCCAAGGAAATCTTTAGCATATTTGTAGACTGATTTTAATTTTCCTTCCAAAGCTTCAACAAGAAGGTTAAGGTCACTAATGTCATGACGGAAGAGGAAAAACTTTTCAGTCCAATCACAAGAACAAAGCTGCTTCGCATGATTTAGACATGAATATATGTCTTCGGAACAAGGGCAACCTGCTGCAGAAAAATGCAGATCATAGAGACAAATCTTGCATTCCCTTTTGCCGGTAGCATCAAAAGTTACGTCCATCCTTCGGGTTTGTGAAGAGTTGCAGAGATATCTTCTTGTGATGTCTTCACACGTGACACGTGACTACACCAAGAAAGAAAGGTAAACAACCCAAGAGAACTTTAGATAAAAGGCCATATATGCTTCAGCGGTTATGAAATTTAAGTTACAAGGGTTACCTTAAATGCCTTGGCCAAGATTCCTTCCTTTCCACAGGCATCTTGCCAAAGTTGATTATCTAAAGATTTCTTCCCGCACAGCGAAATTTGCCATTGTGCCCTGACAGCTTCAAAAGCAGCTTGAAGCAAAAGCTTATCGTGGGATATAGATGTCTTTTTCCCCAGCTCACGATAAATTTCTACAGCATTCTGTCCATGGGGCAACCAGTCAAGGGGAGCAAAATTTGCCGTCTCAGAGCAGTTAAAACCGCAATCAAATCCTGAATGATATGCCCCTGGGAAGACGAGAATCAATTCCCCAGGATTCTGAATGCAACGGAAGACAGGAATGCCCTCCGAATTCAATGCAAATGGCGATAGTTTTTTGACCTGTATCAAAAGTCAAATCGAAGAAATCTGCATATGAGATGATAAAGAAGTGAATTCTTCTCCTTATTTTTGGGACATGGGAACTCTTCTCCTTTACTTAGTAATGATAAATATATAAGTAAAGCTTGACTTTCAGCAAAGAATAAGCATCTATACTTCTTTTCTCCCTCCCCCCCCCCCCCCCCCCCCTCTTCTTATCAGAAGCATCTATGGACGTCTTGCATAGTAGGAAATGAGTTCACAGATTGCTATTTGATGTTTGATAACTTGAAAAGGTAAAAGGTGGCTTACAAATCATCAAAAAGAACACCACCTATTCTAATACATGAGGCTCTTAGCAAACATATGTCAGAAAAAAGTAGATAACTCATGCTACTGTTGTAAGCCATTACATTACTCACCAGTCTATGATGCAACTCATGCTGCTTTCCAAATATATCATTAAAGGAATTCTTCAAAGCCTCCCCAAACGTAACACTGTATTTCCCAGGGATGCCATACCATATTTTAGGGGCACCCGTATGCAGGTAACTTATCGAGTACAAGTGGTGCTCTTCAACTCTCTGTTTTTAAAAGAGAAAACAATTTTTTTAAAGAAATAAAAATTAAAACAAGGCAAGGTCACCAATCACCATGCATTCACGCACAACCAGTATGACTTGAAAAGTAACTTTGATGAAGCTGTAAGAGGTAAATTAGATGCCACAGGGCAGACTATCAAAACATTCAGATGCTATAAACAATGCTTGAATCTTACCCAATGAAGAGTTGAAAAGCACATTCCTAGCCGGATGTGAGGCACTAACACGCGGGAAGTACCATAGCTTTCAAAAGAAAGAAGGGAACCAGGTAATATTCCCACGTTACTTAAGTTCCATCCTGAATTTACAATTTCAGGATTGGTAGGGGTTTCCGAAGGATTGGATACAGTTGGGGATCTACTGCCAAAAACTCCAGTCTCCAAATTGTCACGACAAAGCACCTTTGAAAAATATAGCAAGATAGGACTATAAGGCTACCAGATAGAACAGAAGAAAATAGAGAAACAACTTGCCATATTTTGGAACATACCTCAATTTCTTCAGTTGGATCATCAACGATGCGTTTATATTCACCTTCAATATTCTCCACAGAGGGTTCCCACTGTGCTTCAGACACGGAACAATCATTTGAATCTGTAACTTTACTCTCGCAGAAATACTGACCCTTGAAATCATCTGCATATCTCTTGAAGGTTTGAACAGTAAATTCTGGACCAGGTACTGACTCAAAGTGTTCAGTATCCAAAGATCCAGTTTCACCACTTAAGGTTCTTCTCTTCTTACTCTTAATATCTTGAACAAAATCTGTTGTTTTACTATCTGATCGTGAATATGGAACTTGAAGGCCATCAATCCGTTGAACATGGGTAACGAATGTATTACTTCCCCCCATGTTCTTCTCCTTGATAACACATGGTGGATTCCATGATGGAGGAGGAACAATACGACAAATTCCATGTGGCTCTGCTCTTTGACGTATCTTTCCAATATACTCAAGGATGTCCTTAAATTCCTGTAACAGAAATCCAAACTACTTCAAACATTTAAAAAATTAAATGCTTTTGTTAAGAGGGGGAAAAAGAACAAAACAAACCAAGCCAAACCAAAAAAAAAAAAAAAAAAACTCAACCTTCAAAAAATATTGGAATTGATGAATGCAAAATATCATTGTCAGAGTTAAGAAGAAACACCTCTTCTGTTGGGTAGAAAACAGCAGCTTCTTCAAGGATGTCTGTTCTTGTGTCCGTGGGGCGCCACCTTGCCGTTACCTAAATGAAGAATTCAACAAACACTTTAGGAACATCAAGCAAAAGACAAAAGCACTAGTATGGTGGTGCTTTAACAATATCAATACCAACCGAAAGGTTCAAACTAATGATGACTATTGATAGAATCACATGAAAGAATCAACTTTGCCAGCAAGTAAAAAATCAACCTTGACACAATTACTACAATCTGGACATCCACGAATAACACCCTTTGGGAGGCAAGTTTTTGAAGAGAAATCCTGCAAAATAACAATAACTAGTACATTATGATTGCAACTTCCAACAGGAAACCATTTTTCTATATCTTATCTCTTTGTAAACTCATCAAGGAAATCTCAACAGAATTGGCAACAGAAAATGTTGCCAGAAGTATTCTCCAGAGACATACAATTTTGTAGTTTTGTATAACAGACAATATCACATGACAGCTTCAATTACGGATATATACAAGAATCCACTGATCAGCCTTCTTCCTAAACGAACACAGAGGGGGAGTGGCTGAGACACCTCTATAGTCTCAGACCTTATATGTCTTCTTATTTAACTAAATATTTAGGCTAATGTAACTCTTGAACATACTCGAATTTCCAATAAAAAGCATTTGGTAATTGGCATTAGGCACTAGCAAATTAATCATGCCATGGCAAGACAAACAATCCTGTAAGAATATGACCTCGTCAAACTGTTCAGAGTCAGATTCCTCTGACTTGTGATTCACTGCATCGAAGAGTATCCACGGCCTACGTCTCAAAGATCTTTCCAGCATATCATTGCCTGACATCCCAAAAATGGGGTCGACTAGTAGCGGGTCTTCTATTGACGCATTCAGGTGGTCCTTTGAATTGTTAGTTTCATCATCACCTATTGCTATCTTCTTCAACTTGAAGGATGAAAGAGACGTGAAACCAGGTGGAACTGGAAGATTTTTCACATGCTTATTACTCAGCTTACTAGCTTCATAATTTTTGCCCATTGGTTCTGTAACAGGAAGTGAGAGTTATTAGTGCATTCGAATTGAATAACTTCACTGGTAAGCTTATTTAGTGTGTTACCCGATTTTACTGTGTCTATTATAAGACATTGGATGTATTATTTATTTCAAGCAAGCTAACAAGAGAAGAAAGCATATAATATCAAAAGACACATAACAGAACAAGGGAGATGATCCAAACTCAACCAAACCAAAGGAGAAAGGCAAATAAGGACAGAGAATGTTGCATTATGCATAGGAAAGTATAAATAAAAAATTTAAAAACAGAATAATACAATGACCCAATAGGAATTCAAAACTAAAAAAGCCACCTTCAACGCAAATAAATATTAGATAAACAAAAAAAAAAAAAAATCCTACCCAACAAACCAATTCGCTGAAAAAAAAAAAAAAAGAAGGGTTTTCCCCCCTTGTGATTTTAAATTACCAAAAAAGATAAAAAGTTACCGAACCTCATTTAACATCTCCATAGCAGTAGTAGTAAAAGTACAAGTCTTTAGCGAGTAATTTAAATTCTTGTTCTAATAAAATACATGAAATAATATAAAGTTTTGGGAGGGATAATAGGATCGTATTCCAGATTACCCGAATAATGATGGGTCTGCAAGAGGTTGAGTAGAGAAAGAGCCAAATATTATGAAATTGGTCGTCTCGACTGAGCTAAATAAAGAAGAAGACCCATTCAAAATCGAAGCCTAAAAGAGTCCTTTAAATGGGTATTTTGCCCAAAAGCTCGAAGCTGAAGATGGGGGCAAATTAAAAAGCTGTTTAAAGAATTGAGAGAGGAGATAAGAAAACTGGAAACACTTCGGCTTAATCGTTGTTGTCGTTATGTTGTTCTCGGACCTTGTCAATGCTATCGGCTTTGAGCCTCGAAGACCGGCCTCTATGCTGTAAAGTTGTGAGCCCTTTAACTTGGGTTTTGGACCTGGTTAGGAGTAATTGGGCCGGGTTCTTTCACAAATAGAGGGTAGGTTTTTTTTTTTTGGGTTTCTAATTTACCTATAAAAAAACCAAAAAATAACAAAAATACGGAAGGCAGGCTTTTTTTTCAAATTTTTGTACAGTTTTTATTAGAAAAATATCACTTTTTAAATTTTTCTAGAAACATACCGTTTTTAAAATAGTTACTAGTTATTGATTACTGGTTACCAGTTATGTACTAGTTATAAATACCTTTAATTACTAGTTATTAGTTTTTAGAAACTAGTTACCAAAAACTAGTTACTATTTTAAAAAATAGTATTTTTCTAAATATTTTTTAAAAATGACACTTTTCTAATAAAAACCTTACCACACCTTAAAAAAGTATTAACCGCCGTATTTTTCAAATTGTTTTCGGAAAATACCATACAATGTCTAATTTTCCCTCTTTTTTTTTTTTGCTCTGGAAAAATGAGTAGATTAATCAACTAAAAATAAAGTGGTAGCCACATGGGGGTCTACCTCCCAGGTTGAGAAAGAGCCAACACAGCCAGATTGAAGGGCCCAAGTCACGAGAGCATGGGTTGACTTGTTGGCCACTCTAGGAATCCAACAAAAACCAATATTACAAAAATTTGACAATGAAAATAAAGGAAGACAAAGAAAAGTCAAATTCCACTGCGGGGCACGGTGAAGAACGACAGCAGTGGCCACCAACTGAGCATCTGAAAACAAAATCGCATCCTTCCAACTTTGAGCCAAGCAAAATTGACTATCAAACTAACTTCTAAGATCTCTACTTCAAGAACGGAGGAGGCCTGGACCTTCTTGGCTACAAGACAGAGAATATTGTTGTAGTTGTCCTTGGCCACCATTGTCGTTGAGTCTTTAAACGCTGCATCTACCCAAACTCGGGTTCTGTCGACTTGTTCAGGAGTTTGGATATCATATCCTCTCTTGACATGCCTGGAATCGGGACATGTGATGGGTCGATGGAATTTGAGGACCACATTATTGATCGATCAGAGTAAGACTATGGAGTGGGCTCTACTTCCTAAGTGGAAGGCATTGTTGCAGGATTTTTCAAATCTTATCACAGAGAATAGCTACAAAAAGAGTGAACTCCTCTCTCTGGTTTGCAGCGAGAGGCACTGATCGACCCGGGTTAAAAAACCAATTCACCATATCAAACCCATTAGAAAGAGACAAGTTATCAGTTCTGACATTCCAGTGACTCCCAAATCAAATTGCCTTAGCGACAGTACAATGTAAGAAAATATGCAGTAGGGAGTCCATAGCTGTAAGGCAAAGGTGGCATTAGATATTCGATCCGAATAGATTCTGAAAATGGTCCCCAATAGGGAGAGCGTCCATTGCTATGCGCCACCGAAGTAGTTTGATTCTCTCGTGAAGTTTGCTTTTCCATAAAGACTTCCATAAAGGATTAAAGGATGTGGCTCGTTAAATCGAGTCTGATTGCTAGTCCAATAAGCCCCTTTGATGGAAAATTCGCCCGAAGTTAAGTTTATCCATATAAGGATTTCTAATTGGTCTCTAGGGAGAAGACGTATCTTGTTGAAGGCAGTAGCTTGTTCCGGTCTGAAATAGCTTCCCAATTATGATGGAGTCCCAACCATGATTGGTACTAGAAAGCAATGTTGAAACGTTAGCATTATACTTTTGGCAACTATTGAGGTATCTTTTGGTAGGGTAACATTCCAAAAGTTCCTTCCAAAAAAGTATTTACCTTGCTGGGTTCTCGCCCAAAGGGTGCTTGAATTTGAGGCTAGCATCCAACCTAACTTCACCAAGAAAACTTCGTTGATATCTCTAAATCTACGGATTCCTAATCCCCTTCTAAGCTTGGGTTGGCAGATCTTATCCCAAGTAATAAGGGCGAGGAATCGATTTTTTTCTAAGGAGCTAGTCTACTAAAATCTTCTTATCAGTTTATCAAGGTCATCACAAATAGAGGCAGGGATACAAAAAGTGGACATACAATACGCTAGGATGCTTTGTACAATTGGCTTGATAAGGGTAGTTCTCCCAGCCCGAGAGAGGAGTTTGCATTTCCATCCCTCCAGTCTGGCATAAACCTTCTCTTTGATGAATGAGAAATCATGGATCCGATTATTTGTGAAAAATAGCGGGTTAACCAAGAAAGTCATTGAACTAGTCATATTGCTAAATCTCTAAAACTGCGACATCCTCCTTTTGAGATCTTCTGGAGTATTGGTAGAATACATGATGCTGGACTTTTGCTCTTTTAATTTCTAACCCGACCAATCTATATATTTACCCAAGCAATTTTTTAATCTCTCTGCGTGACCGAAATCCGCATAGCAAAAAAGGAACGTGTCATCAGCAATTCAACATACATAAGGTGGGTAGTCGCCGGGCAATTCGTCATAATTTTGATTCCTGAAAGTCTACCTGTAGTTTCCTCTCTTAAGATGAGCTTAGAGAGGACCTCGCTGGATAAAATGAATAGATAAGGGGACAATGGATCATCTTGAGGATGAACAGACAAGGGGACAGAGGGTAGTTCTCTCTTCTTTTCTCGGGAAATTGACGCATATGGGCCATTTTTTAGGCATTTGGACTTTTTTAACCTGTTTTTTCAAAATGACTTTTCTAGACCAACTTAGGAAAACAAAAGTCCAAAATGCCCTTCAATTGTATTTTGTTGTAGTTATATTTTATTCTATTTTTTGTAATAAAAAATTTGAAACCATAAACCTTACTACCCCACTACTGACCCCATTACTACAAACTCCAACTAAACTCTCTCCTCTTTTCGATCAAAGTGGCCAACTATTCAGGTACGAAAGTAGTATTAATTACATAGATTATTTGACTATCATTTGTTATGGTTTATCACATATTTGTGATGAGATGTCATAGTTAAAGCATGTTGTAATTTTGAACTGTCAGTCTGTCATATATTATCCAGCTATCACATAATGTATGACTCTAATATATATAATATCTCAGACAAGCTAGATATATTTAATAAAATTTGATCATAAACTAGAAACTTGAGTACATATAAATGGTATAAAAAAATACAGTAACAAAATCAGGTATTAATTAATATCAACAACAAAATCAAGTATGAATTAATGTTACAGCTCGTCGCATATTTGTGAAGAGGTATCACATTTAAAGTACGTTCTCTATAATTTTGAACTATTATTTATTACCATCTGTCACAAATGTATAACTCTAAGTCATATTAAAATATATAATATCTCAAGCAAGATGGATATATTTAATAAAAGTTGATCATAGACTGGAAACTTAGGTACATATAATTGGGATAATAAAATACAACAATGACAATCTGTTAGTTTTGTTATGAACCTATAATTATCACAAAATATATGACGTTACGTCATAAATTGTCTGATTATGTGTTCGTCTGATTTTTTGTCATAATAACCAATCATAGATTATTTGTCTGCAACGTGAGGATTTTTGTCTAGGAGCCTCTTCATCATTTGATGGTATCTTTTTCTTCTTAGTTCTTTTATCTCATTCGGGATTCGAACCAAAATACTCGTAGACTCTGTCCTATGATAGTTATTGTAGTCCTAGTTACTATTGTAATTCAGAAAAACAACAACACTGCTCATGTTTACAAAATATAAAATTTAAAAAGTTAACAGGTATCAGCAACTACCTAATATATTATATGACAAGAACTCACAATGTTCATAAAAAAGCAAACTAAATATTGACGGTCAGTCACAATAATGTGATTGTCTATCAAGAAAATACTCTGCATCACACATACTTTGCGCCTTTTTTTTAATAAAATTAACTTACATACACTGGTTTCTTCTAAAGCAAACGTAAATATCAAACTATGACGTACTATGTCTTCATATCACAAATTTGTGATAAATGGTCACAGTCAAAGTTTGGGCCATTATATCGATATAGATCTAGTAATTAATAAATCCATACCCAGTTACTTCTACTATATCTTCCATAAAACAACTACCCAATATATTATATAATAGGAACTCACAATGTTTATAATGATGTAAACCAAAAATAAAAAATATGCAAACCAAATATTGACTGTCAGTCACAATAATGTGACTTTCTGTCACAAAACTTATGTACTTTGCGTCACACATATTCAACGTTCTTTTTTTATTAAAATAAATTTACATACATTGGCTTCTTCTAAAGCAAACATAAATATCAAATTATAACGTACTATGACTTTGTGTCATAAATTTGTGACAAAATGTCACAATCAGATCTGAGTCCATTATATCGACATAGATCTGGTAGCTAATAAATCTATACCCAGTTACTTATATTATCTTCTATACCCATTAATCTCTAGTAAGAACAAATAAGTGACTAGGAACAAAAAAAAATACATATCTTCCTCTTAGAATCAATGCGACCAAATAAGACGATGCGAGAGTGAGAGCGAGAGACTAAGATATTATATGGAGTTACGGCGGCCGAAGTTATAGTGGACGGAGTTGACATAAAAGGAATATGGAGCTATGGTCAAGAGAGAGAGAGAGAGAGAGAGAGAGAGAGAGAGATTATGATGTACTATCTCTTCGCGTCATAAATTTGTGACAAATAGTCACAATCAAATATGAGTCCATTACATTGACATAGATCTGGTAACTAATAGATCTATACCTAGTTACTTATGCTATCCTCTATACCCAGAAACCTACAGTAAGAACAAATAAGTGACCATGAACCAAAAGAAAAGCACATACCTCTTCCTCGTATAATTAATGCAACCAAAGGGAACGATGCGAGAGTGAGAGCGAGAGACTAAGACTTCGTATGGAGCTACGGTAGCCAGAGTTATGGTCAATAAAATATGGAGCTATGGTCGAGAGAGAGAGAGGGGGCTATGAAAATGGAAATCAATAGAGAAGAAGGGAAAATATTACGGAAAAGTGAGGAGAAAATATATCGGTGTATCCACAGTACATCTAAAAAGCAGATATTTGCCACTGGGCATATTCAAAAAGTTGAATGTTTCTTTCTCCAAAACGAGCTAAAAAGGTCAAAAATTTGGTCTAGATAAGTCATTTTGAAAAAATGGTTTAAAAAAGTCCAAATGCCTAAAAAATGGGCTATTTGCATCAGTTTTCCTCTTTTCTCAGCATAGATAGCTATTTTTAGTTTTATTTCATAAATACCAGTTTTATACTTATTTTTGAAAAATGTAAACCACACATATTTTATATTTATACACAAAATGCGTACCATGATATATATTTTCATGAATAAAAATTATACTTAATAATCAATATATATTTCAAAATATATACCATAAGTATAAATTTATACTATAAATATAAACTATAGGTAAAATTTTATATTGTGCTTGTATACGACTTACATTTTACATAAAACGTAAACTCAAAAGTGAGTATTGTAAAAAAAAAAGCAAAAATAAATATTTTTGAAATACAAGGCACAAAAATTGGTACTGAGTATAAATTTCTCTTTTTTCTCATATATATATATATAAATATAAAAACTAATTAGGGCAGGCCTATCGCCACTTTTCTATATACTCTCCCCACACCTCTTTTTAGTAATATTTTCTATTACTAAAAAAATTATTTACACACCTCTCAAATACTTAAGAAGAAAAAAAAATCCACCTTCTTTTTGAACATAGTTCCTCTTGAATCCATATTTCCTTTACAAATGACACAAGTAAATATAGTTGAATTTGTTTTTTTTTCAATGAACCATTGTTAAGTTCTAATCTAATAATATATTGTATATAATCATTTGATAACATCTATTCGTTATAGAAGGATCAAAGAAAAATTATCTAATCAGAAAATGTAACAAAGTTCATTTATAAAGAATGTCTCTTCAATCTGAATTTATGAATTGTACTTCTGTATAGGATTTTCTACAGATTTTATTGGGAAATATAAGGAGGATGGATATCTACCCAATTTTAAGTTTCTTATTATATTCTTTGGAATCGAAACTCTTGATTCTTTGTGTAGAGTACCGCACCACTTCAATTCCAAAAAAAAAAAAGAAAAAAAAGCTGAAATCGGAAGAAAGATGGGTGGGAAGAAGGAAAAAAAATTAAACTAAGGCCTCATTTGGGATTGGTTCTTCTAAAAGCAGTTAGAAGTTAGACATATAAAAAAAAAAAAAAAGAAAGAAAGTTGGGAGGGGGAGGGGAAAGTATTTGATAATTTACTATTTTTGGTCAGCATATTTTAAAAATAGATGTGTAACTGCTAAGCAGAATTTGAAAAGTAGGATAATAGTTACTTTTCAAAGCTAATTCTGCTGTCATAATACTAATTATCTAAAATATCATTTTACAGTATATACAATATATAGTTTATCGAACATTGGATTCTGATTTTAAAAAGCACAATAGTTTTGTAAATTTAATTTACCAAACAGTTGGACCTTTTTTCTTACAGTTGCTTCTTGTTTATAACAAAGTTGCAACATGCTTACAACATAGCTCAGCAGGCTTGCAACACAGTTATAGTACAACACAACAATACCTACCTAGTCCTAAGGGATAGTTTAAAAAAAATTATGGGTACAAAAAGTAGTAAATAGATTTAAAATTTTAAATGCAAGTGTAGTTTTAGAAATAGTATGGAGAAAATAGATAAAGTAGCGACAATAGAGCAAGACATAAGCTAATTAAATATATTTAGAAATGTAATAGTTACCAAAATACCCCTCGAATTAGTAGATAAAATCTCAACAAATCAGAGGACAATTAGGGGAAAATATGAGACTTTACAACAAAAATAGTTGTCAAACACAAACTAAATAAGAAAATGCTAAGGGTAAAAACGTAACCCCACAAAATATGCTCAGCTTAATTTCCTCTTAATTTGGCGCCGTTGGACTTTTTTATGACAATTTTATAACTATTACTTTATAAAGACTCTTTGGTGAGTGAAAAATATCATTTTCTAAGACTATTCTAGTTTACAATATCATGTGCTAGGTCTTTTTTTTAAAAAAAAAAAAATAGTTACTTCCACTAGTTTACATTTTCTCTCTATGACTTTCTACCTCTTCATGTTCTCTCCCTCTGGACAATAATCTGCTCTTTTTCTACTTTTCTCTGAGCATCATTTTCAGCGAATCTATATCCATCATCATTAACTTTGCTCAGCTATAGTCACAAATTTGCATTTTTAATATTTTCAGCAAATTTTTTTAGGCGGATCATTTCATTTTTCCCTGAAAATGGTTATTTTGTGGTCATTTTTTGTTGGGTAATGTTTCTAAGAGGTCAAATAAAGTTGATCTATAGGTTTCTATTGGTAAAACTTAATAGCTTTTAAGATCGTTCTAGGTAATGCTTACATTATAAGGTCATCAATTTTTTTGACATGTGGTCGTAACTTTTTTTTTGATAACTAAAAGGGGAGGAGGGGGCGACCAGCATGGCAACCCTCCCTGGGCGTGACTATAGGAGCTCCAACCCCGCTCAGGAATGTTCCCCAAGACCCTATCGGCCGGGTCGCCACCACCGGACGGTGGAGTGAGTCATCTGAACCCCAATCGAGCAACTAGTGGAAACGGCACCCGGGAATAGAGGACCGGGCATGGGCTGGCAGGTAGGTATCCTCACATTTAAGACCCCCCGGAGGGGGTCACCCAGTTCGAACCCGGGACCTCATGCCCCCAGAAAACAACGATCACCACTAGGCCACTCGCTCGGTGGTCATGTGGTCGTAACTTTGTTGATCAATAGGTCACAATAATAATGACCTTTGATTGCAATGAAGGGATAAAGAAAGAGGGCTTGGGTTGTCACTCCTTCAACCAATTCATCAGTCAGCCAAACCTTCAATGGATTTTTGGGCACAAAATCGAGTTCTTGCCATATTTTTGGATTGGTTGTTGGGGTGGGGGATTTATCGTTCCCCTTTCGATAACAATAGTTGTTATATTAAAATTTGAAATATTATAATGGAGTTCACTAAGTAGTTTGTATAAGAGTACATAAGAAAGTGATCAGAAAGAGAATGGTGCTCGTACTCATTAAAACACAACATTGAATCTAAGCTCCAAACATTTTTTAAGGATTAATATCTTTTTGGGTTTTAACAACTACTGTAAAAGTAGTAGAAAGGGTATTAATTAGAGTTACTTATTGGACTTTGAGTTTTTACCTTCGGCGGTTCTTGAGATTGGGCCTCAGTATGAGTAATTTGGGCCAAAATGAATTATTGTGAAGGGATTTGCTGGGTTTTCCCTTTGAAATAGAAAAGAATTACAAAAATAAGTATGAAAAATAATTCATTCCATACTGCATACAAATGGTATTTTTGAAAATATTTGAGTCAAAAACATGGTGGCGTTGTAATAAATAAACACATCTTTTTCATTAACGTATATACAATATAACATGTACCATTTTGGAATAAATAGCTATTAGTGTATTGGTTTGGCTTATGCATTTTTATCCTCCACTTTCAGGTTCTATCTCCAAGCCAACTTTATACTCCAACCCCCACTCGACCGTTTTTATTTTATTATATTTTGATTTATTAATTATTTTTTCATTCCAAATATTTTTTCATTGACCTTTTTTTTTTCTACTGGTTTTTCTTGTTATCACTAACTAATTCAGTACCAATATAGCTAAAAATTACCAATTCAATTACTAGTTACCAGTAAACAACCCCTGAACCAACTTTTTTTTCTTTTCTTTTTTCTCCTTTTTCATTCTTTTAATTTCCATTTCTAATATTTTTTCTTCTTAGTGAACTCTATTATTCCCTCTTCCTTTTTTTTAATTATTTTTCCTTTTTATTTTCCTCTCTTTTTTTTCCCTTTTATATTAAAAAAATACTAACTCTTTTTTTATCTTTTTTATTTCTTCCTTTCTCCCTTCTTATTCGATTTCGATACTCTTTTAAAATTTACTTGTTACCAATTACTAATCAAATTGGTTATAATTTCTCTCTCTCTCTCTCTCTCTATCTCTTTTTTTTTTGGATTTCTAGTTATCAACTAATTTAGTCACCAGCTATTAGTATCAATTTAATTACTATTTTCTCTAGTTATCACTAACTAATTTGGTTACCAATTACCCATTTAGTTACTGGTATCTACTTTCAATGATTACCACTAAACAATTTGGTACCAATCTGGTTACCAGTTCTCTAGTTATTGGTTTCTCTAGCTACCACTAACTAATTTAGTACTAATCTGGTTATTAGTAACCAGTTCTCTAATTATAGGTTTCTAGTTTCTATGGTTACTAATTTTTCTAGTTATCATTAACTATTTAGTCAATCTAGTTAACAATTACCAACTTGGTTACTCGTTACCAATAAACAACTCCTAAACCAAAATGGTTATTGGTTTCAAATTGGTAGCTAGTTACAAAAATCAATGTTACTAGTAACTAATAACCATTGGTTACTAGTTACTCCGATTACCAGTATGGTCACTAGTTACTCCGATTACTAGTAACCAAGCCATTCTCCAATTACTAATACGATTATTATTATTATAATAAAATACACTACTTAGTAATTTATATTAACCATTTGGATGACTAGTTTCTAGACTAGTAGCAGCCACTTACAAAATTGGTTATTAGTTTCTAAACAAGTAGCTAGTTATAAGACCTGTGATTTATGGTTACCAGTTACAAGAACGGTTACTTATTACTGATTACCAGTTACTAATCTGGTTATGCTTACTCTAGTTATTGTTATATTGAGTTACTGATTATTCTAGTTACTAGTTACTAATTTGATTACTGGTAGTTATTAACTAATTTGATTATTGGTTTTCAAACTAGTGGCTAGTTACACATATGGGTGACTGGTTACCACGTTACCAATAATAACAATTATAGGTTACTAGTTTCTAGTTTCTGTAGAATTTGATTACCACTGTCAATCTGGTTACTGTATTCTGGTTACTATTTTATTTAGTTACTGGTTTTTGATTTTGCTAGTTATTAGTTTTTAGTCACAGTAATTGATTTCCAAACTAGTGGCTAGTTGCAAAGATTGGTGATTGGTTACCAGTTACCAATTTGGTTATTGGTTTCTTTGAAACTAAAAACCAATAACCATTTTTTTTAATACAATTACGGTGATACTTTCTCATACCGAAATATATTGACATTTTCGAAAGGTAACCAGGTTGGTAATAAGACTGATTACCATAATGATAACTAGAATGGTAATCAAATTACTAACGAGCCTAGTAACTACATTTATAATCAGTCTGGTTACTATATTTGTAACTTTATCACTACTCATAGTTACAAGATTGGTAACTAAAATGGTTACATTTCTTGTTACCAATTTTCTCTTCTTTACTTATTTCGTCATGTATATTTGTATTTGAGAGGCACATAGAACTACGAATATACAAAAGAAAATTCAGATTCATACAGCTATCAAACAAAAATTATATTTGGTCATATGCATATAGCCATATAGGCACAGTATATGTGCACTCATTGAGAGAAGACCTTCAAAGATTGTTATGTACTCTGTCTAATAAGGGTTTTACAAACTAGAACACTCATTGTATAACTCTCAAGAAATCCAAAAATGGCACCTCTGGAGTTGGTCTTCCATTTGAACTAGCTCTATCAATGTTGAAAATGTACCCACCTCAAGGCTGGCTTACTACTATAAACAAAGCAAAAATCTTTACATGATAACCAACTTAAAATACACTTGCAAAGAAGATACGAGGAGAAAGCTCCGAAAAGACAAAAACATTACTAAGAATATTAGCCGTAATAAAATCAATCATATAAATATAGACACAATGCAATAAGTATAACCAGACTCATGTTAATAACATACGCCTATGATAAGAGATGGCTAAACTGGTAGTATTCAATTTAATCCAATGATCAGAAAATGAATGCATCTCTATTTGGCAATACAACAAACAATTGGTTTATAAGAGGTAGCTTTTTTAAAATTTTCTCATTTCCAACCCGATTGAACACAAAATCTATATAAAAAACCCAATTAATCATAATTCATCACTGCTTTTGTGTCACACTATCATCTTTGTGTCCAGTATACATATATATATATATATAGGTTGCCAATCCAGTAGGTATTTTTTTTTAATCTATGTGTAGGTTTTTTTTTAGCCATTAGATCATCATCTAATGGTGATCCAACGGCTATAATGAGGTGCATGAAAAGACGTGCTTTATTAATGTTATTTCTCTCTTACTTTTTACTATAAAAAAATATGTACAAAAAATTTTGGGCCAAAATGATACCTAATGCATAGGTTAAAAAAAAAAAAAAATACCTACTGGATTGGTGCCCATATATATATATATATGTAGTCACACATATAAAGAGGGAAAAACAAGCAAGGATGAAGGAGAGTGTAGAAGAGTTAGAACTTACTATTTTATTAATTTTTCTTTGAGTTTCATTTCCAATAGAGTTATGGTTTTTTTATACAAAAATATCTACGATTCTCTTCAAAGACGAGACCTCGAAGACTCTCAGTATGCCCATTCTTCGTCGAACCTAATTTAGATGAGTTCGAGTCCAAGCGGTTAATTTGCTTGGAAGACTCCAAAATTTTGATTGGCTTCATCGTTGATGTCATCAACTTGTCTTCGGCGTCGAGTGGGCTATTAAGCTCTTCAAATCTGAGTGTGATAACGCGAGAGACATAGACGAAGAAGGAGAAAAAAATATTGGTATTTTTCTAAAAAATACTGTATGAAATTAATTAAAAAGAGGGGTCCGTATATATGTTATTCTTTTTTAAAGTACTGTATATTATGTAATTTCTTATATTATGAATATTTTTCAAAATGACACTTTTAAGATTTTCATATGTCTTTGGGATAATTACAATTTTATGCCTTGTATTTTGACTATTTGTTCAGTTTATACCTTGTATTTTGGTTACTATCTGTAAACACTGGTTTCCTTAAGGGGCAAATATGGTCTTTTGACCACAAATTATAAAAAAAATAAAAAATAAATAAAATAATTTTTTTAAAAGCTCTTTCTCTCTCTTCTTCCCTTTCTCTCCCCGAAACTCTCTTTCTCTCTCTTCTCTCAGATCTCTCTCGGCCACACCACCGCCAGACGCCGCAGGGCCGCTGCCAGCCGTCGTCCGCCCGTGCCACCGATTGGCGAAGGTCCCCCGTGCCACGCCGAAGCTCCGCCGCCTATCCCCAGTCGCCGCCGCCGCCTGTATCGCCGGAAAACTCCATTGGAGCGTTTTTGAGCTTTTTCGGATTTTTGGCCGCTGGCGAAGATTCCGGTGTCCATTCGACTCCAAACCGGTCCCGTTGGATTCATATCGTCGCAAGAATCGTCAAGGTATATATATATATCTCGATCCTATACTGTCCGGATCAAAATTTGCCATTTTTGGATATTTTGAGTTTAAGCTTGATCTTTTTAATCCGACCATTGGATTGTATTTTTGACCTCATTTTTGGAATATACTCCGAAAATGGAGAAGTTTGATATATATATTGTGTTGTTTGGTGATCGGTACGAAAATTGCGATCGGACAGTCGAGATTTTGTCTCGTTTTGCGTGCCACCGGTCCGGTGTAGACCCGGTCCCGAATTGGACAAGTTATATCTCTAACCTAGCTATTTTGGGTGCTAGGAATTCAGTGAAGAGGTCTGTTTGCGGAATTGAAGCTCCGGTGAGAAGTTGACTTTTCGCAAGAGGATGATCGAGGGCTCAGAATTGGTTCCCGACCCTCCGAGTGATCGTCAACGACACCTTGAGGACTCAATAGCGTGGTATCGCTATTCCGGTGAGGTAGGGGTTCAATTATCAAGTTTTAAACTTATTTTGATTTAAAATGTGCATTATGACCTATTTCTTGAAAATGTCGATTTTCATGGATTTCAATGGTTTGATTGGATATTTGATAAACTTGTGAACTGTTGAGATATATTGGATTGTTCTGGGATTGGTTTGTATGATTTTTATGCAGGTTTAAAAATTTTGGTTTTGAGAAAATACAGCCGTTATGCTGCCCGATTTTCTGTAAATCCTAGAATAATAACAAATGAGTTTTAAATGCATGATTCCTTGATATACTTGATGCATGGTTATTACACACTCTATGATATATTGTACCTAATATAGGATCACACACTTGAGTTCCATTTTAGCATCATGGTATTTTAAATCGCTGGCGAGTTGCTGCAGCGCTACGTGAGAGACCTAGGCCCCTGCATAGGATTTGCTGACACACTTCCGGGTAGTGTCAGGATGTTGGGTACCTCTGTTCAAGAGGTATTACCGGACCGTGATGAGAGGATGGGAGTTCATATACATACTTATATTTGGTAGATTTATGATATGTACAATATGATTGTGAATTTGGTTTTGGTTTTGAATACGTGATTACTCTTGACCTTGAATATTTGTAAACTTGCTTTTATAAATGGATTTTGGAAAAGTGCTAACCATGCAGGTTTGAAAAGTTGCATTCATATCAAAAAGGTAATTGAATTTCTACTGAGCATGTAAATGCTCACCCCCTTATCTTTCCCCTCTCAGGTGGTGTACAGTGTGACTTGGGCTACTCCGGGACGGAGTGACTAGGACTGGAAGATTGTTCTAGTTTAGTAGTTGGTAACTACTTAATAACTCATTTTAGAATTGTAATAACATTTAAGGCTCATGCTTTGGATCTAGTCTGTATTATCTATTATGCCTACTTGTGATGACAATGGTGATGCATATGTATGTTTTATTACTGTATTTAACAGTCTATGTCTAGTGGTGATCACAAACTGTGGGAATTTACAATTTGAATTATTTTCATGAACTTTTACAGAAGCTGTCGTTTTTAAACTAGTTATCGTTTTTCAGAAAAATTGAAGTTTCTAAAATTTTCTAAAACAAATTATGAATTTTCACTTGTGAAATTCCTCTTCTGCCACTGGCCCGGGTTTGGGTCGTGACAGAAAATTTTTGGTATCAGAGCAGAGGTTTAATCAACTCGAATGTGACACTATTAGACTAGATTGTGACTTCTTTTCAAAAGTACTTACATCACTGTCTCACTAACACTTTGGCATATAAATACAGAACTATAATGCCTCCAAGGAAAAGAATACCGAGGCAAGAGCCTAGGACTGAGACTCCTCCACCACGACAATAAGTCCCTGACCCTCTGGCAAATTTGTATGATGCTTTATGAGCATTACCGGGTCTAAGGATGGAGCGAGACCCTGAGGCCCGTCAAGCTAATTTTTTCAAGGAATTTATGAAGCTCAATTCGCCATCATTTGATGGGAAACCTGATCCCACTTTGGCCGAGAGATAGCTTAGAGACATCAAGAGGACTTTTGCTACTATTGGAATAGCAACTGAGTTCTAAGTAACCTTTAGTACTTACAAGTTGATTGACGGAGCTGTAAATTAGTGGGAGACAGTCAAGTTATCTCAAGATGTGACCGATATGACTTGGGAGACCTTCGAAGGATTGTTCAGGAGTCATTATGCTAATGCTAGTCATAGAGCTACTATAATTAGGGAGTATAAACGGCTCAAACAGGGTGACATGACAGTGAATGAGTACTATGTGCAGTTTATGGAGTTAGCACAATATGCCTATGCACCTGGAACAGATCCTACCCTTCAGATAGTCAAGTTCATGGAGGCTTTGAGGCCAGCCATCTTGGAGAAGATCGTGACACAACCCTTTAGCAACCTTGTTGACTTAGTTGCTGTAGCCCAAAAAGCTGAGGCTTTTCTTGATGATCGGTCAACAACGAGGGATCATGCAAGAAACAAGGGCAATGGGAGAAAGATGTGTTGGGATATTTGTCCTAAAAAGCATATTTCCAATTATACTCTTTTGAGTATAAACAACTTTCTCTTATATGCAATTATGATATTTGCTAGATTAAACTATCTTAGTTGAATAGTTTATTTATCTGAAAAAGATTC
>JXTC01000209.1:364526-393398 GCA_002914845.1 Trema orientale
GTACACAATGTATTTCATGTCTCAATGCTCAGGAAGTACATACCTGACCCATCTCATGTTATCCAGTACATGGAAGTACCTATCCAAGAGAATGTAACTTATGAGGAACAACCAGTTCGAATACTGGGAAGAGAGCTCAAGGTGCTTCGTAACAGAGAGATTCCGCTTATCAAGGTGCATTAGGAACATCACAAGGAAGAAGAAGCTACTTAGGAACTCGAGACTGAGATGTATGAAAAGTATCCTCATTTGTTTAACTTTCAGCTTGAGGTTGTACTTTGAATTTTGCCTTGTACCTTGAATTTCGGGACAAAATTCCTATAAGGAGAGAAAAATATAAAAACCGGTTTCCTTAAGGGGCAAAATGGTCTTTTGACCACAAATTATAAAAAAAATAAAAATAAAATAAAATAATTTTTTTAAAAGCTCTTTCTCTCTCTTCTTCCCTCTCTCTCCCCGAAACTCTTTTTCTCTCTCTTCTCTCGGATCTCTCTCGGCCGCACCACTGCCAGATGCCGCAGGGCCGCCGCCAGCCATCGTCTGCCTGCGCCCCCGACTGGCGAAGGTCCCCCGTGCCGTGCCGAAGCTCCACCGCCTATCCCCGATCGCCGCCGCCGCCTGTATCGCCGGAAAACTCCATTGGAGCGCTTTTGAGCTTTTTCAGATTTTTGGCCGCCGGCAAAGATTCCGGCGTCCATTCGACTCCAAACTGGTCCCGTTGGATTCGTATCGTCGCAAGGATCGTCAAGGTATATATATATCCACCCCATACTGTCCGGATCAAAATTTGCCATTTTTGGGTATTTTGAGTTTAAGCTTGATCTTTTTAATCCGGCCGTTGGATTGTATTTTTGAACTCATTTTTGGAATATACTCAGAAAATGGAGAAGTTTGATATATATATTGTGTTGTTTGGTGATCGGCACGAAAATCGCGATTGGACGGTCGAGATTTTGTCTCGTTTTGCGTGCCACCGATCCGGTGTGGACCCAGTCGCGAATTGGACAAGTTATATGTCTAACCTAGCTATTTTGGGTGCTAGGAATTCAATGAAGAGGTCTGTTTGCGGAATTGAAGCTCCGGTGAGAAGTTGACTTTTCGCAAGAGGACGATCGAGGGCTCGAAATTAGTTCCCGACCCTCCGGGCGATCGTCAACGATACCTTGAGGACTTAATAGCGTGGTATCACTATTCCGGTGAGGTAGGGATTCAATTATCAAGTTTTAAACTTATTTTGATTTAAAATGTGCATTATGACCTATTTCTTGAAAATGTTACTTTTCATGGATTTCAATGGTTTGATTGGATATTTGATAAACTTGTGAACTGTTGAGATATATTGGATTGTTATGGGATTGGTTTGTATGATTTTTATGCAGGTTTAAAAATTTTAGTTTTTGGAAAATACAGCCGTTATGCTGCCCGATTTTCTGTAAATCCCAAAATAATACCAAATAAGTTTTAAATGCATGATTCCTTGATATACTCGATGCATGGTTATTACACACTCTATGATATGTTGTACCTACCAAAGGATCACATACTTGAGTTCCATTTTAGCATCATGGTATTTTAGATCGCTGGCGAGTTGCTGCAGCGCTAGGTGAGAGACCTAGGCCCCTGCGCAGGATTTGTTGACACACCTTCAGGTAGTGTCAGGATGCTGAGTACCTCTATTCAAGAGGTATTACAGGACTGTGATGAGAGGATAGGAGCTCATATACATACTTATATTTGGTGGATTTATGATATGTATAACATGATTATGAATTTGGTTTTGGTTTTGAATACGTGATTACTCTTGATCTTGAATATTTGTAAACTTGCTTTTATAAATGGATTTTGGAAAAGTGCTAACCATGCAGGTTTGAAAAGTGGCATTCATATCAAAAACGTAATTGAATTCCTACTGAGCATGTAAATGCTCACCCCCTTATCTTTCCCCTCTCAGGTGGTGTACAGTGTGACTTGGGTAACTTCGGGGCGGAGTGACTAGGATTGGAAGATTGTTCTAGTTTAGTAATTGGTAACTGCTTAATAACTCATTTTGGAATTGTAATAACATTTAAGGCTCATGCTTTGGATCTAGCCTGTATTATCTATTATGCTTACTTGTGATGACAATGGTGATACATATATATGTTTAATTACTATATTTAACAGTCTATGTCTAGTGGTGATCACAAACTGTGGGAATTTACAATTTGAATTATTTTCGTGAACTTTTACAGAAGCTGTCGTTTTTAAACTAGCTGTCATTTTTCAGAAAAATTGAAGTTTCTAAAATTTTCTAAAACAAATTATGAATTTCTAATTGTGAAATTCCTCTTCTGCCACTGGTCCGGAGTTTGGGTCATGACATTATCAATATCGACATTTAGATTTAGAATTTGTAATAAATTTATACCTTCTCTAAGCCAAACACCAATTTTAACCATTATGTTTACCAAATTACCCTCAAAATTTTAAATATATATTTTAAAAGAAATCAAATTTAAAAATTATATAAAATTAATAAAGTTTAATCAAATTTAAAACTTATATAAAATTGATAAAGTTTTCTATAAATAATATTTATTTTTTGTAGGTTTTTGCATTTTTAAATTATTTTTTAAATATTTGTTCTTTTATTTATTAATTTAATTAGTTTTAAATTAAATTAAGTATTAAACTATGTATTCCTAAATTTTAAAAGGGTATTTTAGTAAACTCAATGGTCAAAATTTGTGTTTGACCCAAAAAAATGTATAAATTTATTACAAGTTTTAAATTTGGAGATCAATGTTAATAATAACTAAAACACAATATAAAAATTAAACAAACAGTCAAAATATAATAAAAATGTAATTAACCCTATATCTTTTAGGATCATAAAATTTATGAGTGGTCCTAGAACTTATGATAGTCATATAAATGCTATTTTAAAAAGTAGTCATAAAAATCATTTTGGTCCAAAAGAGCTCCTTGATTCGTCCGTTTCTCGCGGCTCTCTCTCCGTCCCTCTCTGTTAACATTCGTAGCAATTTTTATTGGTAAAATTTTATATATTTCATGAAATTGTTGATTTTATTTGTCAGTTTTAAAGTTATTGACCAGAGAATGGAGTGCCAATCTAGTTGGAATTCCTGACTCCTTTAAATTAGTTTTAATCTTCATTTGCTACTAATTTTTCTCAGTTTTAATTTTAATATTTGTAAAGGATAAGTTTGGTTTATATCTATTAATGTTCTAAATATTTGATCTATAATGCTATAATTTTTTTGGCTTAATTTACGTATGTATATATATATATATATTTATTGGGCACCAATCCAGTAGGTATTTTTTTTTTTACCTATGGATAGGTATTTTTTTTGACCAATGAAAATCTAACAAGTATATTTTTTTATTGTAAAAGGTAGGAGAGAGAAAAGTCATTAATTATACACGTCTTTTCATGCACTTCATTAGAACCATTGGATCACCATTAGATGATGATCCAATGGTTCAAAAAAAATACCTACCCATAGGTAAAAAAAAAAAATACCTATTGGATTGGCAACCATATTTATTTATTTAAAAATTGATTGTATATACATATATATGTTTTGATGCACACAAGCTGGTGAGATTTAGGATGCTAGAGCCACTTCTTCTTTTCAGTTTTTTTTTTTTTTTGAGACCAACTTTTCAGTTTTGTTTTTATTCCTATAATTTAATTCTCATTTTACTTAATTCACATCCTTTTAAATAAACATTGAAATAATTAAATTCAGATAAAAATTAACATGATTGAAATTCATTTCATATGCAGGAAAACATGGAATTCTACTCTCTCTCTCTCTCTCTCTCTCTTTCTCTCTCTCAATAATCATTTTGGAGAAAAACTATTACTAATATGAAAATATATAGTAATTGATATAGTAAATTTATTTTATTTTTTTATAAAATAAATTTCATTCTAATCAATAATGATTTGATATGAAGATAAAATTACTTATAGACACAATAACATTAAACAATCGATTAAATCACTGATTTTTATTAATGCTCTCTCTCTCTTTCTTAATAATCATTTTGGAGAAAAACTATTACTAATACGAAAATATGTAGTAATTAATATAGTAAGTTTATTTTATTTTTTTATAAAATAAATTTTATTCCAATCAATAACGATTTGATATGAAGATCAAATTACTTATAGACACAATAACATTAAACAATCAATTAAATCACTGATTTTTATTAATGAACATAAAGATAAAATAGCATGTGAGTTAAATAATGTGTACAAAATACCGTTATAAGAAGATTATATAATTAGAGATCCATTATTTTATATAACTAAAAGTTAGTATTTAGTCACAAATTACCAGTGTACTTTTATTCACAATCTTTCATTTATAATAATAGAATTTGTTGGGACTAATAGTATATTTAATCATAATAAATTATCAAATTATAATTTTTGTTACTAAAAATTTTACTCACACTTTTTAGTCATGATATAATGATGACTTTTAGTCACAAATTTTGTATTGACCAAAAGTAAAGTTTTCTATAGTGCTCCAAACCACCTTTATCGACTGATGTGAAAATGAATTTTCTGCAAACATGGATTTTCAACTAAATAAGTTTAATCCAATATATGAACTACCAAATCTAGAAGAAAACAATAAAAGACATACAAAAATAAACAAAATCTACACAGATATAAAATTATATGTGAGAAAATCTCTATAGATCTAAATTTAAGAGGACAAAAACCAGTTTCACATATTTGAAAGAAATATTAAAAATAAAAGAAAAAACAGGACAACAGAAAAAACAAAAATTCTATTGGAGAGGAAGATCTCTGTTAGGTAGAAATTAAGGAATACAAGACCTACAAGAAGAAGAAGAGAAAGTCAAGAGTATTAAGTTTATTATTTGTGCTTATTGCATTGTGACAATATATACTAAGAAAATAAATTTTAGTTATTGAAAGTATAATTATTTTACTTACTTCAACCTAAATATTGTTAGTATATGTAAATCCTTAAATAATACATGCATGCAGCAGAAAAATTTCCTATCTGAAAACCCAATCTTGTAAAATAATTAGCAATTGTAGAAACGTATTTGGGCAGTAAAATTAGATTGCTACATTATATATATTGCTTTTGCACACGAAAAAGAGAATACTTCTAGATTATTAATTTACAATATCTTCTAAAGAATTTTACAACATTTCTCATCAGTAGGGACACATATATTATGAATATGCTCACTAACACTAAGTTTAGAGTCGGACAGCTATAAATCCGCGTCACAAAGAACCCAATAGAGATATTTATATAATAGAATAGATTCTGTAAATTTGTACACAAATAATGCACCAACATATATAGTTTACAAAAATTAAATAACTAGAAAAAAAAAAAAAAACAAACCTAACAACATAAACTAAGCACAACATATATGCATTCTAACAATTTCCAAATCAATCAAGCATGAGTACGTAATTCCTTCCTAAAATAATTAAAAGAAAAATACAGAAAGAGTATTACTGCAAATCATCAAATTATCCGGTATGTATGTGACTTTGGTATGCATATTTAAGTCTATATATGTACTAGTAGCACCACTTAGAGGAACACCATGCTGTTATCCATCTCGAACGGTCTCATCTCGTCGAAATTGGCCGAAGGCATCCCTTGATGATCATTTTCCAAGCTATTTTCGTGATCGAAATTCATGTCCCATAAAAATCCATAATCGTCGTTGCTACAGTTTCTTGACGAGCTAATTTCAGTATTAGTACCAGTACTACTAGTTCCCATCATTAATGTTGGGTTGCTTGAAAACTCATGATGATGAAAGCGATTGATGATCATCATTGCATTGGCACTGTGGTTTGTTGGGGTTGACGAAAATGAAGTCATCTGATCGTACGATCCATAATTACCCATGGTTTGGTGATGATTATCACTTGGAGGAGATGAAACTACATTATTATTATTATTATTAAGTTGTTGGTTGCTGACTTCGATGTTGCTCTCTGACTTGCTTTTGTGAAATACTCTACACAAAACCCAGTCTTCCTGTGAACATGATTGAAACAAAAAAAAAAAAAAGATAAATATTATACATGTAAATCCTTGATTAAGTAGCACAAATATATTCCAATAGATTAATGTAAGATATAATTATTCTATATATCAATGAACATATCTTGATTATTTAAACTTGTAAGACTAAAGATATATATCTTATGTTACAACAGAAAAATATATATACATATATATATAGCTTATACGAAGTATTATATATATATATGGTTGGATTGGTGCCCTATATATATATACATATATATATACACACTAATAAGACATATGATGTGAGGAATGATGAGATAGAAAACGGATAGTAGTACTCAAAGAGTATATGAATATTATACTATATATATAGTAGTCATGAGCCGACGATATTAATAGTTTTATTTTATTTTATTTTTTGGAGTGTGATATTAATTGTTTTTATTATTTTAATTGCGTACAAACGAGTGATGTAAAATAAGTACATGATCAATTCTCAGTAGCAAAGGAATACGACAACATGGACAAAGCTAGCTTTTTCTATATAATCAATTCGATCACACACTCACTTTCCTTCCAGTTAGCTCTGATCTCTCTCTCAAAATCATACGACTGTCACTGAAATGGCAACAGACTATATTGTCTACCAATTTAATTAAAGTATATATATATATATATTTATCTAAATATTACCCTTTTCATTTTCTGTCAGAGAGAGAATTTAAGTAAAAAAATTTTATACACAAATATTTCTCTATTAATAATATGTTTATGTATTATATAAGAACTTTATATTACATTATATAGGTACGTAGTTTAGAAAATATTTCGTTTATGTGCATATAGATAGGAGTAGGACTATAGAGACTATTTATTATTTATTTATATATGTCTAACCTTAGGAGGCATATGAGGAGTCTCGAGGCGAAACTCATGCATGATCCAGCCAGTTTTGATGCCGTTAGGAGCTCTGTTCCGATAGAACACCAAAGTCTTCCTCATCCCTACTATTTCCTTTGTCATTGGGTCCACCACCGTACGATCTTTCCCTGTTGCTTTCCAGTATCCAGATGTCGTCGCCCGATTAGTTCGGTAGCCCGTGGCGTACTTGCGGTCCCTGAAGCTGAAGAAGTACCACTCATTGGCGTTCAGCTTAGCCACATCTTCAGTTAATTATACATAAAGAAAATACTACAAGTTAATATATAATTTGATAAATAAAGCATGTAATTGACAATTATATATATCAATATAATAATCTTCTTAAGTTCCAATTAGTTTAAGGCATACATGAGCATATATATATACACATATAAAATATGTGTATGTGATACATACAATTATATATATATGTGATACATACAATTATATATATACATTTGTATTTATAGATATGTGTCTATTTATTTATGGGTGCAAGTCCAAGGCATAACATTCACGGTTATAGATTATGTTAGCTTCTTAACTACTATAAACTTGTAGACTTTTTATCTGGAGGAGATATTCATGTCTTATTTGACACTTGGTCAAATGTTAAAGTGACTTTTTTGCTATGCATGTAATAATTTTGCTTTTGTTGTAATCTTAGTTTTGACATAATAGATTATAAAGAGATTTCGTTCCAAGGCCTTTTCTTAACTTCTTGCTCAATTGATGTAACTATTATAAGAAAGTTGGCTAGTCTAGTTCAGCACCCTAATTATATTCATATATATAAAAACTATATTATATAAACAAATGAAACTATGAGTGATGTCTAAGGGAAGTGAGAGCACGGATTCATGGTATCTTGCTATATCAAACTTCAGGAGGCATATTATAATAATTATGCTCTTGATAATTATTTTTTTCTTTTTTTTTTTTTGAGTGGATATAGTTATTTTCAATACATTTATATCGCAAACAAGATTTAGTAATAGATATAGTTATTTTCAATACATGTATATCACAAACAAGATTTAGTAATAGATTTTGTGTCTGAAAACGAGACTTTTCTTTTCATATTCCTTCCCTTCGATTGGACAGTGTTGAAAAATATATTGATGCTTATGGGAAAGGAAAAGTAGCTCGACTCTTTCTGTTATATATACATATCACTTATATGTAAAAGTAAAAGCAATATTTATAAATTTTTTTTTTCATGTATATTCGGAAATCCATTTGAAAGGTTACGTAATTTGATTTTCCACACGAAGCTATTAGCTAGCTAGCCCTTTGTTAAAATGGGGCTTCATGTGTCATATCTAGCTAGCTTAATTAATTCCTTCCTATATTTATAAATAAGTTCAGCGAATCTCGCCAATATTACATCTTTTTATTCTAACTATATCTCAAATAAGAGGTGTCCAAAAGTCAAAAATCGAAATGAGTACTAAAAGTAATATTTAGCTGGCAATTGAAAAAATCAAGTATTATAAGTACACGAACTTGTATGAGTACTTTAGGAAGTCATGTGCTTTGTTCATTCATTTGTAGTTTCATGTTGTGATGCAAATGACCCAACAATTGCTTTTTCTTCGTCGGGTTTTGGCGTTTTAGAAATGATTATTGATTGGTCTTGTGTAGAAAAACGAGAATATATATGTAAATTGCCAGTTCAAACTATTCAAAAGGAGAACAAGGTATGTAATTAACTTTAATTAGCACTACCAAATTAAAAATTAATAAACCTAGCTAAAGTATTCTCATAAAGGATCACTGTTATTATGCAATTAATTATTGACCATATCGTATACATGGTCACATTATCATATATACGATCCATACACGTTATGATGTGCGCAGGGAATATGAGTGTCCCATTAAAAAAAGGTGACGGTTTTTGCACATGGTGGAATAACAGCCAGCAGATTCCATTTTGAATACAGCTGAGAGAGAGGAATATTTTGAAAGACACGGGACTTACGTATAATTTGTTTACTATGTACTCTTTTGGAAAATAGAATATTATTATACTATATATATGTATGAGTGAAAATTATTATAGCATTGAGGGGAAAATGTAACCTTGAAGTTATAGAACTATTTACTTCCTATAATGTTGCACAGAGATTCCTGTGACCAACAGTTCGAAATAGACGTAATAACTTTAGATGAAAGCATCACTACTCCTAGGTTATAATAATATGAAATTTTATAGTATTAAATTAGATAGGGGTGAAAACATTAATTATTATGGGTATAAGCAAACTTATTTACTTGCTTTCAAAAGTAACCTTAAATACTAAATAATTACAAAAGGCATAATCAAGGGGAAAGTGATGTATACATATAAACCTTAATAATTAGAAGGTTCAAAATTTTCTATTAAAATTATTAGTGATTTCTGCTATTAATGTCTAAATCATTTCAGCGTATCTGCAAAGTTTTTAGAGATTTATAAAGTAAATGCCTCAAATGAAGCCTGCTTAATTTTCTTGCTAGAGCTAGCTGAAAAACATATATATATATACTTTTTTTTTAATTTTCCTTTTCTCTTACTTATAAAATCAACTTGGTGGTTATTACTTTCTCTCTATATATAGATATATAATATATAATAATTTTCCTTTTTTTTTTTGGATAATATATCACTAACTTTTGAACAAGATAATACTATAGGAATAAATAAATATGTATATAGAGATATTGTCGTTAATATGTATGCATTGGCATTAAAAAATTAAATATATATATATATATATATATATATAAAGCGTGTTTTTCTCTAAATGGGAACTTGTTTATATATTATAGCTCATTCTCAGAGCTAGCTAGCTGCTATTACCCCACGTATTATACATATACATATATATTCCTATGTGTAAATAAATACGTGCTAAAATCACGAATGTCAAGACTCGAGTGTGAACAAAGGACAGACTATCTTGAACACAAACGAAATGAAAAACCCAGAAAAAGGGAAGACGAAGAAGAAGAGGAACAAGATTAATATGTCGAACTTCAAATGAAAAAACTAAACCAAAGAAAAAAGATAAGGAAAGACGAGATTCAAAGATTGCAATAATATGTCTATAATTAGGAAGAAGAGAAGGGAATTCACAATAAAGGGCGGAAAAGAGAGATAGGAATATATATATATATATATATATGGATGGAATTATTACCAGGAAGCTGCCATGGCTCGCAAGTATGCAAGTCAATTTCGACCAAAGTGCCCTTCAAAACTTCCTCATTGCATATCTTTTTGTAGAGATAATGGCACACCAACTCCTCATCACTTGGATAAAACCTAAAACCAGGAGGCAGTGTCGCTCCAATGTCTCTCAACCCCATCTTAATTTCCTCTAATTCTTCTAAGGTATGCTGGCTAGCTCTACCTAGCTCGAATGCTCGATCGATCGCTCACCAAACTAATTTAAAATAGTACCCTTTTCTTGTTTTCTTTTGGAAATTGGTATTTTGTATGGTATAGGATGATATTGATGAATATTAATGGACTATACGCTTAAATATATATATATATATATATATATATAGTATATGATTTTCTTTTTTGGAAAAAAAAAAAAAAAGAAAGGAAGAGAGAAAAGAAAAGAAAAGTATCTGGTTTGGTCTGGGGCTTTGTTTATTTAGGAATTTGAAATTAATACCGTATAGAGGGAGAAAGGTTGGTAATATATATATAGACTATAGAGAGATATAGTAGTTAGGATAAGTGCGTTTTCCTAGTTAGAATTTCTTACAATATTTTAGTAGGCATGCTTGTGTAACTAGTTAGTTATAGTCGGAAGTTTCAAGGAAAACCAGAGTCACAAGAAATCTTCTCTCATTTGAGATAGGGGGCCTATAAGCGGGTCTCTAAATGCAAATAGCAAAACTGATATATGATGCGGCATATATGGACAAAAAGCCAAAAAAATTTAATATAGAGAAACCCTCCAAAATACCCCTTTTTTACTCATCATATTAAATTGGATTATTTTACACTTTGGATCCAAATTATTAACAACCTTTTTACGGGAATGCACAAAAACAAATGCTTAATATGAATGGATGGATCCGATCACTTGTCGTACACATAATATATAAATTATAATCTGTAGTACTTAATCAAACGCTTTTGTCCATAAATGTGTAAGTTATATTACCCTTTTTCCCATTCTTAGAGGGTTTAAAAGGTTTAGATTGTACTACTTAATTCACCAGTCTATGATCTATATAGTTAAAAACCATTATATATAATACATATAGTAGAATATATGCTGGTTATATCGTGATCAATGTATATCCAAAATGGATTATGGAACTTATAGCTTATAAACTGAAAATTGTTCACTAGAATTATTAAATATCACACAGGTATATTTGTACCAATAATAAGTGTATATACCAATGTTGCTATATTTATAATTTGGTCGATCTATCGGCGGGACATACTTAGACATGACTAAAAGAACCAAGAAATAAGAAAAAAAGACAGAATAAAAAAAAAAAAAAACTCATAATAAGAGTGTCCAAATCACGTGAACCATTTGATCAATTTGTGTCCAAAGCACGTGAACCATTTGATCTACAGCATGGACAGCTAAAAAAAATTATATCTAAAAGTATAGCTGGAAAAAGAAAATGAATCTAAATCATGAACTTAGATCAGAGTCCCATCTGTTCAGTTTTCGATCACAGAAGAACATTTTGGATGGATGTGATTGTGGCCCATAGGGGATAAGTCTCTGATCCGGGGTCCACCTTAAAATGATGATCGACGAAAGGCACAACGAGTTCATCATACACATAAAAACTGTAAGCTTATCTAGATGAATTAATGTTTCGTGATTTTTGTTTATGGGCAAGTAATGTTTCAAGGGCAATAATTTTAATGAAAAATGTGGACAAAAGGATATCTGTCATACAACAATATGTATCCTCCTAGCTAGCTAATCATAATTATTGGTTTTTTGCTATCTATATATTGTATAAGTGCTGATCACTGGGATGGGGTCATCTATGTACTTGTGGTTCTAGCATCAAGACATTGAAGAAATAATAATGGAGCTAATGTTCATGTTTCTTCATTATGTATTATATCCCAAAAAAAAAGAAAATATTCACTATTTGAGTGTGACTAAAAGAAAATTCCCAGCAACAAAACATAAACTTGAAAAAAGAAAAAAAGTATTTAAAAACTTAAAAGACAGTTATACCCTTTCTATTCTAAAAAGGAACTTACATTATAACCTGTGCAACTGGGCCCTACTCAAAAAAAGGGGCCCTAGCTCTCCGGATGGTATTAGGTCAATTCGCCTTCTATGGCCTCTAAGAAGCGGCACAAAGCGATGTTGACAGTCACCCAATTTAGTGATATTCGAGGGTCGGGAATACAGTAATTGACCCCTAAAAGTACTGTAACAAAATTGATCATAAATTCATGTTCTCTATGGTTGATACATAGTCTGAAAATTACATTAGTGGCACTCTTGTAGGGCGCATACACTATATAGTCAGTCAGAATATGAGGACCTAGAGGAAGTGCGTCCTACAAATTACTATTAGTAAAGATTGAGATATATATATATATATATTTATATATACGGAATTGGAAAATGTAAAAAGGGTCTTGCACTATGTATATGATAATTAGGTCAATATATATGGGGACGATGAATCCATGAGTTTACTTTTCTTATAAATGAAGTTGTAGATCAAATTCAATAAATTTAACCCAATAGTGAAATATAGATTGGAGAATGACTACTAGGGGTCACGTGATGGCAATTTTCTTTTTTTCTTTCTTTTTTTTTTTTTGTCAAAAAATTTTCTTCAAAAGAAATCTGATAAACCCTAAATTTACGGCAATTAGACACGCAGCGGAGGACAAGGGGAACCACATACATAGGTACACGTCAAAAGGGAGGGGTTGACGTGTATGATTATGGTGAAAATTATGTGAGGAGACCATGCCAATTAAGCAATGAGCGAAAATAAAAACAAATGATTGTGAATTCTAGGGTTAGGGTTCTTTTCTAAGGAGGGAATTTTTGTTAGGTGAGGATGACGTTGGAGAATGAGTGACGGCTTGATATTCCTCTGTTTTAGAGCCAATAATTTCATGGACCCCTGGCCCCCCACACCCTCTTCTCCCTCCTCCTTCTCTTAGGCTTTCCTTTCATTCAAACTGATCATGTCGTTTTAATTTACTCATGAAAATAATATTTATTATTCACTTCCATAAGTTATGGCCTCTCATCAATTTTTGTATGATTCATTTTTGGCACTTCACACGTATGTTACACATATACCTGTCACTCTCTTTTTCATATATATGTGACCCTTAAATAATTAATTAAAAAATAATTTAATTTAAAAAAGTTATATGCATATGTATTGAGAGTGTAGTACACATGTACAAATCCAATTAATCCACATCCTTCCAGATCGGCATCTAGTGTGTAATATTTGCTGATGCACAACAATTTGGCTCTCTTTCGTATGTATATGTGATGTGGTGTATTAATACCATTATATTATAATGTTATTTCACTGCACACAAATATAATGGTATATATGAATATAAAATATATTATCTCAATGATTATCCTAAGATTTGCACACTCCATAGACAAAAAAATACTTTTTTTTATTAACTTCTTATTTGTTTATCGTAATTATTATTTTTATATACTACCACTAGTACTCCTATATATAATCACTTAACGAACTGTGCAAAAAAGAGAATTTGGGGACCATATAGATCTTGGCCTCTACTTGCTCTCCTCTTTATCAACTTTAATTTATTTTATCTTTTTTATCCATATTTTAAGAAAAAATCTTGATGCTTTTGAGTATTCCCACTTGTAAATTTTCGTGGAAATTAACTAATGTGAAACAAGATTGATCTTTGACAAGCGCAGCCTTCATAAACTAATTGGAACAATTTCCATTTGAGAAAGTTTTTTTAGAAAAAGAAACGTATTTTATTTCAATCAGATATAGAGAAAGATAAATTCTGTTAGTATATTTATTTTTCCTAGCTTCTGAGCTGCTTCCAAAATAGTAGCACAAAAAGTTGGCTGTCTATTACGAATTTTTAATATCCAAATAATGCTCAATTTAGAAAAATCGACTCACCATGAACTTTCGACAAAACTTCTTCCTTTAATAAAACTTGGCCAACTTTTCTGCTTTACATCCAAAACCACCTTTTAGAAAAAGAAGTAATCCATTCACTTTATTTACACTTTTTGAAAATTGCAACATTGGATGAGGGCAGATATGATATTCATAGTACTATAGCTAAAACTTTATTGTAGCTATCACCATGAAAGAATTTTGCTTTAAATTGGACGAGATAGATAATACAACTTTTTTTTTTTTTAACGGATGAATAAGAAAAGGACTTTACTTTGCATTTTAGTCCTTTTTTGAAACAACGGTTGCAGTTATTTCTGTTAACGTAAATATATATAGATATATATATATATGATGTTTTTCTTTCTCATGATTGTGCATGCATGGTCGAGGTTGGTTTCTAAATAAAGCCCATAAATATATATATATTTATATATATATATATATTTTCCTCAAGTACAATCTATCAGTCGAATATTCAATATTATATATTTAAGGTAAAAAAGGGACTAATTAAAGATATTTTTTACCTAGTTTTTGGACGTTACTTTTAATAATCTCAATTTGAGTAGTGTGACGTTACATACAAATTTCAGAAACAATATTATTCTAGCTAAAGTTAACCCAAAAGCTCTTTCTTTTACCCGTTATTGTAAAAAGTGCCTTTCCCAGAGTTTTCGTGAGGAATTTGTGTTTTTATCAAAAAGATTATCCATTGCTTGCTTTATAAATACAAACTTGAGCAACAAGACTTTTTTTTTTTTTTTTTCAGGCACTAGCATATCTCTTAATTTGTCAACAAAGCTAGCGTAGCATACTGTTAACTGCATATATGATATTATTTCTAATATATAGTGATAATATTTTTTGTAGACAAATTCACCATCACAAGGAATTTTCCACAGTATATTTGAAGTTGATCTCGCACTACAGATGTCAATCTAAACGATTCATGATTAGTCAGATACACCCCCTAAACACTTTACGTCCTTTTCAAAATTCTAGAAAACAATTATTTTGTGATTAATTTTTTTTATTATAGTATTATTAATTTCTATAGAAATGAAAACCACATCAAAAAGATTCGGACGATAGCTTGAAAATGCAGGAAATTGTTTTCTACAAGTATAAGCATCGTTGATCACGCACGGCCTCGAGATGTGATTGGAAAACCACAGAGGATATCCAAAGAATAACGTCTACTGCTAAATAGCTAGCTATATAGAACCCACGTAATAATCTTTTACACTAATAAACTATACCCATGTATTATATATGATATATATACGTGTATATGTTTATAATGATGTCAACTAATTATATAGTGTGATCTTGCATGTAATTTCTTGAATGTTATAATTGTTGAGATAGTTTAGTTGTAATGATTAATATAAGACTTCCGTTCAACCTTAAAATATCATCATGAACTAGTTGATCATATTGTACATAATTAGCTAAAGTTGCAATTAGTAATAGTAAATATAGTACTATTAATAGTAGTAGTCTGCCAACCAACGTCGTCGGCTACAAGTTTTACAACAAATAAAATGAATTGGTAGTAGTAGTACTGGTCTAGCTAGTTATCATAATTGCAATTGTTTTTATTTGGAGAATAAGTGTGGGGTCCACACACAAATAATTCATGGGCTTGTGTTTTGGGGATGTGATTTGTAGACGAATCACATCTGACGTAGCACGCGCCTGCTGCCAACAGATGTCTGATTATGAATTTTGTTATATATATATATATAAATAACTATATATTATTATAATATACATATAAGCTTTCTGATTGTAGGGACAAAGCGTGTCGTGGGAGAGGATGTGGTAATGTACTAATGTATTACATGCCAGTTTAATTGATTTGCGCCCGCAAAAGCTAGCAAACAGAGCCAAAGATATCAGAGCTGAGAGTATACTTTTCGCCAAAGCACACATATATTTACATATATGTACATAACTAATTTTATATCCTTTTCAAAAAAAAAAAAAAACTAATTTTATATCATTTACATGCATAATTCTCACATGAGAAAATTCAGAGAAAAATTATTTAAGACGACCCACATACATATATGGTGTCGATCAAGAGCATCAAAAATCAAAACCACAACCCATAAATACATTATTTCTATAATATATAGTTTGGCTTTTTATGAGTACGTGGATGTTGCGGGCTGCACCATGCAAATGATTCTTGCTTTTGGTAATAATAACAATTTTAATAATTAATAATGGGGTTTAAGGTTCAAAGCTAGCCTAACTAGCTATCTATCTATAGCTAGCCTTATAGTTCGAAAGCAATATTTCAACTAATTAATTAAGCTAGCTATCTTTAACCTCCACTTTTTCGCTAGCTGCTCATCCCCATGATTACTATATAGGATTCTAATATCAAACATATACATTTCACCGTTTTACACTAATTAATGTTCTCATCAATATCATTAACTAACATTAATTGTTCGTTTTTCCATTTCCATTTTCCCTTTATTAAGATCATTATTTCACGGCCATATTAATTACAATAGTGATAGAGAATGATAAAGCCATTTATGTACATGCTGGTAATAATCAAATTTTCTTCAAACTCCAAGATCTTCGAATTCTCTAAAATATATAAGTCCTATATAAATTGGATTTGAAATCCATGAAGCTTAATAAGCTAAAAGCCAGCATTATATCTGTGGTCTAGTAATACCAGTTATAATTTGGAGGAATATATAAGGTGAAAAATTAATTTTGAGCTTAATTGCGGCACACTGATGAGAGACAATTTATGACATATATTGACAAGTTTTACTTTTACATGTCGGATGGAGACATTATTATTAATCATGGTTTTATCTTACAATGTCGTGAGACAAAACGACGCGTGCTGCCCACCGATTGGCTGTCAGCAAATGTTGACAAACAAACAACAAACTATTCACTGCCTCTTAAAAGAGAGTACTATTAATTACAGATATATATATATATATATATATATGTATAATCAGCGTGTCTGATCTCTCTCTATCAGTCTAAGATTCTATTTTTGGTGTCCCACCGTCCCCATCATTAACAATAATAATTAAGTCTAAAGTAAAGCTTCCAATAATTTGGCTCTTAGACACTCGAACCACAGCTTGATTGGGTATCGTGTTGGCTTTGGAACCCAATATATATGTCTACATGAATAATCAAACTACCCAATAAGTATTTTTCAGTCGATATTTTAAGCAGTACTTTGTGGTGTGAGTAGAATTGGACTAGCCTCCATCCAATCCCACACCCTTAACTTACCCCACAAGAAAAAGTACTTGGCTATATATACACACATATGTACATATATAATCCTACATACATATATAACTTGCTAGATTTTCCCTGTTAAGACGTGGTATCATGTAGATATATCATATATATTGAATGCGCAATCTTGTAATGGTCGTGTTATCAAAGGAATCTTCTTATTTACCTTGATGTTATTTGATGTCTTTTCATATTGATTGTCTGGTTGAGAAAAGTATGGTAAAAGGTAATTTCAATGTTCAAGCAAAGACTCCCCGTGGCCAAACTCAGCTCAGTTCGATTGCAACATAAGTGACCCCTCACCAGCAAGTTACTTGCAATAATTTGAATAAATCCAAAGCAGTATATTCATCCCAATTTGGATACAATATATAATTAATGAATGTCATTTGAACTCGAACGCATACATGAAACTGGCTTATAAATTGGATAATTGGGTGGCAAGATTTGGTATATATTATCTAGTTATTAGATCAGCCTTTTATATATAAGTATAAATATATTATTAAACTCCGATAAAATATATATGTATATGAAACATAGCACCTACCTAGTTCAGCCAACTTTGTCTCTGTAGCTTTTCGGATTTTGGAAAGAATTGTTTGCCAATTAAATTAGAAATTTTGGTCATGTAATAAGATATTACACGTAAATAGTGGCGCCTATATATATGGTCCCCAGCCTATGCAGTATATAGTTTCATAATACCAATGGAACAAGAAATCTTAGAATAAACCCTGGTCACATAGGTAGATTATAATGAATACTGTAATTTAAGCATATATAACCGCTTTGAACTAATCACACAATTAAGGTATGTAGTTAAGTTAGGTTCCAAACTGTTAATTATTTAAATTTACTGACAAGTGCCTGGAATATAAATGTATTACTTATGGCAAGGAAATTTCATGAAAACAACTGAGGTGGACGGTGGGGTAGTAGTATCTAGTCATGAGGGTTTCTCCTTTTTTTTTTTGCCAGATCATAGCTTGGAATTGAATCAGAGATATATATATATATATATATATATTACAGCTCAATTAATCCCAAAAACCCCCTAAGGCCTAAACTGAACCCGACAATAGTTTTTACTTGATCAAAAAAGTGTACTTCCACTAGTAATAATTCTAGTTAATGTTAAACGTGGCCTATGATCTGCCTAGCCATACATAATGTCAGGACATAACTTTCACGAAAACTAGCTAATTTGTTGATCTAAACACCAATCAAAGATTTATGTACATTTTCTTTGACTAGTCCCGTGTGTATTAATGTTGGCTTTGTTATTACCTGTGAAAATGATATATATCAAAACGGACTAGTGTGATTAATTTTGAAATATCATCGTAAGTCTTGCTAGCTATGATTGATTAGCATGTTAATCATAAGGACTTTAGTTAAACTCTATATACACAGTCATACAACACCACTATATATATTACAAGCATTCCTGACTTGGAATTAAATCAATGTTAACCTTCTGGGTTTTATTATGTACATGTCAGCAGTCAACATCAACAACAAATCAAGTATTGAAAAAAA
This sequence comes from Trema orientale, assembly GCA_002914845.1. NCBI lineage: Eukaryota > Viridiplantae > Streptophyta > Magnoliopsida > Rosales > Cannabaceae > Trema > Trema orientale. The sequence continues at coordinate 383,486 of JXTC01000209.1, forward strand.
AGAACAGTTTGCTATTTATATGTACCTACGAAAAAAAAACAGAAGAAAAAGTTATTATGTAGTAAAAATATTATTGTCCTTTTATGAAAAAAATAAGAACACTCCTATCATGAGTCATTCATTATAACGAATAAAATCTTCGCAATTAATTTTCAATATCTTTTTCGATTTTCGATTCGAGCATAATATTCAGTGATGATCAACCCAGCTTCCGGCTTTAGTTCCATCAATGTAATGGAAACAAAAGTGATAAATATCCAAGGTAGGTTTCAAGAAGCCAAAATCTAAACAGTTATATGGATATGACATGTTTAGTGCTTCCTTTATCCAACTGAAAATTAAAACGAAATATCGTCATATTACATACACATGTATATATATACATATATATATATATATATTGTTGGTTGTACATATTCTTTCTTTCTTCTTTTATTTTTTTTAATTTCATTATTCATTTACTTGTTTGACCTTACGACATTATTAAAAAATCATACGACAAGCGAGAATCATAGTTCACAAATTCATTGAACCACTTCTTAAATTAGAATTCTCTAGTTGAGATGAGTTTTTTTCATCCAGTACTCTCATAATTCATGCTCGCTTATCAAAACATAGTCACACAATAACTTGTTGACCTCGTCAATTAATTATCTCATCATTCTTAGACTCTTATCTATGCTCTATTTCCTTTTCTAACTTATACGTACTAAATAAGTTTTATTAACGGTACTCTTTTAGTAACTATAGTACTCTTAGTTCGCAAGAAACATTAAATATAAAATACTTGACAACTCACACTTCCATGCAATCATGCATAATATATGGGTATTCTTGATACACAAGAAACTTCAAATATTAAAACATATATTACCGAATGGCAGAACAGGTCTTCCATAATTAAGATCTAAGTATCTAATTAGATATTTGTTTTGTATCATATGCCTGACTAATTAAGCAATTAAATAAGTAACAAAATTAGATTAGGAGATCACACGAGCGTGCAATTTGGACTGTTCCACTCGTGGACAAGAAGAAACTTGCAAATTTGCTGTTGCAATGAAGTTATCCTAATTGCTGGGATTGACACCGACACGGTTTGGATAATCATTTTCTAACCCTAATTAACCTGGATTTGCTAATGATTCTAATGTTATCAAAGCTTTTAATTTACTTTTCTTTTTTTACAATTACAAATATAATAAAATTAAATTAAAGGTTCTAAGTCATGTCACCCTAGTTGAGTGGCATATTCCTCCTATTCTTTTAGCTTCATTTAAATATCCCAAGAAAAAGATTCCGTGCCCCATCTCTTTCTAGATTGATTTGCCTTTTCCAAAAAAAAAAAAAAAAAAAAGAAGAATACTAGCCGGTCCTCCAAATTTTAAGCAACTTTATTTGAAATGATGTAACGGTAATGTGTGTTTATAATTTGTCATCCACTAATGGAGAGGGTAATTTACTATCAGGAAAACAAATTTCCACCCAAAAACCAAAAAAAGAAAAAACAAAAATTACTTCCCAATGTTGATAAACACTTGGTCTAATTAGAACAGTGGTCCCCTAACAATTCCATTATTTGTTATGGTCCCCAATAGTTTCACAAGTTCTAAACAGAAAGTGTACGTCAAAAGTCAGAACATGTAAAAGGACAATAATGAGACATATTATAACCAATCATCACCTTAACCTTGCCAGAAGTCCCATGAAAGTATGAAACATCTCCAGTATCATCAATTCTAGCAGGTCAGGCTGGAACGTTCTAGTTTAATTGGGAAATTTTTACGTTGTTGAATGACTAAAAAGATGAAGCTTACTACATCAAACTGAGCCCCATAAATATAATATAATATAAATATAAATATAAATATAAATATAATATAATTGCGTTAGAGAGATATTTAATGCTAAAATACAAGATGACAGAAGCAAATAAGTGATTTGCAGGGGACCACAAGGAAAACTAGTCCAGACGAAATCCTTCTTCAGAGACCTGCCTGTACTGCAATTAAGCACAACCAGCCAAAAAGTAGGCAAAGCATTTTCTTTTCTCTTTTTAAAATTAACCAGTTGAGTAATAAGACATGGTGTTGCATAGAACTTTTGGAACGTTGTTATTACTAGACGCGTTTGTAGCATCAGGCAACCGTGATCGACGGCGACCCTGATACTACAAACGCGTCTAATAGTCCCCTAAGTAAGATCACTTAGTTGGCTTAATTAATTTTGTCAATGTTCTATGCTTTTCGTAAAAACGAAAAATAAAATTAAAACAAGCTATCCTTTTCCTCCTTACAAGCCAAAATATCTGTGGTCGAAGTGGGGAGGCAGCAACAGGAAACAACCTCACAAACAGATTGAAGGATATGCCAATCATACCAGACTGGGCTCTGTCTCCATCAGAACAAAGAATAAAGAGGAGGTCCACTAGCTTTAGCAAACAGTACGGACTGGTCCAAGTTCAATAACAATCAGGGTTAGATGCTATCTTGGTCATGTATTTGAGCTACTTATGTTGGTATTATGAATCATTTAGCATCCTAACAAGCACGAAATAATTAGGATAATAAGTACAAAACAAACATCTATCAGTCACAACTCATTTGACAAGGAGCCCTATCCAAACAAAGTCCTGACAGTTCACGTTAAGTTCGTATGTTTTGCATGTGCTTTTCTCATAGGTGGCCAAACTAAGAAGGATTCAAAATCACTAATGACGAACTAGACTCTAAAAAATAAAAAAAAAAATTAAAAAAAAATAAATAAATAAATAATAATACAAGATTAAGATTCCAGCCTATCCTGCTCCTGCTAGCAGACGAAGGCACGGGGACAGGATCGTTGTTGTTCCATCTGTGGTCCCAGAGATCGTCTGGTTACCGTGGCAAAAGCTCGATAGGGAGTGTGAGGACACCACCGATTCTTCTTTTTTATTTCGAAAAAAAAAAAGAAAGAGAAAGAGAAAGATTCCAGAAAGATATTAGAGACAAGGCTTAAATAGTTATGCAGCCCTTCTTTACCCCTTTGCGAACCGACAGCACCATACGCAGTTGGCACTAACCTTAAACACAATCCTACTTATCCGAAAAACCAACATAAGCAAAGATACAAGCAAGGTCTCCATGTACAAAAGTGGAGGCAGCACCGTTTTTCAGAGTGGCAATGGAGAAAATGGCAGCCAAAAAAAAAAAAAAAAAAAAAAGAAGAAAGAGACACTAAACAAGTAGTTAGCCTACTGTGAGTACATATGCTACGTTGATGCCTCCAACCAATCTGAACGGAAGACCCGTTGAATCATTCGTTATAATTGCATGCAGGATGAACTATATAGTGTTATACACGAAAGCTGCAAAACCTAGTGGCATATGTTACATGTATAAATGTTTGAGCCATATGCTAATGAGATTCCCAATAATCTGAGTCACAAATATAAAAGTTGTGAAATGTACAAACTCCTTTAACCAGCCGCATTTACAGTGAAAACTGTCCCTCGCTATGTTTCTATGGCCAATTGTTTAAAACAGTTCATTTCATCCATAAAAGCCATGAAGAGATCAAAAGAACAAGTATCAAGGTTCTAAGCACATAATGGAAAATATATAAGCAGAAAACTAGTCAGAGAAGTTCTTGGGCATACGCATATGGAAGCATAGCGAATGGTTACCTCAATTTTATTAATTTAGTTTGTGCTTCAACATGCCATAAACTAAGCAAGAATTTTGACAATCAAATAAATTATACAAAATCGAGAATAGATGACACTCACGTCATCATGTATTAACTTTAATCGAGTTGGCTTATATCTCTTTTTTCTCTTCCTTAGCCCGCCTACAGAAAAAACTACCACGGAATTTGTGGAAAAAAATTTAGATAGGGTTTTATATCAACCGAACCACAAGTAATTTATACCTGAAAGATAGACAAGACAGTGAGAGTACATTCATGATTAGGTGAATCCGTCTGGAACTAGTGTGCGCCTAGCTTTTCAGTCTTTTGACACTTGAACAACTAAGCCAGTTGGTGTCTGGACAGTTTTGAGGTGACCTGAACCAATCAGATCACGGAGATGAAACCTCATATCAAGTGGAGATAATCGGAGATGCTTCTTCTCCAAAGAAGCCAGCATCATTTCTTTGTATCTCCTGCGGTTTAGAAGAGAAAGAACTTCCTTTCTTCCCTGAACAGGAGTAAAGAAAAATGGATCATCAATGAATGTGGACAACAATTCAATATTTCGAGTTCAATCACCTGAAAAAATTTTCTTCTTCCAACGTCACAGGAATGGCACGAGTGCCAAACAAACACAAAAGTTATCGATATTGTAAGTATAATTGTTTCGACTCCAAAGAAGAGTTTTGAGTGCACAAAACTTAAAATGGATTTAGATTTTAGATCAATCCAAAAAACCCAAACGTACACGAAGCAGTTTCAATCAACACCACCACCCTCATCAACATTGAAAAAGAAGACAGAAATTCCCGTGAAATATAATAGAGAGAAGGATATTTATTTACTTGTACGTAAACTACTTATTCCGGGCCAAATAAATAAATAAATAAACAAACATATATATATATAGAACTTATAAATATATATATATATACATATATGTATACATAACTACTTCCAATCAGCTCAACTTCACTAATACATGAAAATCTATATTAGTTAAGGTGAGCATAAACAGTAGCAGAATTTCATACTATTTTATATGTCAATTGCCACACAAATTCATACTTTTTTCTTCGACAGAAAACACGTATAAATACTTGTGTTTAGCCTTAAGAGTTAAGTGATGACAGTGCCAACCTTGATTAGAATTTTACAAGTCAAATAAATTGCTTTCCATATAGTTTGTGGAACCGAAAAAGAAAATGGAGGATTTCATGTAAACCAATTGCAATAATCTAAAGTGACAAAGCAATTATATACCTGAGAGAGGCCCTTGAGTACTGAACCGATATTTGGAATTGTGAACCAGTACATGTTGGGATCAATAAGTTGCCGAATCTTAAAAGAAAAATTCAATGTTATTAGAAGCCAGAGACCATCAAACTTAAAAGAAAAAAAAATAAAAATAAAAAAAAAACAAAGAACATTAAAAAAAATTGAAGCTCATATTTCAAACTTGACAGGTTCACGGAGACTGCAGAGTCTATCAACTAACATAAAAATAAAGTTAGAAAAAAGAATATTATATGTGATTGTTTTCTCATTGGCCAGTATGTCATCATAGCAGTGAACTGCTATTATATGCTGGATCAAAAAGGATGAACTTAGGCTGCTATAGTACAGTATATCAGTGAGAAAGCCTAGCTCACTTACAAGAAGGCCGGCATTAATTAGCACAGAGATATGGTCATCATTCACCTTTCCTCCAAGAGATAAGAGCGTGCACTGCAGCAAAGACAACATTCATTAGGGCTGCTATATCTAATAACCAGAGTTCAAGCATTAGAAACAAACCGTAAAATTTTATCCAGAATATAAGAAAAGACAAATAAAAGATACTGCCACTCATATGCTCACAATTCAAAACCTGAAGCTTAAAGGAGAAAATCTTTTGGCCTAGCAAACTCCGTGTGATAAGTAAATTTATAACCGAAGTACCACACAAAGAAACAATGCATATTCCTTTATTATTGAACTTTCACCTTTCAAGATCAGGGCAATCATAGTTGAAATTCTAAATTTAAGATGCCTATGAACAGTGTGTTAAATCCGAAAGCAACACTACAGTCAAATCCACGTGAGAAGAGTTGTGTACAGGCACACGAAACAATATCATGTACTAAACAAGGGTGTTCCAAAAAAATGTTCACCTTAAGCATCACTTTATTACGTATAAGAATAAGAACAGGGTTTCCAGCAACAACAACAGCCGAAAAAAAAAAAGAGAGAGAATATGAATGGTTGGATAAATAGAAAATATATGCAGATTGTGTTTGAAAACTCACAAGCTCTTGATGTTCAATGCTAGGTTCCAACTTGAAATCAACAACATGTGTTTTAAACCACTCAAAAACTTCAAGGTTGGCAAGCTTCTTCTCTTCCGATCTTTTCACAACACGTTCTATCTATGTATGGAGTAGGATTAGTTTATATACATTGTGAAGCCCTTAAAAGAGGTAACATTGCATCAGGCATATTAACCAGTTTATACAACAAACCAAGATTATTTCAAAAACAAACGAAAAACCTGATTCAGATAGTCATCTGAAAACATTATTGCATGATCATCTTGTCCAGTACTCAACTTGAAAATCCGCAGTACTTTCTCCCTTTTGAGTGACTGCACAAAAAGAAATACTATAAGCCAACATCAAGAACAAGAACAAGAACAAGAAGATTAAATTCAACAATCAAGGAATGATATGCAGAATCATCAAAAGTCAAGTAAGATGACCACGACCAACGCATCTTACTAACCTGTACAAACTTCTACCAATATTTGCATAAGGCGTAACTGTTGGCTCTCATAAAGAAAAAAAACTAAGGTTCACGCTTCTCATCTTCAGATTTTAATTTTTCCAGATCTATATCATGTATGTTATAAGAACTTCAGCACCTCTTTCCATACCTATTAACCACTATGTCCACACACACACACACACACACCGGGGAAAAAAAAAAAAAAAGGGAGGAGGGAGACCTCTAATTCCCTGTCCACTTGTGTTCTGTCCTTTACGCTGCTATACAATTGTGACCGCAAAATGAATGGCTGAATTGAAACCTGAAAACATGCATAAAATACGAGCGTTATTGACACTAAAAAAAGGGACTCTCAAGAAAAAATTGACTAATATGACATTCCATTTTTCTAAAGATATTGACACAAAACAAAGAACATGCAGCCAATCAAGGGAGCTGAGCTGCAAGTGATGAGCTTGATTGGACTCGTGAGAGAAGCTTTTGCATGGCCCCTACACTTCTACTTAGCCAACCATATATCAACTCAAGACGCCAGATTGATTGCTCAGACTTTAAAACGAGCCAAGCTTTACAGACTCCATGCCCATGAGATCAACAAAAAACACAAGAACTTTTGTACAAGCTATTCAATGAAACACAAAAATGTGATGATAAACTGTTCATAGCCTCCTAACCTTGTCAATGTGAGGAAATTGAGCTCGCATTATCCGAAGCGCCACCATAGTATCGCTAAAAGTAAGGCTTTTCTCTGCATTTGCATAATAACACCAATAATAAGCAATTAACAATATCAAAAAAGAAATTGTTACCCAAAAAAAAAAAAAAAAAAAACCATCGAAGAAGGGTTATTCCTCAATCCAAATACCAAACCTAGGGATAGAATTTGATCAATATCGCTGGTTTCAGCTATGCCGTCTTCCTCTCGGGAGCGTTTCTTGCCTTTTGCAGATTCTGACCTATAATTCTCCATCTTTATATGTCTTCAAAATTTCAAATTCGATGCAAAACAATCAAATATATCGAATTTCACTTTGACCCTTTTAATAGCAGTACATGAATTTCTATTCCATACTAAGTTTTAATGGATTAGCCACCAATTTATGGAAGATCAAATTTGCCCTAATATAGTTCTGTATCTATATAGAGGGCACAGAGATTGGTTAGAGCAAATATATATATATATATATGCTATTCACGTTCACGCTCTCTGAGACTCTGTATATGAGCTTAGAGGGAGAAATAGCGAGTTCTAGACCGTTAAAGGACTCGGCTTTTCTGATATCAGAGAAGAGAGACTTTTTCTGGTGTGACAAAATCTCATCTCACCGTCGGCCAATGTAGGAGACGACACCGAGTTTTAAAGTGTCAAACGACAAGTCAAGCTAACAAAAAGGACAATAATGCCCTTTGAAAACGGCAAACAATATGCATTGTACGACAATACCCTCTAGAGCCAATATCAATGGATGATACGACTACCTCATACGATAAACTAAACAAACGATGTCATACGACTATGAAAGAAAAACCTACACCACAAAAACGACAATAATCTAAGTTGCGAAATCTCGAGCAAAACGGCAACCAACAGAGGGGAAAACGAACTCACTAGATAAACCACATCTGTAAAACGACAATAAAACGTATAAACGACATCGCCTCAAAAATACCACAACCCAAAAATGACATCAGTAAGGAAAGATCTCAAGCTGCCAATAAACAACCAAAAATAAATAAAAATAAAGGGTTAATCTATTTTTAGTCTATTGAAAAATAACTCAAATCGTGATTCGATCCATAGTTTTCGAAGGGTCCCATATTTAGTTTTGAACTATGTTTTTGTCTCCGTTTAGTTGTTGAATGATATCTCTGCTTCCACATATTAATCTTTTATTTATCTAAAATTTGATTCTTGATTTATAATATGATTGTTCAAGTACATATTCTATTCTGATGTTAAGTTTTTTTTATTTTTTTTATTTTTATAAATTTATGAAAAGAATGTCAAGTATCTGTGGATAAAATTGAAACTAAAACGTAATTTAAAAACCAAACACGAGATAGATTGAAAGTACTAAAATAGGATTTGGGGTTATATATTAGGGACTAAAAATGAACAACAAAAACGTAGCAGGATATTTTCCTTTTTCAGCAGAGAAAAAAAAAAAAAACCATAGTAGGATATTTTCATTTTGGCCATTGAAATATAAGATCAACTCTTATTTGGCGGCCCCTAAATTTCGAAATGTATTAATTTATTTTTAACTTTCGAATCTCATTCTACATATTGAGCTAATTTTTGACTCGGTTTCAGTCATGATCTAAATTTTTGCTTTTTTCTTGATCTTTTTCCCTTAAAGTTGTATTGGGATTACTAAGATTAAAAAAAGGATAATTTGCTGCAAAAATCCCTAACTTTTAAAATCTTTGGCATTTAAATCCTCAATTTTTATATTTTGGTATTTAAATCCCCAAACTCTTTAAAGCATTCCATCGTTAGTCCCTTTGTTAATTCCATCTATCAATTCTGTTAAAAGGCATGTGCACTGAAAGAATAAACATTTTTTTTCCTTTTAAGAACACAAAGCTATCTGCTCAACGTTTATATATATAATAAAAATAAAAAAAATAAAAAAAAAGGGGCCATATGCTCAGTGAAAGGAAACCCAAGGACATGTACAATAGCTAAGCACAATACCCAAATCAATGGAGACAAATTCCATCTTGGTGAGAATATTCATCACTTTGAACTAATTAGTATTGGCATCTTTTTGGCTTAATAAAAATAGTGGGAGACGGCGGCGATGGTGGCGTGGATGTCGTGATAATCGGTGGCAGCGATGGCGGCCGATTTGGTAGTGTCTTTGGCATGGTCATGGGCCTGGTTGTAAACGACGAACTTAGGAGTGTTGTTTGGTTGGTCTTTCTCTCTATAAGATTTGACGAAGCTCCATCTGTTACCCCAAGAATAGCTACCCAAGAAGGGAGTGAATTGAGTTTTAAAAACTTTTGTAAATTTTTCAAAATAAGCAAATAAATTATGTAAGTAATAACAATATCAAGTAAAAATAACTAAGTAGCATGCACAAGCTTAAGGTAAATAAATTAAAGAGATAAGGATAGAGAAATGCAAATACTATTTTTACGAGGTTCAACAAACATGACGATTTGTCTGCGGCTCTGGCTCTTAGCAACCCGCTTCGAGCTATCCACTATCGGATCAAGAGAATGAGCTTGATCGACCCTTGTACACAACGAGTGATTTCTCTTTAGGTACACTCACGCCTTTACAATAGCCTTGAATCTGGCTCTATCACGCCTAACTCGGATTGTTTAACTAGGTATAATGTATAATAAAGACATTATATTAAATTACAAAATTAGTAAGTTTTGAATTATCATCGCTACTATAATGAAAATATGTCACTATTACTATTGGAAACTTAGTCACAACTTTGTTCTTCCAAATTACAAACTCAAT